>CM033471.1:79441690-79777084 GCA_019447015.1 Hymenochirus boettgeri
CTACACCTGGACCTCCATGGGTTGCCTTTACTTAAATGCTGAGCTTTATACAGGGACAGATAAGTATACACTGCATGGCTATACTGAGTAATCTCTGCTTATATATTAGGTGCTATCCACTTGGCTAGGTACCTATCCTGTAGTTTATACTCTGCATTTTATTACCATTATTGTTGCTTTTTTCTGGTTGCTGCTATATGTACATAGTATATTTTAATGTTTTTAATTTGCTATTTGCACATCATTTATCGCAGATATGTATGTGTTTACATACTTAATAAAGGAATGTATATAGTTACACACTAAAAAATTGAGTGCTGCAGATTTCTTTTTTCTCCTCTGAGAATTTGTTATTGTACCGTGTATGGGCACTTTGTAGGTGGAAAGGGAAGTTTAGTTGACGATCTGCCTGGCCGGTCAGTCAACGATCTCCGACTGATCGTCCGCTTCAGCCAACAAAATGCCCATGCACAGTGCACTAATCGTCCTTTGAGTTGTAGCTAATGGTGGACTCACCTTTGGGTGATATTGGGTTGGTGGAATCCTGTATTGCTTAAAGACTTGTATATACTGAGATAGAAAGGTTAAAGGGGAACTGTGGTCTCCAGACAAGTTGACTTTAAATGAAAGGTTTCTTTCTTTAAATTGAGCCATCAACCACCTCTCTACATGCGTATAAAGATAGCCCAAAAAAACAAACCCTGAGTACTTTTATCATTATCTAAGCACAGATGTTTTGTTAAGACTAAAAATAATGTTGATTAAAGAATTAGACTTGGTGACATCGCATTACCGAACTTTTTCAAGGCTGATCGAATACCAAGAGTTCTTAGTAGCACCAAGCACATGCTTTTTTGTCATATGACGTCATAATGAAATCCACCAAAAATGCCACCCGGACACATGTGAAGATTATTTCTCATTTATGTCATACTGATACTCAGTGACATCATAAAAATGCAACCAGACATTACCAATTTGTATTACTATTAAAAGACAGAGTACAAGCCTTCTGTTTTTAATAAAAATCCCAATTGGCACCAAAATTGATGATATCCCTCTGATGTCAATAGGACATCAACTAAAAATCACCCAGACATATTTAAACACTAATAAAAGATATAGAATTAGAATTTGCACCAAGTGCAATGACTTTTTTGGATCAAAATACAAGTCTATAAAACAATGATGTGTCTTTCTGATGTCTTTGGTGACTTCACTAAAGAGGGGTCATCCATTGGAAACCATTATGGAGGCCCACAACACACCCAATGAACATTGGTGTACAAACCAATAACTTTTGTTATTTCCATCCTGAATCTCTAACTGAATCTTCCCATAACTAAGGGACATACTTTAGAAAGAAACGGAAAATTACAGCCCAAAAAAATTACGCCGCACATCGTGGTCCACGGAAAATAGCGCTATCACCAGTATTTATAACGGCGAGCCGCATTCCGTGATATGTATCGCCCACGACTGTGTGCGGTAATTTTAATCGCCCCCCCAATTCGAACTTTCAAGTAACAATGATTGGTTTAACTGTAAGCATGCAGAACCAAGCATTAAAAAATTGGACTAACAGAATGAATGGGGTTTCCTGCAAACCTATATAAGAGTGCACTCCGCTGCGGAAACTCAGGATGCCATCGCATTAGATGGCTAAGAAAAAGAAAGAAGGTTGGCAAAATCGCTCCGGCGAGGCGGCGTGCAGGGCTCACTGGCTCCGCATGAGTCTGCCTTGCCTCGGCGACCTGAGTGGGGTGGTGTTCGCCAGCCGCGCAAGATTTCGCCCAAGGCCTCTCTTTTAAGAGCCGCACCTGGGGTCCAGTTTCGATCTTGCGGGAGACCCCCGCCAAAGGCACTTGTCCAGTGCCGCAAGGCCCGTACAAAGGCCGGGGGAGGGGGTCCCGGTTCTAGCTGCGGGAAACCCCTAAGCCCCAAAGCACTTGTCAGTGGCCGCAAGGGCCCTTACAAGTCCCGGGGAGGGGGTCCCGGTTCGAGCTGGCGTGACCCCTAAGCCCCAAACGGGCTCTTGTTAGGCCGCAAGGGCACTTGTAAGGTGCCAGCAAGGCCCTGATGGGGCTGGGAGGGGGTCCCCGGTTCAAGCTCGCTGGGGCCCCTATCTCCCCAACGGGGCTCTTGTTAGCGCCGCAAGGCCCTGATAGGGCCAGGGAGGGGGGTCCCGGTTCGAGCTGCGGGACCCCTTAAGCCCCAAAAGGCCCTCTCAGGCCCCGCTGTAGGGCCTCCACCCCTCCCAGCAGCTCCTCCCTCCCCTCCCCGGGAGCGGCCGGGGGCTTGGATGGGTTGCTGGGGAGGTGGTTTGCGCTGCGGGTGTCGCGACTCCGCTGCTGCGTCCCCTCCCGTCAGCCCCCTAGCCTCCCGTTCCGAGATTGCTGCGAAGCAGGGAAGGGTTTTGGAGGGGCTGCTGGGGGGAAGCGCGGCGGGTGGTCTCTCCGCCGCGGGGAGGCTTGTATCGGCTGTTTTCCTTCAGGTGGGCGAAGTAAAACAGCCGATACAGTCAATAGCGAACAAGAACTCCGCTTTATAATAAAGCGGCGGTAACAGGTAAGTATCGCCGCTAAGGGTTACGCTTCGTTAACTTTTCGGGTCGGCCATTTTCGGACATTATAAATCACGTAAACGCGATTTCTTGCTTAATGTCCGTGAAAACGCCCGCAAAAAGTACGAACTTATAAATTGCCCCTACTGTTTTGCAAAACTGCTCATTCTACACTTCTTCTATTTAAAAAATGTGAGACAGAACATGGGGGGAAAGCTTTGCACTAACACAATACTCTTTCACTCTACTGCAGGCAAAGCACCACAAGAAAGCATTCCCAAATGTACCCGGGGGGGGGGGAACCAACATGCTGTAAGATGAAATAAGGATATTGGGCAGCAATGTCCCATCTGGTTTTTTCATGCCTTTTGATATACCGTATATCTCGAGTATAACCTACCCGAGTATAAAACTAGGTACCGCAATTTCAACCTAAAAATTTAATAGAAAAGTTGTTGACTCGATATAAACCGAGGTAGAACTTGGCAGTCAAGATGTTTTTGGAAACGTACAACTCCCAGCACAATAAGCTCTATACTGGGAGTTGTAGTTTCCAAACTCTTGAATGCCACCTCACGTTGGTGCATTCAGATGTTTTGATAACTACAACTCCGCTAATAAAGCTTAAGGCTGGGAGTTTGTAGTTTTCCAAACATCTTGATGCCAACTGGCCGTGGCATGTCAGATGTTTGGAAACTACAACTCCCGCACTTTAAGATAGCCTGGGAGTTGTAGTTTCCAAAACATCGAATGCCATCACTAGTGGCATTCCAAGATGTTTTGTAACTACAACTCCCCAGCCTCTTATTAGCTTGGAGTTGTACGTTTTCCAAAACTCTTGAATGCCACCCTCAAACCCAGTTAAGTTTGTAACCTGTGCTGTGGGCGCTCTTCATCCAGGATCGTGGGCTCTTTCCGCCTCCATCAAGGGCTTCTAGGACTGTTGCTGGTAATTCCTCTCCATTCCTCCCGGCAGCAGCGTCCTCATCCATTCCTGGCAGCAGCGTCCTCATCCATTTTTTCCTGCAGCCCGCCGCACGATCATCCATGTACTGGCGCGCCGGCTGATGTCACTATTGGCACCGAAGCGATCTTCTTCTGTGAGTGCCGGTATAAACCGAGTCCCGAGTTTCACTTCAGCTGATTTTTCAGCCGAAAACTCGGTTTATACTCGAGTATATACTGTACCCATATGGGGAGACCCCCTTGTCTCATACAACAACTAATGCGGCAAATACCTCAACTCCCTATGTATGATACCAAGCTCAATCGCCAATAAAAAAGGGCTATGAGAATTCTTTTTTAAAAGCGGTCAGAAATGTCCTCCCACATTATTGGAAACAACAGTTTTTCCTCAAACCAAATGATGGATAATTGAACTAAAACATATTATGAAATAGAAGACCTAACAATCCAACCCTAACAAGATACTTCATAAATTGCTGGTCTCCTTGGATACTATTTCAGGATTCGGCTTTATCACAGTTCTTATAATAAACCCACCCAAATGAAAATATCTTAAGGGAAAAATATCAACGATAAGGCAAGACTATATACTATAAAACTCATTAAAAGAGGTAACCCTTACCCCTCCCCCCATCCACCATAATTACAGGCAGAAAAATAGAAACAAATCGGACTTGAATATAATCATACCTTTATGATTCATTTTTTCGTAATTGAAAATGTTGCCCTTGAAAATAAGAGTTATAAAAAAAAAAAAAATTCTACGAATATACCTGCACTGCAATACAACTAGTGATGGCCCAGTTCACACCGGATCCTTATCCTTGGGGATTTACTCGTTCGGGCGACAGCGGCCATCACAAAAAATGACCCTGAAACATTTAAAGTGCATCTATACCGAAAATTTTTCTTTCAATTGACCATAACTGGAAACTATCATTTTTTTCGTCAACCCCTCTGTATCATTTTTTTGTTGATCTGCCCCCTATTTTCTTTATATATCAAACAAAAAACTAACCTATCCTAGCTCTCAAAAACTATTCTTCTGTTAGTAGTTTTACTGTAGCTTTGAATGGTGACAGAGTTTTGACATTGAATGCTGTACTACAAATATCAAAAATTCTCATTAATTTCGGAAGATCGGGATTGAACCAAATATTCGATGATCCATTGCTTTTTCGTGTGGCAGTTTGTACATAAACTTGGAGATTCAATATTATAAAAAACACAAGGTCGACAAACTTAACCTGAAAATTGGATTTACCTACTGCGGTCTGTTCTTTTCCAAAAACATTTGTGTTTTTCAGTTGGTAAACCCATGGTACCCCAAATAACTCATGTTCATGTGTGTTTTTTCTATTTTAGGTATATTTAGGCTATGCACAGACAGAGCCAGTTATTTCTCTCTATTACCTACCTACCTCCTCTAGCAATGCCTGAGCCTATCCTCCTCGTGCATATTGAGAGGGGTTTACCCATTCCGTATCTTAAAGCCAAGCTATGTCTGGCGTTAACACATTCGGTCTTAGAAAACAACTACCACCCTCCATAAACAACATATTGTTAGAAAGAATGTCCTCTTTAAAATATGTTGAATTCATATATGAATCATTGCTTGTATCTGCTATGCTTCTGGATGCCTCGTAGAAACATCAGCAATTTAGAAACCTGTACTGAGCCTGGGCTGCTCAGAAGAGGCAGACAGGGGTTAACTTCAGTCCATTGGTTTGTGATGTCCTTTCAAATCCGTAACTGACAGTTTGTAACTGGAAGAACCAGGAGCATAAACTGGGGCAACAGACATTTTTGCAGAGTTCAAGGTTAGACGTAGATATTTTAGATTTCAAACTATTAACAGTTTTAGTGTTTTAGGGGGGTGATTTACCCGTATGTAATTTTTGTTTATGGGCTGGATTTTGCCTTTAAATAGACGTTATTGCTCGGTACATACTTGTGTTGGTTGCGTGACACTGCTGCAACTGCCCTAGTTCTGTCTTAAATTCACGTTAACCCTGGCAAATGGGCTAACGGATTTTATACAGACGAAAAAAGTGTTTACGGCTCTCCCTCCTGACCCTAATGTACTCTCCCCATAGAGTCCATGAACGGCAGGTTTCATTAAAATAGCAAATTTTGGGAGGCATTATACAATGGCCAGGTATCGTCCAAGCCAAGGGGTAATGATACCTTCCCAATAGGCACCAGGCATGTACAGCCCGCAAGCGCACTATAAATGGAGTGGTTGCAGTGCTGGCTTAAATTTTTAAAGCATTCCCAGACCACTGTCTTGGCCCTCAAGACAGTGGTCGGACTGCAGTTTTTTCTAATTTCTCATTCACTGGCTATTTACATTGATATTCTTCTCTTCCTATATTATTCTATAGTGCCCTATTTAAAGTAACTAAATCAAAAATGAAATCATTAAATAGTTTAATTAACAGCACACAGATAAACCACCTGCTACCCACCTTTTATTTCCAGGCACCTGCTAACCCCCCCTTTATTTTCCATGTAAGGGCAACTCAAAAATTAAATCTTGATCAATCATAAAGTTTTTTTACACTTATAATGGAACAGCACAAAAAAACACTCTTCCAACTCTACACAGTCAGGTCTCCACTTGCTTCAGCACACCTGACAAAATGGTACCTGTGAGCTGCCGTTTATACACATGGGTTGGCCCTGATAAAAATAGCTGCCATGGGAACATGTGGCTGGATCGATTTTAAAAATTCTCGAAAACTATAAAATTTCATAAATCCTTGATTTTTTAAAAAAAAATTCTAACACGGTTGGGAAAAATCTGGAAAGCGGAGTTTGGGAAAGCCTCTAATCTGCGGAATCCGGATCTCGAATCTGCTCGGACCGGGTTTGGATCTGGGATCTGGTCCATCTCTATTGCTTACTTAGATTTTACACATTGCTTGCATTCTAGCCTTTGTCAAACCACCAATGTACCCAACACACCATATAGTACAGTATATAAATTGGGCTTTGTACATCAAATTGGTAAAGACTGTAACTACTAAATCATACATCAGCCAAAGTAGAATATTGGTGGATTTCCAATTGTATTTACATTGTTTGTACTCACCATTAGTTTATAAAAACGGCCAGCTACACACCATGTTGCTTGTCATTAGTTGGTTCCTAGAATAGCATCTTCTTGGATAGCTGAAAACCCTGCTGCTCGGACCTAGCTAAGCTATGCTTTTTGTACTTTTGAGAATGATTCGAATTTACGACCGTTCACTAACTCCTATTGTATTGTTCACTACCCTCCCCTCGAAATATCCCCCAAAAATAAGTTTTTCATTAACCCTTGAAATGTAACAGAACCGTTTCCTTCCACCAACCCTAGAATGTATTGTTTGCTCACTCTCGAATTTAAGCCTTGGATTTTTGGTACCTTCTAAAGTATTGTTCCTTTTGGGTAACCCTCGAATGTATGTGATCGGTGTTTCACTAACCTAGATTGTCTTGTTTTGCTAACCCTCCCAAGTTTCGTAGTTTTTCGATAATCCGTCGAAAGTATCGGTTTGATTCGATAACCCTCGAATTCAGGTTGTATTTTTGGTAACCCTCGAAAGTATCACTCGGTAACCCGTCAATTGGCCTTAACCACTCGAATGTAGCTTGCACAAAACCGTAACAAGTGGCTGCTCACGTTTATTAAGTTGTTTAAACAGGTTATGTGACAGTGGCATGTTTCCCATACCATTTCCCAAGGTGCCCAGAATTTACAGTAAGTTACCATGTTAGTTACTTGGCAATCATCCAGACTTTTCGAACAATCCTCACTTGAAATCACTTCCCCTATTGACTTTAATGGGTCCGAATTCACAAACTTGTCCAACTTTTACTTATAACTGAAGTTCGAAAGTTCAAAATGGACTCGAACTCTATGATGTTCATCTATCTCTAGTGCCTACAAGAGTCGCGATGACTTCTACACTACCAAGTAATTTACTAAAGAGAATGACAACACTAATGACCAACACCCAGGTGATAGAATATGTGAGATGTAACATTTTAATGGTGTCCAAGATCACTTAGTGATGTTCAACTCTTGAACTTCCAATCCATGTTTTCCTTGCCACAAGCGCACAGAAGCATTCAGCTTATTCTGAATATGCAAGTGTAAATTTAACCGTTAAGTATAGTAGTCCCAGCTCCTATTCAATTTTCGCTCAAAAATTAGGTTTTCCTATAATTTTCAAAGCAATAATAAGATAATATTGCTTTGTTGCAACTGTGACCTTTGTCAGTAAAGATATTACTATTTTTGGAAGACTTTTTTTTACTTTAGAGAGGCCTACGTTTTATAATTGCATCAGCCTACCTTGTACATTTAGGTTAAAAACCATAATAGCTGCAAGGCAATGACTCACAGATGCAGTCCTTGTGTAGGTTTTCTTAATATATTTAATCGAATCTATATTTAGAATTGTACTGATGGCATCTGGCTTAAAAACTGAGCTCAGCTGCATTAACTTGTGGACAGATAGTACTACCACGAAGAGTCACGAGTGCTCAATAAAGAACTCAAAGCATTACCGACTGCATCCTGCAATACCACCCTTCTTGGTTCATGGTTTTTAGTTAGGTGCTGTGTTTTAAAAAATATTTTTAAATAAGTGTAAATTACTACACAATGCAGACATATATTTCCAACTGTTACCCGATGAAATTAAATGAGAAATGTCCTTGTTTTTTCTCTATAGTTCCAAAGCGAACAGCGCTACTTTTAAAGCACTGAGGAGAGAGGGTCTTTAGGGAGGTAAATCCATTGCTGAGAAACTGGCTTACGGCTGGGTAATTCCCATAAGATATTCGCTCTTGTCACTTCAAATTTACGTGGCTGACAGCTGCACCGGCCGCACAATCAGCATTGATTTACAGATATTGCGCTTGGCTGGACAAAAAAACTCAGATTTTTGGGGATGATCACCATACGATCAACCACCTTTCTACATGCTGTATAGCCCAAGATATAAAGAAACCCTGAGTAACTTTATCATTATATAAGCACAGATGTTTTGTATAAAGACCTAAAAATAATGTATGATTAAAGAATTAGACTTTGGTGACATCGCATTACAGAACTTTTTCAAGGCGGATCGAATACCAAGAGTTCTGAGTAGCACCAAGCACAATGCTTTTTTGTCATGATGACGTCATAATGAAATCACCAAAAATGCACCCAGACACATGTGAAGATTCATTTCTCATTTATGTCATACTGATATCAGTGACATCACTAAAAATGCACCCAGACATGTACACATTTGTATACTATTAAAAGACAGAAAGTACAATGCTTATGTTTTTTAAATAAAAATCCCAATCTGTGCAAAATTATGATATCCTGCTGATGTCATAGTGACATCACTAAAAAATGCACCCAGACATATTTAAACACTAATAAAAGATATAGAATTAGAATTTGCACCAAGTGCAATGCTTTTTTGGATCAAAATACAAGTCTATAAACAATGATGATGTCTTTCTGATGTCTTTGTGACTTCACTAAAGATGGGGTCATTCCATTGGAAACCATTATGGAAGGCCACACAAAACCCCATGAACATTGGTTACAATACCAATAACTATTTTGTTAATTCCATCATGAAATCTCTAACTAAATACTTCCAATACTAAGGGGCATATTTATAAAGAAACGAAATTAGCGCCAAAAAATTACCGCCGCACATCGTGGCCACGAAAATAGCGCTATCACCGTATTTATAACGGCGAGCGCCATTCCCGTGATATGTATCGCGGCCACGATGTGGTGCGGTAATTTTAAGCCCCCCCAGATTTAGAACTTTCAAGTAATCATGATTGGTTATGTTAAGCATGCAAACCAAGATTAAAAAATTGACCAATCAGAAATGAATTGGGGTTTCTGCCCCAAACCTATATAAGAGGTGCACTCCGCTGCGGAATCAGATGCCATCGCAGTAGATGGTGGAGAAAGAAGAAAGAAGACGGTTGGCAAACATTGGCTCGCTGGGCGGCGGGTGCCAGTGGGCTCAATGGCGGCCGCATGGTTGCTTGCCTCGGCGACCTGAGAGGGTGTGGTGTTCGCCAGCCCGCAAGAGTTCGCCCAAGCCTATCTTTTAAGAGCCGCACACTGGGGGTCCCGTTTCGAGTCTTGCGGGAGCCCCCGCCAAAGGCACTTGTCCAGTGCCGCAAGGCCGTACAAGGCCGGGGGAGGGGTCCCGGTGTAGCTGGCGGGAACCCCTAAGCCCAAAGCACTGTCCCCAGTGCCGCAAGGGCCCTACAAGATCCGGGGAGGGGGTCCCGGTTCGAGCTGCGGGACACCTAAGCCCCAAACGGCTCTTGTTAGGCCGCAGGGCACTGTAAGGTGCCGCAAAGGCCCTGATAGCGGCTGGGAGGGGGTCCCGGTTCAAGCTCGCGGGGCCCAACTAAGCTCCAAGGGCTCTTGTTAGGCCGCAAAGGCCCTGATAGGGACAGGAGGGGGGTCAGGTTACGAGTGGGGACCACCTTAAATGACCCAAAAGGCCCTCTCAGGGCCAACGTGGAGGGGGCCTCCACCCACTCCAGCAGCATCCTCAACTCTCCCCTCAACCGGGAGCGGAGGGGGGCTGGATGGGTTGTGGGGAGGGTGGTGCGCGTGCGGGGGTCGCGACATCCGCGCTGCGCCCCCTCCGGCAGCCCCCTAGCTCCCGTTCAGAGATTGCTCGGAAGCAGGGAAGGGTTGGAGCGGGCTGCTGGGAGGGAGCGGAGGGTGGTCCTCTCACGGGGGGCGGGGGAGGCTTGTGGCGAGGATATCGGGGGGGATGGGGAGTCCGAGGAGGGAGGGGGGGAGGGAGATGGGGGTGAGGGAAGAGGAGGAGGAGAGGCTGGAGCAGGGGATGGGAGGGGAGGAGGGAGGGGGAGGAGGAGGGGAGGCTTGGGGGTGGGGAGGAGGGTGAGGGTCCGAGGAGGGGGGTGGGGAAGGGGAAGAGGGAGGGGGAGGGGGGACGGAGGAGTCGATGAGAGAGACGCGGGGAGAGGGGAGAGGGGAGAGGAGAAGAGGGGGGGGCGAGGACGGGTGTGGCGGTGAGACAGGGCGGAGGCTTAAACAGAGGGGGGGGGAGTTGTTTTTTTGGGGGGGAGGGAGGCGGGAGGATGGATACGAGTGGGGGGGGGCAGGGGCGAGGGAATGTGGGGGGGAGAAGAAGGGGAGGGGGAGGGGGGAGAGGGGAGGTGGAGCGGAGACGAAGGGGGAGGGGAGGAGAGGCTGGAGTGAGGTGAGCGGGGAGGGAGAGGGGGGAGAGGGAGGGCAGAAGTAAAATGAAGGTGAGAGGGTGGAGGCGGCCAGGGGGGGGAGGAAGGGGAGTGAGGGGGAGGGGGGGGAAGGAGAGGAGGGGGGAAAAGAAGGACCAAGAACAAAAAAAAAGTCCCAAAGGTACTATCTCGACGGGAGAAGGGGGAGGGGGGGCGGGGGACAAGGGGGGAGGGAGGGTGGGGGGAGAGGGGGAGGAGGAGGGCGGAGACGGAGCGGGAAGAACCCCACCCCCTTGAGTGCCTTTGTTTACCTTTTTTTTTCCCCCAGCATTTTGGTCCCCCTAGTTGGGGTAAAAGGAGACGGGGAGGCTTAAGGGGGTGGAACGAGACGGAGAGGAGGAAGTGGAGGGTGAATGGAGAGGGGGACTCGCTGGTGTCCGCGGGGAACTATTTCGGTTTTGTTGGTGATTTGGGACGGGGTCGGAACGCTTTTGGGGCCGGAGGAAGAGGCTTGTATTCGGCTGTTTTTCCCCTTCAAGGTGGCGAAGTAAAACAGCACGATACTAGCAGGAGCGAAAACAATACCGCGCCTGTTTAAAATAGAAGCGGCGGTAACAGGGTAAGTATCGTACCGCGAAGGGTTAACGGCTTGTAACTTTCGGGCCATTCGGGACATTTATAAATTCCGCTAAACGCGATTTATGCGTTAAGTCAGTGAAAACGGCCGCAAAAAGTTAACGAACCTTTATAATATGCCCCTAAGTGTTTGAAAAACTGCTCATTCTACACCTTCTTCCTATGTAGAAAAATGGGAGACAGAACAATGGGGGGGAAAGCTTTGCACTAACACATAAACTTTCAATCTACTGCAAGGCACAAGAAACCACAAGAAAGCATTCCCAAATGTACACCAATGCTGGAGAGAAAAGGATATTGCACAAGGTCCCACATCTGTGTTCATGCCTTGTGATATACCGTATATAATCGAGTATAAACCAGACCGAGTATAAAACGAGGTACCCAATTTCACCTAAAAATTTAATAAAAGTTGTGACTCGAGTATAAACCGAGGTAGAACTTGGCATTCAAGATGTTTGGAAAACTACAACCAGCTAATAAAGCATGCTGGGAGTTGTAGTTTCCAAACATTTGAATGCCACCTCACTTGGCATTCCGATGTTTTGGAAACTACAACTCCCAGCATGCTTTATTAGCTGGGAGTTGTAGTTTCCCAAAATCTTGAATGCCAGGGGGTGGCATTCAAGATGTTTGGAAATACAACTCCCAGCATGCTTTATTAGCTGGAGTTGTAGTTTCCAAACATCTTGAATGCACCCTCACTGGCATCAAGATGTTTGGAAACTACAACTCCCAGCTAATAAAGCATGCTGGGAGTTGTACTTTCCAAAACATCTTGAATGCCACCTTCAAACCCAGTTAAGTTTGGTACTGTGGGCTTCTTCATCGGATTGTGGGCTCTCCTCCATCCAAGGGCTTCTAGGACTGTGCTGCTGGAAGTTCCTCTCCAGTTTCATTCCGGCGGCAGCGTCCGCTCATTCTGGCAGCAGCGTCCTCTCCATTCCGGCAGCGCACGATCAGTCCATGTACTGGCGCGCGGCTGATGTCACTAATTGGCACCAAGTGATCTTCTTCAATGGTGAGGCACTCGACGTATAAACCCGTAGTACCGAGTTTTCAGGCTGATTTTTCAGCCTGAAAAACATCGGTTCTACTACTCGACGTATATACGGTTACCCATATTGGGAGACCCTTGTCTCAATACAACAAATCTAATGGAGCCAAATACCTTCAACTGCCCTATGTATGATACCCAGCTCAATCGCACAAATAAAAAAGGGTCTATTGAGATTCTTTTTAATAGCGGGCAGAAATGTCCTCCCACATTATTGGAAACAAACAGAGTGTCCTCAACCAAATGAATGGATAAATGAACTAAACCATATTATGAGAATAGAAGACCTAACAGCAACCCTAAACAAGATACATTCATAAATTGCTGGTCTCCTTGGATACTATTTCAGGATTCGGATGTATACAAAGTTCTTATAATAAACCCACCCAAATGAAAATACTCTTAAGGGAAATAAAACGATAAGCAAGACTATAGACTATAAAACTCAATTAAAAAGAGGTAACCCTTACCCCTCCACCCCATCCAACCAATAATTAAGGCAGAAAAATAGAAACAAACGGACTTGAATATATATACTTTATTGATTAATTTTTTCGTAATTGAAAAAATGTTGCCTTGAAAATAAGAGTTATAAAAAAAAAAAAAAATTCTACGAATATACATGCACTGCAAATAACAACTAGTGATGGCCCAGTTCACGGGTCCGGATCCGTGGCGGATTTACCTCGTTCGCGAACAGCGGCCATCACAAAAAAATGCACCCTGAAACATTTAAAGTGCATCTATACCGAACATTTTTATTTTAAATTGACCATAACTGGAAACTATCATTTTTTCCAACCACCATCTGTATCATTTTTTTGTTGATCTGCCCCCTATTTCTTTAGATATCAAACCTAAAACTATCCTATCCTTGCTCTCAAAAACTATTCTTCTGTGAGTAGTTTTACTGTAGCTGGAATGGTGACAGAGTTTTGACAATTGGAATGCTGTACTACAAATATCAAAAATTCTAATTATTTCGGAAGATCGGATTGGAACCAAATATTCGATGATCCATTGCTTTTTCCTGTGTGGCAGTTGTACATAAACTTGGAGATTCAATATTATAAAAAACACAAGGTAGAGCAAAATTTAACACTGAAAATTGGATTTACTGCGCTGTGCTGTTTCCAAAAACATTTGTGTTTTTCAGTGTAAAACCCATGGTATCCCCAAATAACATCATGTTAATGTGTGTTTTATTCTTATTTTAGGTATATTTAGGGCTATGCACAGACAGAGCCAGTATTGCTCTCTATTACCTCCTCTAGGCAATGCACTGAGCCTATAGCAGCTCTCGGTGCATATTGAGAGGGGTTTACCCATTCCGTATCTTAAAGCCCAGCTATGTGCTGGCGTTAAACATTCGGTCTTAAAAAACAACTCCACCCTCATAACAACATATTTAGAAAGAATAGCCTCTTTAAAATATGTTGAATTCATATATGAATTCATTGCTGTATGCCTGCTATGCTTCTGGATGCCTCGTAGAAACTCAGCAATTTAGAAACCTGTACTGAGCCTGGGCATGCTCAGAAGAGGCAGACAGGGGATTAACATTCAGTCATTGGTTGTGATGTCAACTGTCAAATCCGTAACTGACAGTTTGTAATGGAAGAACCAGGAAGCAGAAACAGGGGCAACAGGACATGTGCAGATTTCAGGTTAACGATATATTTAGATTTCAAACTATTACCTGTTAGGGTTTTAGGGGGTGATTTACCTGTTGTAAGTTTTTTTGTTTTAAGGGCTGGATTTGCCCTTTAAAGAGACGTTATTGGCTCGGTACATGCCTTGTGGTGGTTGCGTGACACTGCTGCAACTGCCCTAGGTTATGTCTTAAAGTCACGTTAACCCTTGGCAAATGGGCTAACGGTACTTTTATAAGACTGAAAAAAGTGTTTACGGCTCTCCATACATGACCCTAATGTAATCTCCCCATAGAGTCCAGGAAAGGCAGGTTTTCATTAAAATAGCAAATTTTGGGAGGCAGTAATTCATGGCCAGGTATCTCCAAGCCAAGGGGTATGATACCTTCCCAATAGGCACCAGGCATGTACAGCACCGCAAGCGCACTATAATGGAGGGGTTGCAGTGCTGGCTTAATGTTTTAGCATCCAGACCACTGTCTTGGCCCTTCAGAGACAGTGGTCGGACCTGAAGTTTTTTCTATTTCTCATTCACTGGCTATTACATTATTATTCTTCTCTTCATATATTATTCTATAAGTGCCCTATTTAAAGGGTAACTAAAGTCAAAAATGAAATCATTAAATAGTTAATTTAACAGACACAGATACACACCTGCTAACCCACCCTTTTATTTCCATGGCACCTGCTAACCCACCCTTTTATTTCCATGTAAGGGGCAACTTAAAAAATTAAATCTTGATCAATCATAAAGTTATTTTTACACTTATAAATGGAAAAGCACAAAAAAACTCTCCAACTCCTACACAGTCAGGTCTCCACTTGCTTCAGCACACTGACAAAATGTTACCTGTTGAGCTGCCTTTTATACCCAGGGGTTGGCACTGATAAAAAATAGCTGCCATGGGACATGTGGCTGGATCGATTTTAAAAATTCTCGAAAAACTAGAAAATTTCAGAAATCCTTGAATTTTTTAAAAAATTCTAACACGGTTGGGAAAAATCTGGAAAGCGGAGTTTTGGGAAAGCCTCTAAATCTGCGGAAATCCGGATCTCGGAAATCTGCCTCGGAACCGGGTTTGGATCTGGGATCTGGTCCATCTCTATTGCTTACTTTAGATTTTACATTGCTGCATTCTAGCCTTTGTCAAACCACCAATGTAACACACCATATATGTACAGTATATAAAATGGGGCTTTGTACATCAAAATTGTAAAGACTGTAACTAATAATCATACATTCAGACAAAGTAGAATATTGGTGGATTTCCAATTGTATTTACATTGTTTGTACTCAGCAATTAGTTTATAAAAAGGCCAGCTAGCACACCAATGTTGCTTTCATTAGTTGGTTCCTATAATAGCATCTGCCTTGGATGAGCTGAAAACCACTGCTGCTAGGACCTAGCTAAGCTATGCTTTTTGTACTTTTTGATAATGATCGAATTTACAGACCGTTCACTAACCCTAGATTGTATTGTTCACTAACCCTCGAAAGTATCATTAGTTTTCAGTAACCCTTGAATGTACAGACCGTTTCCACCAACCCTAGAATGTATTGTTTGCTAACTCTCGAATTTAGCCTTGGATTTTTGGTAACCTTCTAAAGTATTGTTCATTTTGGGTAACCCTCGAATGTATGGATCGGTTTCACTAACCCTAGATTGTATTGTTTGCTAACCCTCGAAAGTTTAGTTAGTTTTTGATAATCCTCGAAAGTATCGTTTGATTTCGATAACCCTCGAATTTATGGTTCTATTTTTGGTAACCCTCGAAAGTATCACTCGGTAACCCTCCAATTGGCCGTAACCCTCGAATGTAGCTTGCACAAAACCCAACAATTGGCTGCTCACGTTTATTAAGTGTTTAAACAGGTTATGGTGACAGTGGCATGTTCACCAGACCATTTCCCAGGTGCCACAGACATTTACAGTAAGTTACCATTGTTAGTTTAGCTGGAAATCATCCAGACTTTTCGAACAATCACTCCCCCATTGACTTTAATGGGTCCGAATTCAAACTTTCAAACTTTTACTGAAGTTCGAAAGTTCAAAAACGGACCGAACTCTATGATGTTCATCTATCTCTAGTGCCTACAAGAAGGTCCGGTGACTTCTACCTACCAAGTAATTTACTAAAGAGAATGACAAACACTAAGGACCAACATACACATGGTGATAGAATATGTGAGATGTAACATTTTAATGGTGTTCCAAGATCACTTAGTGATGTTCAAACTCTTGAACTTCAATCCATGTTTCTTGCCACAAGCTCACAGAAAGCATTCAGCTTATTCTGATATGCAAGTGTAAGATTTACAGTTAAGTTATAGTAGTCAAGCTCATATTCAATTTTAAGTCTCAAAAATTAGGTTACTATAATTTCAAAGCAAGTATAAGATAATATTGCTTTGTGGCACTGTGACCTTGTCAGTAAAGATATTACTATTTTTGGAAGACTTTTTTACTTTAGAGGCATACGTTTATAAATTGCATCAGCCTACCTTGTTACATTTAGGTTAACCAATAATAGCTGCAAGGCAATGACTCACAGATGCAAGTCCTTGTGTAGGTTTCTTAATATATTTATAGAATCTATATTTAGAATTGTACTGATGCATCTGGCTTAAAACTGAGCTCAGCTGCATTACTTGTGGACAGATAGTACTAACACGAAGAGTACTAACGCGAAGAGTACGAGTGCTCAATAAAAGAACTCAAAGCAATTACCGACTGCAATCCTGCAATACCCTTCTTGGTTTCATGGTTTATTAGTTGAGGTGCTGTGTTTTAAAATATTTTTAGTGTAAATTATATACACAATGCAGACATATATTTCCAACTGTTACCAGATGAAATTTCAAATGGAGAAAATTTTACTTGTTTCTCTATAGTTACAAAGCAGACAGCCCTACTTTTAAAGCAATGAGGAGAGAGGGTCTTTAGGGAGGTAAATACATTGCTGAGAAACTGGTTAAGGCTGGGTAATTACCATAAGATATTCGCTCTTGGTCACTTCAAAATTTACGTGGCTGACAGCTGCAACCGTCCGCACAATCAGCAGTGATTTACAGATATTGGCCGTGGCTGGACAAAAAAACTTCAGATTTTTGGGGATGATCAACCAATACACACAAATATTGGTCAGTCAGACAGAAAAAACCTTAAAAAAGAAAGGGTCTAAGTAGAATAAATATAAAAAACAATGTGCAGCATTAGCAAATAGAGATGTCCGAACTTCGCAAAATCCGGTCCGCTCGAGGATCCGCAAATTTTCTAAAAAATTCGAAAATCCGCGAGCGGACCCATTAAAATGAAAAAAATCCTCAAATACGAGAAATTTTTGAAAATATGT
This sequence comes from Hymenochirus boettgeri, assembly GCA_019447015.1. Lineage (NCBI taxonomy): Eukaryota > Metazoa > Chordata > Amphibia > Anura > Pipidae > Hymenochirus > Hymenochirus boettgeri. The sequence goes on from CM033471.1 coordinate 79,459,155, forward strand.
ATTTTCGCTAATACGAGAAATCCTCGTAATTTCGAAAATTTTCAAAAATACGTATTTTCACACATTTTCGAAAATACGAGAAATCCTCGTAATTTCAAAAAATTTAAAAATACGAGAAATCCGTGGTTCGGAATTTCGGAAGGTGGAAAATCCAGAAAAATCCGCCGTTCGCGAACGGGATAAATCCGCGGCGGATCCGGGTTCGGATCCGCGAACCGGCCATCCCTATTAGCAAATAGCATTGATAACAAAGTGTATAAATAAACTGCATGCCTGTGATTTTAGCTCTATATTTCCTTCATAAAGCTTTACATGGAACATAAAGGGAGTGGAACTACTGGCCTTTAATGTTTGAATAAATGTAATTGCCACAGCTTAGGCTGGGTGTGTAGGCCTCTACACTTTGTAGACATATAGGCATTTAATACATATTATGATGTAGAAGGCATGGTAAAAATATGCTAAAAATTGTTATTTTTCTCTTTAGGTTGGATAGGACAATATTACATTTAATTAGCATATGAATATTTTTAAATAAAATGTATTTTAAATTGTATCTGTGGTATTCAGTTAGATTAACTGGACTTGAAGTTTAGTTCTTGGAGACGTGTCATCTAACTGGCTTTCTCAATTCTGAATGACTTGTGCAAGAATCTTTTGGCAACAAATATCCTGGAATGTGTCCCAATCAGTATATAACAACAAATGTGCCAGGGAACTCCGGAATGCAAGTTATTGATTGCATTGTAGCTAAGAGGTTTTATTAAATTTCCCAGGGTAAGGCATCAAAACAACTTTGTATGTGATATTGCACAAGTGCCTTACCACGTTATTATTTGTCAACTGAAAAAAGGTAGACAGTATCTTTGTAAATAGATGGTAGAAATATGAACTCCACCTCATATTTAATTACACAATTTAATGGGTATCTGGGGAAAAGTATTTTGGGGTTCTCAGTTTTTTAAAAACGGGAGCTGTGTCTTACCTCCCGTTCTTCAATAAAACCTGCAGGAGCCTGGAACGAAGGGAAGGGATTTTTTCCAGTCTCGCGCCCCTCTGCTGTTCTTCTGACGGGTCCCGAGGGAGTACGTAGTGTCTGTGCATGCGCAGTGCACCAATTTGTTGAACATCAGGCATGTGTATGTATTAAGTATATACAGAATGATTGTTCATGTGTATGCGTAGATTGGGCAAAGTCACAATCAGAGTCCTTTGGAATCTGATTATGAATTTGTGACTGAAGTCGCATGTGTATCAGGCACCTAAAGGAAAAAAACCACAGTGATTTAATTTACTGAGCTGTAAAAAAACAAAACAAACAAATGGTGACCAGGCAACAAACTAGAAACACTGAACACTATTTGATTTTTAAGTCCAGAAACAAACATCTGCTAATCATCCTTTGTTCTTTGCCATTGCTCCCAGCCTCTATAATTGTTTTTTCTTTGGCAGAACACATAATTATATTATATTGAGTGCTCATGTCATCAGATGAACAAAGCAAATGTGCTGTGCAATCTCTCAAACTGCTTAAATTTAAACAATCAATTGAATTAATTAAAATGAATTGAGCTGTACAAATACCATTTTCAAATTTACAAGTATATTTAATAAGAATGCATTGATTAAATCTCTTGCTGGGAAAGAGATTCCTGCTGTCTTTTATCATCCACTCATGTTCCCTATATGAAATGGAACCTAATAACTGCCAAGAAACAGATGTCAAATTTTTAAGAAGCGATTTCATTATATTGAAAAGTTGCCAATTAGACATGGCAGGATTTCACAGTTTCAGAAATACAGTTTCTAATCTATAGCGGGAAGGTAACCTTTGCAGGCACACAATAGACAACATCTTTTGTTCCTGGACAGCAGGGATTCTGCACTGAATGTGTTTCTATTTAACGGAAGTATAGATAATAAATCAGAATAGATACGTTTAATACAAACAGATTTTTTTCCCATTTAGGTGGTATCACTGAGTCATGGGTTCAAATTCAATCTTCTACAAGAAATTATTTGTTCTCATTCTGATGATATCTTTCTGGTTGTTTCAGTAATGACATATGTACAGGAACGGATTGACCATTATGGCAGTAAGCACATGCCTAGTATGGTGCCTGTTGTTGAAGGGGTGGCTGTCAATCTTTCCCAATTTTTGATCTCCCATTATGTTTTTTTTTACAGCTCATAAAGTTTTTAAAAAAAACTTAGACACCCCCCTTTATGGTTAATATATGAAACAGTTTCAAGGTTTAAAATGGTGCTAAATTTGTCCCAACCAATCAGATGTTAGCTTTCAAATGTTAAATAAGATCTGATTGGTTGGGGCAAATTTAGCACCATTTTAAACAATAATAACTTTTATTGAATAACCCTGTTTGTGTTTTTTGCAGTTTATAATAGAAGGACTGTGGAAGCATTAAATTACAATTACGTTTTGTAGAAGTGCTACTGATGATTATGATACTGATACTGATTATAATTGGCAAACTTTTGCATTTCTCATACTTGCACACTGGATCAATATAGCAGGCTTTCTCACTTCCCCCCAGCCCATTGGCTTTTAAAAAAGTGGCTGTCCATCCAGTGCTTTATATTAAATGAATAAGGGCACGGCCACACTGCAACGCAAACGCAAATGCAATATCATGCGATTTCATGTGCGATTTTTGTTGCGTTTGCGATTTCTTCAATAAGTATAGGAAAATGCATGCGATTGCGATTAAAAATGCAGAACGCAATCGCAATGAAAAACGCACGTTTTTTTGCGTTGCCGCGTTTTCAATGATTTTGGAAAATCGCAAGCGCAAACGCAAAAAAAACACAGCAGTGTGGCCTAGCCCTAAGACCTCCTATTAAAGGGCCATGTTGGGGGTGCTATTACCATATGAAAGCTTGACCATGCTTCCTAATAAAAACATAATAGAAGCTGTGTGGAAGCACCCCTTAGGCTAAATTACAACATTTTGCAGAAGTGCTACTGATCTGGTCAAACATTTATACAAACATAGAAAAGATAATCAATGCACGTTCCTGGGCCCCATACAATATCATATTATCTGCACACTGGAATACATTTATAAACAAAGGGGTTTTAGTATACATTACTGTGATCATATGAATAAAAAGCCTTCCAACCCTGTCAAGGTAACCCCAGTCTGGAAGGTCCTAGCTTCTAACCTTTTTTACATTAATAACAATTAGCAAAGTTTTACATTTCTTATACATGCACACTGGATGAATATAGCACTCTCCCCATCCCATTGGCTTTTTAAAATGATGGAAGAGGCCATCCAACCAGTGCTTTATATGAAAGGCATAGGTCCTCTCATTAAAGGGGCGTGTTGGGGGTGCTGGTGGGCCTGGTATAAATGGCTACATTTATTATAAAGTGTTGCATAATATGTTCACCTGCTAGAAATTAAAATGTAAAATAAGATTGCTGGCTCTATAAAGCCACAGTGGGTCTTTAACTGGCCCTCTGGTTCTGTATATAGATCATGGAATGCCTCTTAGAAGGTATAAGCATTTTCCTCAAAGCTACCATGGTAATATGGAAAATATTCAGAAGTATCTCCGACCCTTATTTGCATATGTGAAGAGGAGCTATAGCCTTAACTCTCCCACTTAATTTCTTAGTGATGTCACTTGATAGGTGCTTCACAGATCAGAGGTCTACACTGCAATAATGATGGCTCAATAAAGCATAAATGTCTCTGACTGTCTCTGTTGCATTTAGCTCATGAAATTCTGTTAAAGCCTTTTAGAAGGCATAGCATTTTTTAAAGGACTACTATAGTAATATGGAGATTACCCAAAATTCTCTGCTTCTCTTATTTACTGGAATGTCTAGATAGACAATAGAGGAAACTAGAATGGGAAAGTATAAACTTTGAATTTGGCTTGAAAGACCGCATTTTGGAAGGGAATGTGTGTGTTTGTGCTGCAAATGTTAAAACTCAATAATGCCAATAATGAGGACATTAGTTTTTTACTTACCCTTTAAATATGACTTTCACATGAATTAAAGGCAGGTCAGTTGGTGTGTGTGCTCGTGTCAGGTTGGGGGATAAAAGACTAACTTTTCTGATGACTGGTCAAAATGTTTTTTTTTTTTTACTATACTTACCCTTTAAATATGAATGCCATATGAATGAATGGGTACCTCAGTTGGTGTATGTATCTGTGTCAGGTTGGAATTTAAAAAAACAAACTTTTATGATGATTGGCCAAAATTTATTTTTGACTCAAGTTACCCTTTAAGTATGGCTGCCACAGTAATGGATAAGTAGACCAGTATGTGTGTGTACCTGGATCTGGTTGAGGGGGTACAGTATGTGTTTTTTTGTGTTTACAAACCATAAAACTATCTTTTATTGAGGAAAAATCTAAATTAGTTTTTTTTAACTTTATTTACTTTATTATAAGTAGAGATGGTCGAACTATTGAAAGCTCGGTCCGTTTTCGAACTTTCGAACTATTGTAAAAGTTCGAAAGTTCGAAATTTCGAAAACGGACCCATTAAAGTCTATGGGAGGCAAATAGTTCAAAAAGTTCGAGTCAAATACAACTAAAATATTAATGGTAACTTAATGTAAATGGCTGTGGGACCTGGGAAATGGTCTGGGGAGCATGTTCCAATATCCAGGACTTTTGTAAAATCGATTTTACTCTCACGCGTGCTACTTTCGAGCTTTCGCGTTCGAACATTCGAGGTAACATGGACATTTTACTCGCAGATTCGATACTCGCGTATAGGCTGTAATGGAGACTTTACTCGCAGATTCGATGTTCGCGCATAGATACCATGTACATTTTACTCACGGATTCGATACTCGAACGTTCTCGAACATTCGTTAAATCATCAAAAGTCCGGGAAATATCGAAAGTCCGCATCTGAGATAGTTCGAGAAGTCCGGGTCCGTTCGAACTTGAACAGTTCGGCTCGAACTCGGGTTCGAGTTCGAGTTCTATGCCATCCCTAATTATAAGTATTGCTGCCAAAGGAATAAATGGTAGGTCAGTAGGTGTGTGTACCCATGTGAGGTGGGGGGTATATGTTTTTGCATGTATGACCATGTAACTTAATTTTATTGATGATTTATTGATGATTGCTTCCCAACCCCCTTGCATTTTAGAGTAGTGTGGAACCAGCTTTTACCTTTCCTCCCCTGAACAAGATTGGGCAGAGACAGGGAGGAAAGTTTTTTTTTACAACAGGGGTCAAGTGGGCCTGCTGGATTGCATGCTAATGTATACTCAGCACAGATACAGTAACTAGCACAACTTTCCCAGGCTGCTGCAGAGAAATGGGGGAGAATATTAGGGGGGAAAGGTAGGGGGGGGGGGGTTGAGGTGTATTTCATTTTAAAGAGAAAAAAATTGAATTTCCAAGACTGGAAATACCCTTAAATGATTGCAAATTCTGTGGTAGCTAGGCTAAATGTAAGATGATCTTTAGAGAAGGACAAGCTATAGTGCAGCAACACACCGGTAATATACAGTAGATTGTGAGAAATTAGAATTTAATTATATTTACAGCTATCTATACAATTACACCTCACCTAGTGCAAACCTTATGAATTAAAGGGCATGTCCACCCTAATAAAAATCTTTTAATATGTTGTAGGGCACCCCGGCCCACACCGAACCGCTGTGTCAGATTACTAAAATAAGATTCAGAACTGTACTTACAGCCCTTGACTCCTGCGGCGCCCTGATCTGGCTCCCTGCTTACCAGAACTTGCAAACAGGGGCCAGAAGTCAACAAAATTCAGGTAAATACAAGGGAATTTGGGATAGGAAATAGTAGAAAGAAGAATTGCAAATAAAGTGAACAGTACATTATAGAAATCTACAATAAAAACAATGATGAGCAATATTAAATGGAATCTATACCCCCATCCACCCCTCCCAGATTGGGGACCTAAATTACTAGATCCTTACCCATGGGTTTACGTTTGACTGCTTGCAATACTTAAACTGTGCTTTCTGGTCTAGTCCAGCTCCACCCGTGCTTGTTCATAGGCCTGGCCTATGGGAAGATGTGTTTTGCAAGAACTCTGCATTAACCAGTTTCTGGGCCAAGGAAAAGAGGGAACTGAATTGAACAGAGCACTACTTTAGTATTCCAAATAATCTAAGGTTAACCCAGGAATGAGGACCTGATAGTTTAGGTCCTTACCATAGACATATTTAATGAGAAAAAAAAGAAAGATAAAATATAAAGAGTTCATTCCCACCTCTATATGTGATCTAGTTCAGAAAATATATGCATTGAAACCTCTTTATAAGCAAGCTCTGGGAAGCGTCCCCAATTCTTGTGTTGCATGAATTTGTTTGGCTTAACGGCTGTTCATCCAAACTGAGTCTTATTCTTATTCTTTAGAACATGAATCTGGACTAAAGTCAGTGAAGCCTACCCAGTAGCTATATTTAGCAACCACATTTTGGCTCTGAATGATAGCCCTACATGGCTCTTAATGTCAATTGTGGTTCATTATAAATCATCTGTCGATCACACACCTGCCTCCATGGTTGCCTCATGAAGCTGTATACAACCGTACTACATGCAAACAAAATGTAATGTTTAAAGTCCAAATAGTATCCACAAATGCACAATTACAGGGTGATGTAATAGACTTGAACTCCTGTATTTACCTCCACCATAGTCCTTATATAAAATTCTGATTCCGTCTCACTGCACTGTGTTTAAGATCAGGTCTATCTTTCTACTATTCCCATCCTCCAATTTATTGCATTGCTTTTACTGCGTAATACTTTAAAAGTAGTGAAACTTTTGCAAACCCCTAACTACATGGATTTGAGGTTTTAATCCTTTACAGTAATAATTGCAGGGCTCTTGTAAAGTGAAATGCTAAATCTGTATAATGTTCTTACTAAATTTGATTTCATTCAGCATTTCATTTTATTTGGACATCTGAAGCACAGCCCCAAAACCTGATTAGATCACATTGGATTTAGAAGCAATCAGATTTGGGGTTTAAAAAACACGATTTGTTTTAGAACTAATAAGGGCCAATTTACATTTTTTAACCACAAACTTTTAGTGATATTACTAACCCAACTGATAACATCAATACAAAAAGCTCCATATAATGTAAGAGGATGAAACATAAATATTAACTTTTGGAGAAGATAAGGAACCAATCCAGCACTTTAGATTCTTGCATTACAATTTCCAAATGTTCCTAACCTGAAGCCCTCCCCAGTCATTGATCAAGAGGGGTAACTGCATGAAAGATACTGATATCACTTACCCATCTCTTTTGGGAAGAACAAACTAATATTTTAGGTTTTGTAGACTAGATATCATAGAAAAAACAGACATAAATAGTGTTAGATCTATATAAGCTAGAGAATATTGGTGTTATTACAAAGATACATTTACATCAGACCCCCATATATTTTCAGCATTGGTGTATATTGCAATTTCAACATCAAATATACTGTGAAGTGATGTTTTATCCCATTCTAATTTTATGGTAGTGGGAGCGATAAATGTTCCGATATTATATACTTTCTTTGACATACCATTAAAAGATCATCTCACAGTGAGTGGGTGGACTATCTACAATGAAATGACAAGTATATCAAATCAATGAATAGCATCAAAGTGTTTTTGAATAAGACAGCTTGATGTTAATGTTAATATAGTTACATAATACTGAAATAAAACGGTGTTAGAGATGGACATGTATCTATTGATAGCACAGGAGAAAATTATGTGTATTTAGAATTTTAACATGTTAGACATACTTTACATGAAATATATTATATATTTAGCTTCAAGAGGTTGGTAATACTTTACATATTAAACAGAACCAATAAAGATACTGTAACTAAATGAAATACTCAAACACAGAGCTAATAATTATTTGACAATGAGAATTCTTCCTGTACAGAACAAAATGGAGCTGAGTAATTCGGAGAAAAAATGCGCATACACTGTCTCATAAAATGAGACAGGCGTGTTAAAGCACTGCTGGTGTATGATTATTAAAGTAGCTATTTAAAAAGTAGAATAGAAAGAACTGGTTGTCAATAAGACTCCAGCAGGAAGATTTCACCACCATATCAACTAATATCAAGACATTAGTCAAAAGTAAAATCACCCCCAAAACCCCATGCCCTTTTAGTTAAATAGAAATGCCTTTAGCAAGGATTCATGTGAGCAAACTCACATTGGTCTAGGCTATTATAAAGATTGTTGTATTGTAGAATAAATGTATTTGGTTATCTAGCAGTCATGAGATTTCTGAAAATTAGGATTTTTCTGTTTGAAGGTAATTATTTTAACAATCAAAACATTTGAAAACAGTAGGTATATTGTACCTCCGGTCCTCTACCATATCATCAGCGGGAAGATCTGTCCAAGGAGAACCTGGAAGCTCCAAATGGAAGTACACATAATCCTCAAAGACCGGACAAATCAACTGTAACAACCACTGAGTTAAATAAGAACTTTTATTTCAACATTAAAAGCATCGTATATGGAGGGGAAGTCGTGGATCCCTGGCGCGTTTCGTTAATGTTAATAATTCTTTAGAGGGAATGCACCTTAGTATTAATATATTTTAATTAATTCATTTAACAAATCAATGGAAAGTTCTAATACTAGATATTAAGCAAATGTCCTTCTCTCATACTCATTGATGTATGATGATCCTTTCTGCCTCTACTATCCTTTCTCACACTATAAAACCACAAAAGCAAAGAGTTTGGGTGCACAATGGAATCCTACATATTTTCTGTTGCTGAATGACGCTTGCTTAATAAAGAATATGGCAGTAGAATGGTGGGCAAAACAAAAGGATCATATGTTTATAGGGCTCATCAATGTTCCTGAATATGTAAAGTGTCACTTAAAACACCAATGTAATCCTGTAAAATGCTGTTCGTAGTTTACTGCAGTTTGGGGGTTCGCTTATTAAAACCATCTGCACTATTTCAAATTTACAGAGATACACAACTAGAAACCACACTGTGTACAACGTTTCACTGTTTAACAGGTGAATCTAGATAAAATGGTTGTAGCTGTATTAGTCCAGTAGCATATACTAAGAGATGAGTACTGTAGGATAAGGTGATACATTTTTATTATGGACTAAGGGCTAGGCCACACTGAAACGCAAACGCAAACGCAATAGCATGCGATTTCATGTGCGATTTTCGTTGCGTTTGCGATTGCGATTTCTTCAATAAGTATAGGAAAACGCATGCGATTGCGATTAAAAATGCAGAACGCAAAATGCAATCGCATCGAAAAACGCGCGTTTTTTTTGCGTTGCAGCGTTTTCAATAATTTTGAAAAATCGCAAGCGCAATCGCAAACGCAAACGCAAAAAAAACGCAGCAGTGTGGCCTAGCCCTAACAGTTCATTTTTACAGACAAGCTTCCGAGAGATACACTTCTCTCTTCCTCAGGTCAAGCAGTACTAAGAAACACAGGGTACATCACATCTTTAAAGTTGATAGCGTTACAAACTTTTTTTGGGAAATCCTATTATGTTAGAAATGTAAAACAAGGATAAGCATATAGGGTGAACTATAAGCAGTAAAGCAATAAAAATCAACAACAAGTAAACATTAGGGAACTGTAAATAGGACATAATTAGTGAAAGTAATTAGTGGGATACAGACAAGGTACAAACAGACAGGGAGAGGGGAAGTGGGAATGGATCAAATATATTCCTGATAGTGGCTGAGGAATCCCATGTCCCTATTTAAACCAGTTTGTTTAGTGTTAAATAAGAGGATCATTCGAAGTTCAAAGGTTTTCCTTTCCTGGGTATTTTTAAATTGTCCTTTAAATTGTCCTCAATATCAATATTGAGAGGTCCATGTCAGAATGATTAGGAAGTGTGAAATGGTGTCCGACTGGTGTGCAGGTTGTGTTGTTATCCTGGGAATTGGGTTTATTTTCATGAATTTTTATAGTGTGTCTGTGGTTATTCATTCTCTGGCGTAATTCTTGTCCTGTTTCCCCAATATAACGTGCAAGAGAGAAGTGAATCTCTCGAAAGCTTGTCTGTAAAAATGAACTGTTTAGTCCATAATAAAAAGGTATCACCTTATCCTACAGTACTCATCTCTTAGTATCAGGTGAATCAATGGTGTATTCTGATTTATATCTACAATATAAAAATATCTGAGCAATGTTGACAACACCATTAAGGGCTAACAATACATCAAAAATATGTGTACCAGCATATAGACTGACAACTGGCAGAAAGTTCGAAAATCTGCAGGATTTCAAGATAGAAACCTTATCTTGCTGCCCAACAGAAATTTAAATATAAAGCTCTCTCTCTCTCTCTCTTCTCTCTCTCTCTCTCTCTCTCCTCTCTCTCTCCTATTATATATATATATATATATATAATATATATATATATATTATAATATAATATAATCAGATAAAAAATATGCAGCTCAATACCTAAATTCATAATTACTTTTAGGTGCGGTGCAAATGAGAACGGCAATTTAAACATTACACAGAAGTCTCCAGCACTCAACTACACAATAGTCAAAAATGAATAAATGTAAAAGTTAAACATACCTGCAAGCAATGAAGGGTTATCACCTACACTGAGGTTAAAATGGATACCTTTAGTTACATTGTTTGTACAAACATGCGTCAGCTGATGGGCCACTCCAAGGCAGTATCCAGGCATCAGTCCTAACCTAATAAAGAGTATTGTCCCTGGGGGGAGAAAGACCATACCTGCTTTACTCTTCATTTAGTCTGACCTCTTCCAGGAAACCATATGGGCTTATATAGCTTATGAACCTTCTTTTTATCTGGACTGCCTTTAAAGGGGTGGGGAATTTATACAGGGAGCACGCATACAATGGGGCTAGCCAAATCGCCCTCTAGTATATACCAAGATAAAAAATATGCAGCTCAATACCTAAATTCATAATTACTTTTAGGTGCAGTGCAAATGAGAACGGCAATTTAAACATTACACAGAAGTCTCCAGCACTCAACTACACCGCACCTAAAAGTAATTCATTGCTTGCAGGTATGTTTAACTTTTACATTTATTCATTTTTGACTATTGTGTAGTTGAGTGCTGGAGACTCCTGTGTGGACAACACGACAACAACATTGAAATATAAAGACAACAAACCAAAATTTTTTTGCAGCATACAATTCAACAACATGGGAAATGAGATTAAAAACAGTTTGAAAAACAATTGGAAAGCCCTGAGTACAGATGAAAATCTAAAGTTAACATTACCACAACAGCCGACTATAAGTTTTCGCAGAGGCAGAAATCTCAGAGATATTCTAGTAAAGACAGATCCAATAGTGTGCTATGCAAATGAAAGCTCATGGTTCCCTAAAAAGAAACAAGGTTGTACATCATGTGGAAAATGTACTTCGTGTAAACAAATGATACAGGGACGAACATTCAAACACCCGCATACTGATGAAATGATTGAAATCAGATACCCCATTACTTGTACCACCACACATGTCATATATATGACAACATGCCCATGTGGACTTACATATATTGGAAAAACCGACTTGAGCCTGAGAATACGTATTGATGGCCACCGTTCAGCCATAAAAACAGCAATCCGGGATAACCATAGCAATAAACCGGTGCAAAACATTATTTACAAAAAAACCACACTCGGATACTTTAAATACATAGGAATTGACCATATACCTCACTTGAAGAGAGGAGGAGATAGATCCAATTACTATACAGAAAGAGACTTATTGGATCAATAGACTTAACACCATCAGTCCATGGGGACTCAACGAAATTGCTCCTACCAGCAGTTTTCTAAATGATAGATAAAATTGTAGTGACCTGCTTAATTTAACTTTGGATAGCCACCCGTAGAGTGTTTCTTGACACTATATATTAATACACCTGGGGAAATAAATAGGTGATTAATGAGCTATAGACGACAATGATTTCTAACGATATGGTATTTTTATCTCATATTTAATATTTCCTAGTATTAAGGTATCTTTGATACTAAATATGTGTGAGAATAAGCCTAAATAGCCAATATTTTAATATTTTAAATAACACTTCTAAATTATCACTTTAAACAATCACTTTAACAAGGTATCCTGTATTAATATTTTAAACACAACATGTACCACTTTATTAAGAAGCACTTTATAACTTTGCACCTGTACAAGGAGTTGATTTAAATTTAAACTGCTATATGTTGTTTTCTATTATTGTTAGGCAGCTTAAGGGTTAATTATGTATTCCACTGATAATTATGCAAATGTGATAGGTGATCACAGATTCTTGTTAAATAGTCACCATGTGGAGATACACTCAGCTTGATCAAAGGTCATAACCACGACCGAAACGTCGCTGTAAGCACTTTAATTATGGTGTGAATAAAATACTATTTTTGTTTTTATATAAAGAAAAGTCCTATGTGTGCACTGGATACTACCTACTTTATAAACTCATCTACACATGCAGTAGCACCAAGGCAATATCATCTGTGAAGTGAGTGCCTGACTTTAGCACAAATATTATTCGTATTGGATTATCTCGTCGGAGCCACCACACTTACTTACAATGGAGGAACAAATTGGATTCTCAAGCTGACTACAGAACATGGCATGTACAGAGAGGATGTCGAAAGAGTTTTGTGGCAAACCTCAATACCGAATTTCCAGTTACCAATACTATCAAAGATATGTCATAGAATTAACACAATTGAAGAAAAAAGAGACAGAACTGTTACTTACATGACTGTTCCTGTCCGACTATTATACGGAATCCGCCCATATACCAAAGGGCTTCCGTATCAACAATATTCCGACATCGACGCAATACCCCGAATTTTGTAAGAAATGGATAGGTGTGTTTAAATCGTTGCTCACTGGACTTGATGGCGTTGGTCATTGAAAGGGTATCTAAAGAATATAAGGAAATACATAGTAAGATCCAAACATATGAATTGGAACATGTAACAATTATACAAAATGAATCAAGTGTGGAGCCATTGGAAAAAATGCAAGATACTTGTCACACACACAAACAAATTTGCTCAAATTTAAAAAACAAAAAATTAAGAAAGTAACCGAAGACTACAACACACACAGGGTTTACGATGGTTGCCGGTTATAACAGGAGAAGTACTCACATAGGAATCGCAGCCGCTCGAGATCACGATCAGATTCAAATCCCGCGAGAACAAGGGGACTACAACGCAAAACGGATCAAGCTGACCGGAGACAAACACTAATGTGTGGATTAACAAGGGGAAACCAGACACGGAAAACTACTGGTGGAAAACCTGCAGGAGGACACAATACTAAAAAACAAACAAGAAACAACCAAACTGCTCGTTTTTTAGAGCGGGCCACACGCAGCCGCGAACTTGGGGGAGAAAGAGTAAAGGATACCGATTCGAATGGGCGGTAAGAATTAAAAGTAATATGCACAAACTATACCTGTCTTTAACCTGTCTGATTAGAGAATTGAAACCCCTGAAATCACTTTATTACAAAAGGGTCTGACATTTGTACCAACACTGAAATTTAATAAGTTTCCAATGGAAAATAGATACATACAAAATACAACGTCAACTGTCTTTAAAAGTACATATGGCAACGCTGCACAAACAGATAGGGTTAATCCATATAAACTTAAAAGTACATATGATCCACCCTACACTAACCCTGTCATCAAGATGTACCCACAGATGGTCAATGTGAAGTTCTGTGAACAGAAAAAATTTTAAACAGACACAACACCATCACAATCTAACGTCTGGGGAGGAAAACAGCAATTAAACATTAACAACGGATAAGAATATGTAATACGCCCTGCAGACAGGGAGGGGGTATTGTTGTATTAACTACTGTGATTATCAAAAGGAGATATACAAACAATATAGTGATACCACAACATATGGAAAACTTAAGGGACCCCACTAACAGAAAATTTCAAAAACAAATTAACCTTATACTGGACCGAGGTATGAGTCACACATATTAATCAATATGGAACAAGAGATATATTGAGCCAAAAACACCCATATGCCCATACTTACACTCTACAAAAATCCACAAGATTTAGAGAACCCCCCAGGACGCCCATATTATCTCAGCGCGGGAGGACTATTGGAACCACTTGGGAAATTTGTGGATGGATACCTCAACCATAGTAAAACAATTAGATACCTACATTAAAGATACGGGCATCTGATTGATATCTTAAATGAAGTGAAAATCCCAGGTGATAAAGAAATATGGTTGGCCACACTAGATGTGTCTAGTTTAATACACAAGTATTCCACATACAATGGGTCTGGAGCAGAAAGGCCAAATTGGAACAATACGAAATTGGACACAACCATACTGCAAAACTTCCTAATGGAACTATGGAGGCCACGCTAAGTACAATTACTTCAAATTGAAAAAAATTATTATATCCAGAGGCAGCACTGCAATGGGTGCGGCCATGGCTCCAGCATACGTAATATATTTATGCTACATACGAAAATGAAATATATTGTGACAAATACAAAAATTCTGGCTATACCGTACTTAGGTTCTAGATGACTTTTATATTTGGCAGGGGACCCAACAACAACTGGATGAGATGGTTGAACGAGTGAACACACTGAAATCTCCAATCAGATGACCTGTAAAAGAAGCAAAACAGAAATTGAGTTCCTGGACCTAGGATAGGTTTACAAGGTAACAAAATCTGCTATTCACTTTACACGAAAATTACTGATAGAAACCACTATCTTACAATACACCAGTTGTCATCCGATTACATTAAAAAATTCCTTACTATCTCCCAATACTGCAGGGTTTTAAGAAACACTCCAACGATTAATTTGCAAAACACAAATGAAGAAATGACACATAAATTTTTATCTAGAGGATATCCTAAAAAGATACAGATAACCCGGAAAAGCATATTCCAAAATGGACAACACGACAACAACATTGAAATATAAAGACAACAAACCCAAAATTTTTTTGCAGCATACAATTCAACAACATGGAATGAGATTAAAAACAGTTTGAAAAACAATGGAAAGCCTGAGTACAGATGAAAATCTAAAGTTAACTTACCACAACACCGACTATAAGTTTTCGCAGAGCAGAAATCTCAGAGATTTCTAGTAAAGGACAGATCCAATAGTGTGCTATGCAAATGAAAGCTCATGGTTCCCTAAAAGAAACAAGGTTGTACATCATGTGGAAAATGTACTTCGTGTAAACAAATGATACAGGCGAAGAACATTCAAACACCCGCATACTGATGAAATGATGAAATCGAGATACCCCATTACTTGTACCACCACACATGTCATATATATGACAACATGCCCATGTGGACTTACATATATTGGAAAAACCGACTTGAGCCTGAGAATACGTATTGATGGCCACCGTTCAGCCATAAAAAACAGCATCCGGATAACCATAGAATAAACCGGTGGCAAAACATTATTACAAAAAAACCACATCCGGAATACTTTAAATACATAGGAATTGACCATATACCCTCACTTGAAGAGAGGAGAGATCGATCCAAATTACTACTACAGAAAGAGACTTATTGGATCAATAGACTAACACCATCAGTCCATGGGGACTCAACGAATATTGCTCCTACCGCAGTTTTCTAAATGATAGATAAAATTGTAGTGACCTTCTTAAATTTAACTTATGGATAGCCACCTGTAGAGTGTTCTTGACACTATATATTATAACCTTGGGAATAAATAGGTGATTAATGAGCTATGAGACGACAATGATATTCTACGATATGGTATTTTATCTCATATTTAATATTTCTAGTATTTAAGGTATCTTTGATTACTAAATATGTGTGAGGAATAAGCTAAATAGCCAATATTTTAAAATATTTTAAATAATCACTTCTAAATTATCACTTTTAACAATTCACTTTTAACAAGGTATCCTGTATTAATATTTTAAACACAACACTGTACCACTTTATAAGAAGCACTTTATACTTTCACCTGTACAAGGAGTTGATTTAAATTTAAACATGCTATATGTTGTGTTTTCTATATTGTTAGGCAGCTAAGGGTTAATTATGTATTCCACGATAATTATGCAAATGTGATTAGCTGATCACAGATCTTGTTAAATAGTCACCATGTGTGAGATACACTCAGCTTGATAAAGGTCATAAACCACGACGAAACGTCGCTGTAAGCACTTTAATTATGTGTGAATAAATACTATTTTTGTTTATTAAAGAAAGTCCTTATGTGTGTGCACGGATACTACCTACTTTTATAAACTTCAATCTACACATGCAGTAGCACCAAGGCAATATCATCTGTGAAGTGAGTGCCTGACTTAGCACAAATATTATTCGGATTGGATTTATCTCAGTCGGAGCACCACCACTTACTTACAATGGAGGACAACAATTGGATCTCAAGCTGACTATACCAGATACATGGCATGTACAGAGGGGATGTCGAAAGAGTTTGTGGCAAACCTCACTACCGAATTTCCAGTTACCAATACTATCAAAGATATCGTCATAGAATTAACACCAATTGAAGAAAAAGAGACAGAACTGGACTTACATGGACTTTCTGTCCACTATTATAGGAATCGCCATATACCAAGAGGCTTCCGTATCAACAATATTCCGACCATCGGACGCAATAACCCCGAATTTTGTAAGAAATGGATAGGTGTGTTAAATCGTTGCTCACTGGACTTGATGGCGTTGGTCATTGAAGAGGTAGCTAAAGAATATAAGGAAATACATAGTAAGATCCAAACATATGAATTGGAACATGTAACAATTATACAAAATGAATCAAGTGTGGAGCCATTGGAAAAAATGCAAGATCTTGTCACACAACACAAACAAGATTTGCTCAAATTTAAAAACACAAAATTAAGAAAGTAACCGAAGACTACAACACACCAGTTTACAGATTGTTGTCCGGTATAACAGGAGAAGTACCCAATAGGAATCGCAGCCGCGAGATCACGAGTCAGATTCAACATCCCGCGAACAAAGGGACGTACAACCACAACACGGATCAAGCTGACCGGAGACAAACACATAATGGTGGATTACAAGGGGGAAACCAGACAGGAAGACTACTTGGTGGAAAACCTGCAGGAGGGACACAATACTAAAAAACAACAAGAAAACAACCAAACTGCTCGTTTTTTAGAGCGGGCCACACGCAGCCGAACTTGGGAGAAAGAGTAAGAGATACCCGATTCGAAGGGGCGGTAAGCATAAAAGTAAATATGCACAAACTTACCTGTCTTTAACCTGTCTGATAGAGAATTGAAACCCCATGAAATCACTTTATTACAAAAGGGTCTGACATTTGTACAACACTGAAATTTAATAGTTTCCAATGGAAATAGATACATACAAAATAACAACGTCACCTGTCTTTAAAGTACATATGGCAAACGCTGCA
Source organism: Hymenochirus boettgeri (assembly GCA_019447015.1). Taxonomy (NCBI): domain Eukaryota; kingdom Metazoa; phylum Chordata; class Amphibia; order Anura; family Pipidae; genus Hymenochirus; species Hymenochirus boettgeri. The sequence goes on from CM033471.1 coordinate 79,476,630, forward strand.
CAAACAGATAGGGTTAATCCATATAAACTTAAAAGTACATATGATCCACCCTACACTAACCCTGTCATCAAGATGTACCAACAGATGGTCAATGCTGAAGTTCTGTTGAAAGAACAAAAATTAAACAGACACAACACCATCACAATCTAACGTCTGGGAGAAAACAGCAATTAAAACATTAACAACGGATAAGAATATTGTAATACGCCGCAGACAAGGGAGGGGGTATGTTGTATTAAACTACTGTGATTATCAAAGGAGATATACAAACAATTAAGTGATACCACAACATATGGAAAACTTAAAGGGGACCCCACTAAAGAATTTCAAAAACAAATTAACCTTATACTGGACCGAGGTATGAGTTCACAATATTATCAATATGGAAACAAGAGAATATTGAGCCAAAAACACCAATATGCCCCATACTATACACTCTACCAAAAATCCCAAAGATTTAGAGAACCCCCCAGGACGCCCAATTATCTCAGCGCGGGGAGGACTATTGGAACCACTTGGGAAATTTGTGGATGGATACCTCCAACCAATAGTAAAACAATTATACCTACATTAAAGATACGGGCCATCTGATTGAATACTTAAATGAAGTGAAATCCAGGTGATAAAGAATATGGTTGGCCACACTAGATGTGTCTAGTTTATACACAAGTATTCCACATACAATGGGTCTGGAAGCAGTAAAGGCCAATGGAACAATACGAATGGACAACCAATACTGCAAAACTTCCTAATGGAACTATTGGAGGCCACGCGAAGTACAATACTTCAAATTTGAAAAAAATTATTATATCCAGAGGCAGGCATGCAATGGGTGCGGCCATGCTCCAGCATACGCTAATATTTTATGCATACATACGAATGAAATATTTGTGACCAAATACAAAAATTCTTGCTTACATCCGTAGGTTCATAGATGATCTTTTTTATTTGGCAGGGGACCCAACAACAACTGGATGGAGATGGTGAACGAGTTGAACACACTGAAAATCTCCAATCACGATGACCTGTAAAAGAAGCAAAACAGAAATTGAGTTCCTGGACCTACGGATAGGTTTCAAGGTAACAAAATCTGCTATTCACTTTACACGAAAATTACTGATAGAAACACTATCTTACAATACACACAGTGTCATCCGATAACATTAAAAAATTCCTTACCTATCTCCCAATACTGCAGGGTTTAAGAAACAACTCCAACGATAATAATTTGCAAACAACAAATTGAAAGAAATGACACATAAATTTTTATCTAGAGGATATCCTAAAAAGATACTAGATAACGCCCTGGAAAAAGCATATTCCAAAATGGACAACACGACAACAACATTGAAATATAAAGACAACAAACCAAATTTTTTTGCAGCATACAATTCAACAACATGGGAAATGAGATTAAAAAACAGTTTGAAAACAATTGGAAAGCCCTGAGTACAGATGAAAATCTAAAGTTAACATTACCACAACAGCCGACTATAAGTTTTCGCAGAGGCAGAATCTCAGAGATTTCTAGTAAAGACAGATCCCATAGTGTCTATGCAAATGAAAGCTCATGGTTCCCTAAAAAAGAAACAGGTTGTACATCATGTGGAAAATGTACTATCGTGTGTAAACAAATGATACAGGGACGACATTCAAACACCCGCATACTGATGAAATGATTGAAATCAGATACCCATTACTTGTACCACCACACATGTCATATATATGACAACATGCCCATGTGGACTTACATATATTGGAAAAACCGACTTGAGCCTGAGAATACTATATGATGGCCACCGTTCAGCCATAAAAACAGCAATCCGGGATAACCATAGCAAATAAACCGGTGGCAAAACATTATTTACAAAAAAACCACACTCCGATAACTTTAAATACATAGGAATTGACCATAACCACCTCACTTGAAGAGAGGAGGAGATAGATCCAAATTACTACTACAGAAAGAGACTTATTGGATCAATAGACTTAACACCATCAGTCCATGGGGACTCAACGAATATTGCTCCTACCGCAGTTTTCTAAATGATAATAAAAATTGTAGTGACCTGCTTAAATTTAACTTATGGATAGCCACCCGTAGAGTGTTCTTGACACTTATATATTAATAACCTTGGGGAATAAATAGGTGATTAATTGAGCTATAGACGACAATGATATTCTACGATATGGTATTTTTATCTCATATTTATATTTCTAGTATTAAGGTATCTTTGATTACTAAATATGTGTGAGGAATAAGCCTAAATAGCCAATATTTTAATATTTTAAATAATCACTTCTAAATTATCACTTTTAAAACAATCACTTTTAACAAGGTATCCTGTATTAATATTTTAACACAACACTGTACCACTTTATTAAGAAGCACTTTATAACTTTGCACCTGTACAAGGAGTTGATTTAAATTAAACATGCTATATGTTTTGTTTTCTATTATTGTTAGGCAGCTTAAGGGTTAATTATGTATTCCACTGATAATTATGCAAATGTGTTTAGGTGATCACAGATCTTGTTAATAGTCACCATGTGTGAGATACACTCAGCTTGATAAAGGTCATAAACCACGACCGAAACGTCGCTGTAAGCACTTTAATTATGTGTGAATAAATACTATATTTTTGTTATATAAAGAAAAGTCCTTATGTGTGCACTGGATACTACCTACTTTTATAACTTCATCTACACATGCAGTAGCACCAAGGCAATATCATCTGTGAAGTGAGTGCCTGACTTTAGCCACAAATATATATATATATATATATTATATAATAATATATATTATATTATATATTTATATTACTAGCAGTTGTACCCGGCATTGCCCGTGTACACTTCTGGGTAAAGTATTTTTTACGTGCAGGCTTAGATGAAAGAGACAGGCGGAAAAAGAAGTGCACAGTTGGTAATGTACGTCATGTATTTAATTTGTTGAGGAGGTGACATTGCTTGAGGGACGTATAGCACATATTTATTGCAAAACCTTATATACAACGTTATCAGTTTCCAATTGGAGCGTAAATATACAAATGTTGTGGTGAACCTACTCGTGAACATGCTACATGGAATTTGCCGTTGGGAAAACGCGTTGATTGCAGCTGAATATTGCAGCACTTGAGTGACTGATGGGCGTCAGTGTCTCTGAAGCATGTGACGTGCTGGCTCTTTGTGTGTATTGATAAAGTTGGGCTTCATTCTGTTGCGCTGTCTGAGCGTTGTGTGTTTTTATTAAGCGTGCTCAATTTTTTCCACATTTGTTAGCAGTATGTCATCTTGTTGCACATAACACTTTATCCTTGCTCAAGGATCACTTTAATTGACTATTAGATCCCAATCAATAAAGTTACTTTCTGGTCCGAATTGAAAGTGCCATGACGTCTTTGTTCTTTTAGTTGTGACTATCTGTGAAGTGTGTGACATGTGGGCAGTGTGTGTCTGTTTCTTAAGTCCAGGTAATGCAGGTAATTCCTGTGTAGTCCATACCCCCAACCTTCCCAGTTTAAATAGGTGGATGAGGCATGTTTGCGTTGTTGCGTGGGTGGGGGCATGGCATTCTAGGGTGTGGATGGTCTGGGGGCATTCTGTGTTGTTGTGGTGTCCAGATATTTGGGGGCATGGATGTGCCATTTAGGGGCATGGGTGTGGTGTTTCGGGGTATGCCTGTGATGTTTGGGTGCATGGACAGAATGTTTGTGTATGTGGGTATGATTCGGGAACAGACCTGGGATATTTGTGGGTGTGCCCATGATGTATGGGGGCGGACCATAATGTTTTGGTTTTTTTGAGGGTAACCACAATATCTGGTAGCGTGGTCATAACATTTGGGGGCATGTTTCAATGCATGGCAGTTATATTGGGGGCGTGGCCTTGATGGTTGGGTATGAGCGTGACCGTGATGTTTTTGGGTGTGGCCGCGACAGCAATATCTGGGGCATGGTCACATTCCAGGAGGATCTGCTTTAAATTCTTAGTATGAAATAACCGCAAATGTGATTCATATCACCAATAGTAACATAGTCTTTCAAGGGTTTATATTTGTATATAAATGTGGATCATATCACCAATAGTACATAGTCTTTCCAGGGTTTATATTTGTATATAATGTCATCATATCACCAATAGTAACATAGTCTTTCCAGGGTTTTATTTGTATAAATGTCATTCATATCACCAATAGTAACATAGGCTTTCCAGGGTTATATTTGTATATAAATGTGGATCATATCACCAATAGTAACATAGTCTTTCAAGGGTTTATATTTGTATATAAATGTGGATCATATCACCAATAGTAGCATAGTCTTTCCAGGGTTTATATTTTTATATAAATGTCATCCATATCACCAATAGTAACATAGTCTTTCCAGGGTTTATATTTGTATACAAATGTGGATCATATCACCAATAGTTACATAGTCTTTCCAGGGTTTATATTTGTATATAAATGTCATCCATATCCCCAACAGTAACATAGTCTTTCCAGGGTTTATATTTGTATATAAATGTCATCCATATCACCAATAGTAACATAGTCTTTCCAGGGTTTATATTTGTATATAAATGTCATTCATATCACCAATAGTAACATAGGCTTTCCAGGGTTTATATTTGTATATAAATGTGGATCATATCACCAATAGTAACATAGTCTTTCCAGGGTTTATATTTGTATATAAATGTGGATCATATCACCAATAGTAACATAGTCTTTCCAGGGTTTACATTTGTATATAAATGTCATCCATATCACCAATAGTAACATAGTCTTTCCAGGGTTTATATTTGTATGTAAATGTCATTCATATCACCAATAGTAACACAGCCTTCCAGGGTTTATATCCCTTATATTTATAAATGTATTTAAATATAAATATATTTATATCTTAATGGGAGATTGCATTGAGTTTTTAGGAGCTACCAATGAGGGGTGTGTGTGTGTGGTATAATCCAGAACTCTCAGGATTTCACCAACAAGATTGAAGATATAGTACTTGGTGCAGAAGAAACTATGGTGTCCTATGATGTGACATCTCTCTTCACTTGTATACCCACCAAGGAGGCTGTTGACATGGTGAGAAAACGGCTGGGCCAAGACAGCACTCTTACCAGCAGAACTGAGTGCAAAGAACAAAGGCGAAGGCTAAAGAAATTAAACATCTCAGAGGAGCCCTTAAAACTTGTGGATATCCAGACTGGGCCTATTGGGGGCAGTTGGGGCAAAGTGAGCTATTGTCTTAATCAACATGGCTGCATGCAGCCATTTATATTGCGAACAGATCAAATAATATAAACCTAAACAATTCAAGCATTTATACAGACAAATTATTCCATAAATCTGGTAATGATAAATGATAAAGAGATAAAACAAAAAAAACACTCATAATCTAGGTTTGTAGTGATTAAGTTGTATGTTGAATTCTCTTTTTTGATTACCTTTATTTGCCCTTACCCGTTTCTCTTTTAACTACAGTACGTAACAGTAATTGGACGGAATGTATTTCTTGTACCTATACAACCTTTCCCTCCCAGCATTCTTACAATCCATCAATCATGTGTCAAACCATGTAAAATGAACACAGTCCTCAGAGACTGCAGACTGAGGTTTTTCAGGGAGTGTACGATTATTTTAACATAATTTCACTGATTAAATAATTCTAACTAACATCTGACAAAGCGTGTTAAAAACAATATTTAATGCTGGTTATTTTTGGATTATAATCAAGATATCTGAAAAACCAACATATATCAAGTAAATTAATGCCAGAGGATTTCACACGGATAATGTGAGGAAATAGTAATTTAACAGCATTAAATGTTTTAAGGTTTAAATAATGATGTATATTAGAACAAGCAGCAGATGTCAATTGGATAAACTTGATTTACAAAAGGTTTAACATGGTCAAGACAAGACCGATGAAGAATTTTAGGAGAAATTCAAAACTTTAGCACACGCTTCTTAGAAGTAATGCTTTAAACCTTCAGGGAGTTTTCAAAAGTTAGTTTATAGAGAGGAAACAAATTAAAAATGGCAGAAAGATCATACTTGGTGTTAGCGAAGAAAATTGAGCAGAACGCAAATGGTTGTTTGGAAAGATTTATTATTTTGACTAATATAATCCCCCTATTATACCTAAATACTTTTGTACACAAGCTACTGCATGTACATTTAGTAGAGCTATATAATAACCATTAATAAACACAATAATAATATTTTAATTGAAATGCCTATTAATCAAAGGAATTAGGAGGGGCCAGCAGTGGAGGTTAAATATATTGGCTACTGGTAAATGGTTAATTAACAATGGCCCAGGGGTGGACTATGTACTTAATCAGAACAATGCTAAAATAAATCATTTACATGTACTACATTTATAATGTTTTCTCCTCCCTCTAGGGCACACATAATTAAATGAAGCAGAAATACAGTAAATTTAGAATTCACAGTTATTCTGTAAAATTTAAGCTTTGATGCAAATACATTTCGATGGCAGTTTTGAGGTGTTAAGCCCATTTATCTACATTTTTGCTACAAAAATGTAGCTGACAATCTGAAGAGATCTACTTTAATGTAATTATGGGAAATGTACAAGATGTTAATTAATTAAGATCTATGTTAATTAACTAGTTTCTTCCTGTGTTACACTTGTTTACTAATATTGCATGCCTTGTTTTTATCTTCTGAGTTGTAGCCATATTCTTGTCATGTAAGAGCTAAACATAGATAATGTGCCATGTAATTAAAGGGACACTATGCTGAAAAAATTAGTTTTCCTCATCTTAATCTATAATTGAATACATGTAAGTAGCACTTAATTGACTTGTACGTGTTGCTGCAAACCTTCAATCCAGCACACATTTTGTTTGGGAGCAGTATCCCCCTCCCTCTTTTAACCACTCCCACTTCCATCTACCAACTTTTCCCCACAAAACTAAACTGTCAAACCTGCACACAGCATTCCAACTGTCGATACTCTGTCACATTCCAGCTGAAGCAAAACGCTCACAGAAGAATAGTTTTTGAGAGCAAGGAACTTGATTGAAGCTGAAATATAAGAAGTTTTAGATTGGATATCTAAAGAAATAGGGGGGCAGATCGTCAAAAAATGATGCAGTGGTGGTTGGGAAGAATTATATTTTCAGTTATGGTTAATTTAAAATAATCTTTTTTCGGTATAGATTGCCTTTAATACTTCCTGCATTCCAGCACAATTTTATAGTCATAACATTTTTAATTTAAAATTCTTTAAAATTTAAAAATCCTTTATGCATGATAAGAACCTGTTTTCTGCCTTAAAGTGGTCACAAAATGGGGATGTAACGTTTTATATTTAATGCCTTCTCTTCTTGTGAAGTCTCATTCATCCAGGTCATGGTATATCTGTTGTATTCAATTGATCAAACTGGACTTGAAAGTAGTTCTTGAAGACGTTTCGCTAGTCATCCGACTGGCTTTCTCAATTCAGAAATGACTTTGTACAAGAATCTGTTGGCAATTATGACCCTGGAAAATCCCCATTAGCATATCCACAGCAGGTGTTAAGGGGCTGTGATTAATAGTGGCTAAGAGGGTGTATTAGGAACGCCCAGAGTAAGGTGTTTTAAAAACCTATTGTGGCCAACCTTTACATGGAGGAGGTAGAAACACAGGCGCTTAATACACTTTAAGGGCAGCACCCAGCACTGGTTAGATATGTTGATGACACCTGGGTTAAAATCCACCGAAGGAAGTACAAGTTTCACAGACACATTAATGCGGTGGACCAAAACATTAAATTCACAAGGGAAGAGGTACAAAACAAAAATGGCTTCTTGGACTGCTTGGTAGAAGTTAAGGAAAATGGTAAACTGGAAGTAGAGTTTACAGAAACCAACACACACAGATCAGTATTTGATGTTTGACTCCCACCACCCTTTAGATCCAAGAGGGGGTCATCAGAACCCTGCAACACAGAGCCGAGACATCCCACTAGCACAGAGGCGAAGGGCTAAAGAAATGAAACATCTCAGAGGAGCCCTTAAAACATTGTGGATATCCAGACTGGGCCTTGTCAAAAAGAAGTAGAAGGAAAGAAAAGAACACAATACCAAAAGGAAGGGGAAAAGCAAGAAGGAGGAAGACATGGTCATCCCATATTAGCAGGGGTCTCCGAGAAATTAAGAAGAATTTTCAAAAAAACATCGTATCCCTGTCTGCTTTTAAAACCGAACAACACACTGAGGCAGCAATTGGTACATCGAAAGACCCCAATACCAAAAACACAAGAAAAGCGACATCATATATGCCAGTGCAGTGCAGTGAAGAATGCTCTGATTTGTATGTGGGGGAGACCAAACAGCAACTGCATCAACGTATGGCCCAGCACAGAAGAGCCCATTCCTCGGGTCAGGACTCAGCCGTGTATCTGCATCTTAAGGATAAAGGACATACCTTTGAAGATTGTAATGTTAACATACTGGCGAAGGAACGTGACTGGTTCAAGAGAGGTGTTAAGGAGGCCATTTATGTGAAAATAAAGAAACCAAGCCTAAATAGAGGTGGGGGGGTTCGACACCAACTGTCTGCCATGTACAATGCTGTTTTAACACCTTACTCTGGGCGTTCCTATAACACCTTTAGCCACTATCTAATCACACCCTTAACACCTGGCTGTGATATGCTAATTGGGATTTTCCAGGGTACATAATTGCCACAGATTCTTGTACAAGTCATTCTGAATTGAGAAAGCCAGTGGCAGGATGACTAGCGAAACGTCTTCAAGAACTACATTTCAAGCCTTTCTTCATTTGTTTTTTTAAGAAACGATGCATGCTTCTCTGTTTTGATACCCAAGGATGTAGCTATACTGATTTTGTGAACTTTGATTGCACTTATGTGGCTCCACATGTTCATTCCCAGCAGTACTGTACCTGCAGCACCCCCAAGATGTAGAAGTTGATAGAGGTAAAATGATGTAGGAGAGTCATTCTTTCCCATTGTTATTATACCAGATCAAGCTGCATCTAATGATGGGGCGACATAAAACAATAATATGGTAAGATTTGCTTTATTAGCCTTACCCACATTTTAACCCCACACCTGTACACTTTTCTATTCTATTACTCCTTCACATACTAGATGCTATAATTTCCTTGCTATTTCTCGTAATTCTGTAATGTATCTAATTACTTCCTTTCCTTTTTTTGTCAAGGAGATCATTTTTATTTTTGTACACAAGAATTATTTTCCTTAAATCTTTATAGAATTTATTTGGGTCTGCTCTTAATCACTCCCTCATTTCAACGGTTCCTTTTCATTCTCAAGGGTTGACTAATTGAAATATTGTTTTCCTCGTGGCAACTTTTATATTGAATATAGGCAATCTACATTTTTAAAATGTGTTTTTTACCCCTATTTTCAATAACTAAATCTAGGAATACAATTTAGTAGGATCTATATTCATATCACCAATAGTAACATAGTCTTTCCAGTGTCTATATTTGTATATAAATGTCATTCATATCACCAATAGTAACATAGTCTATTTGTATATAAATGTCATTCATATCACCAATAGTAACATAGTCTTTCCAGGGTTTATATTTGTATATAAATGTCATTCATATCACCAATAGTAACATAGTCCTTCTAGGGTTTATATTTGTATATAAATGTGATTCATATCACCAATAGTAACAGTCTTTCCAGGGTTTATATTTGTATATAAATGTCATTCATATCACCAATAGTAACATAGTCTTCCCAGGGTTTATATTTGTATATAAATGTCATTCATATCACCAATAGCAACATAGTCTTTCCAGGGTTTATATTTGTATATAAATGTCATTCATATCACCAATAGTAAACTAGGTCCTTTTCCATTCCAGTGTTTATATTTTGTATATAAATGTCATTCATATCACCAATAGTAACATAGTCTTTCCAGGGTTTATTTTTAAAACCTTCCAGGAGCAAATTGTGATGTCTTACACACCTTAAGGGAAATATCTGGTTCCCACTGTTATAGAAATGTAAATTAAATGCACTAATAATAAATATCCCACACCTACCAATCCTACAATAGCTTTTAGTTGCCTAAAGGTATCAATATCAATATCAATAAAGGTATCAATATAAAAAATGCAGTGTTTAATCCTAATCTATTTCCAAAGATACTGCTATTCTACCAAACCATAAAGTCAAATAATTACCTTACTTTCACATTCTCCATTTACCTTCCAAACAAACAATCAAATATAGGTATAAAGTTCTAGAAAAAACAAATGACATTATACAATAACAACAAAGATAATCTAAAAAAGGCCAACTGTTCACTGGAACCCATACATTGAAAAATTACCAATCCAAATAATTTGTAATGTACTGTATTTAAATATGGCATGTTTGCATTGTGTTCAAATGCAGACAAGTGGCCGCTCCAGGGTTAGTTCCGATATGGACATTCGGGAGGGAAGGGACAAAAGTTCCACCTTGGCCGGTGCAGATTTGGCGGTTCCAAACTCCGTCTACATCCATGACTAAGGGGGTGTTTCCCCGAAACGCGTTGGATGCTGGGTTTCGTGTGTTTTTATGATGAGCAAGTCTAAATAAAGTTTTCTCCACCAAGAACCGGAAGTGCGGCTTACCTTTTTTTCTTTATGTTTGCATTGTGTGTCCTATTTTTTTTCAATCAAGATCAGTGATATCTAAATTGTTTTGCCTCCAAAGAACTTGTCTTCCCCTCTGAGCCTGATAAATTATAGTACAAACAAGAAATAATTGAGCAGTATTTGCAACTTTTGCTAGAACCCTGCCTACCAGCTTAAAGCACCCTATACACGGATCCAATATTATTATCAATTCTTATTGACCGCTCGACAAAACGAAGATTGGGCCAGGTAGGAAATTTTCGTCTAAACCCATCTTAGCTAGCGGATTTTCCAAAAGAACATCTGCCCCTGTATGGCTAGCTTACTTTTGCTTTAAGAACTTATTTTGCTTTAAGAACTTCTGCTCAACAACAGGTTTTGATATCACTAGCACAAAAGCACGTATTTAATATTCTTGTGTTAAAGCTATGTATGAAATAAACAGAGACTGTCTAATCTAATTGCTGTTCTCCACTGTTGCTCTTATAAATATGCTTAAATCATTGACATCATTATTTTTTTAATCATTGTGATTATTGTTTTCTGAAAGTCTGCCAACACCTCCTTCGTACACTGATATTATTCCTTACCTTTTATTGCAGATTCTTCTAAATAATATATTCATTTATGCAAGTTTAACAGGCAGACTTAAAGAGTCTTTACAAATGGCACTGGTTTTGCATTAATTCTTCACCTTGATTATATAATGCGTGGATGCAAAAATCTTTATTTTAACAACCCTATTGTTTGCCAGTCAATGGGAATAAAGGGCATTAAATACATTACAAAAAGAAATATATTGTTAATTGTTTTATGAAGTTAATTATTCATGGAACATCGATGAACAAGCGACCACGCATTATTTCATTTGCAAGAAAGGCACCATTGAGATGAAGTATAAAAGGCAGAAAATGTATTGTAAGTATTGTTTCATTTTTCAATAATTCAAAAGAGAAATAAAAGTCTGAAAATGTGAATAACCGTAAATGTAGAGCTTGAGTGCAGAAGAATGTTTGAGAAGAAAAAAGTTTTGCTTAAATGTGCCCAGTGCCAAAGAATGCAAACCTGGGGTTCTGTAAAGCTGGGTAGAACTTGGGGTTGGGTAAAGCTGCAAGAGCCTGTCTGTCATTTTTCAAAAATCTGAATACACACATTCCCGAATGTTCTCTCTATGCTATGCATAGAGAGAACACTCAGGACTGTGTGTTTCCCTAGGCCACGGCAGACTGTCTGTATAGGGAGTCTACCGTGGCTGAAAGAAACTTTCCCTCATTCCCAAACAATCAATGTTTGGCGGCCACATGGTCATTCGGAAAAGCTAGGTACACACAGTACCAATTAAGCCCCGATACCATCTGATCCAATGGTATCAGGGCTTTATCGGTACTGTGTGTACCTAGCTTAAGAGCTTCGTTCTCTTGGATTTTGTGTGTACTTTTTTAGTAAAGGTTATTTACCTTAGATAGTCTGAATTTGTTCCAACTCGTCCATGCCATGCATTATTATGGTTTGGATTTTATTAAAAAAAAATGTGCTAAATTTGAACTAAAACCGTAACCTCAACTGCCCCAATTGCCTTCAACACCCAGGAACTTTTTTCCATATGATATGGACCTGCCCTGATATCCAAGGATATTGGCAACAAATATTAGAATTCCTACACAACAAAATGTATTCCCCAGTAGGAATTGACTCTAAGGCATGCATACTCCAAATACTAGACTGGATAATACTGGATAAATTCTTTAAAAAAATCGAAATATCGAAAATAGCTTTGAACGTTCGATTTTCAAAAATACGATCGGAAACTTGAAAATGGTCTCCGATCGTATTTTTGATAGCCCCGTACATTTGAAAATTATAGAAAATTTGTTTTGGCCATCTCTAATAGTGACTTATAATATCCTTATAATTTACAGTAGCAGGTGCATTATCTACTATATAATACATAAGTGTGATATTTTATAATGGGAGCTGCAGTGGTATATATCCTTATAAAAATCACTCAGCTATGTCACTAAGTGACTAATTTCTTTTATTTCTTATATCCCACTACTCCGCCCATTTCAGTGTTCATGCCTGGACAATGACTCAGCATTTTTTGCAGTGTTTAACTTCACTAACAGAACCTGCTGGAGCTGCTTCCTGTCACTTCATAACCAATGTCTCTCTCCTCCCCCACAAAGATTTGTTTAACCGCATAGATGCTGAGCTGGGATGTTCCTTTCTACTGGGTTTAAGTTACAGAAGGTAGCTTGGGGATTTAAGGTGGAAATAGGGACAAGGCTAGAATTTAAAATGCGAATGGGGTGAAGGAATCCAATACTTATGTATTATAAGAAATAATGCGCCCCGTCACATTATAATATAAGGACATTACACCACCTCGGAGTTCCCTGTCCTGTATAAAAGCACTCTGCCTACGGCCTCGTGCTTCTATATGGTCAAGGAACTCCTCGGTGGCGTAATATCCTTATATTACACTGTAAGGGGCGCATTATCCCTTATATAATATAGTTCACTACAAAAAGAACATAAAGTTCTTAATAAAGACATTTGCAAGGTTGACTTTCCAGTGTGTTCAAAATTTTACACAAGCCACAGTTATTTGTTCCTCTGTTTTAAAGCTTCTGACATTTAAGTCACTGTACATTTACATTTGTAAACAAAGCTTAATACAGTGTTCAATGTTTTAACAATTAACTATAATTTCTTAAAACTCATTTCTGCATATTGCAGTTGCCTAGAAACTAGTATAAATTGCTGTTAGTCTATAAATGGAGAAATAATGAGTAGAGCTGACCCTGAGTTTGACCCAAACTTTAATAGTTTGGACGAACTTGAACTCGTCTGATTTTCTCAAACTACAAACTAGTTTAATATATCGTTTGGTACCCCTCGAATGCATCGTTTGGTACCCCTCGAACGGACCGTTCGGTAACCCTCTAATTGGTCATAACCCTCATATGAAGTGTGTGGACACCCGAAAATTGCTTGATCATGGGGAAAGGTAGTGTTTGAAGATGTTTTGGTGATATGGACGTGTTCCCCAGACCATTTCCCTAGTGCCACAGCCATTTGCAATAAATTACCATTGCAATTTTAATTTCTGAAATTTTACTGAAGTTTCGTAAGTTCAAAAATGAACCAAACTTCAGGAAGTTCACCCATTTCTAGTTATGAACTTTCTAATGTGCTTGTGGTAACCCATTCAGGAATCCCCCCTTGAAAATCCTGGCCTTGCCTATAAAATGGGACCTATAAAATGTGAATATTACAGGTAGATACAATGTTTTAAAAGTAAAGTGTTCCTGCTAAAGGACAACTTTACCCCCATAAGAACATCTTTTAGAAAGAATGGCCTGTTGATATGTTGATATATTATAGTTTGCCCTATGAATTCATTACTGTATGCCTGCTATGCTTCTGGATGCCTCATGGAAACTGAGCAATTTAGAGACCTGTACTGAGCCTGTACTGAGCCTGGGCATGCTCAGAAGAGGCAGACAGGGGATCAACATTCAGTCATTGGCTGTGATGTCAACTGTCAAATCCATAACTGACAGTTGCTAACTGGAAGAACCAGGAAGCAGAAACAGGGGCAACAGGAAATTGTGCAGGATTTCAGGTTAGACTTATATATTTCAGGTTAAAACTATTACCGTTTAGGGTTTTGGGGGGTGATTTACCTATATGTAAGTTTTTGTTTTAGGGCTGGACTTGCCCTTTAAAGGGCATGTCCACCCCCAAAACTATAATCCCCCCCCACTACTGGCCCCACTCTGTAGTGCATAAAAATCCTTACCCCAGATCCAAATGGTACTTCAGTAATCCTCCCCCCAAAGTTCCAAAAACTGACCACCAGGAGGATAGCAGAGTCCATATAGGGAGAATTTTTCCATTCGCAGAAGAGCTCTTCCCACCCACCCCCTCCATCTCCCTCCCTCTCCCTCCGGTTTTGGTCTCCCTCCCCCTAGTGTAAAATCCCTTTCCCATATGAAAGTTCTAGCTCTCCCAGCCCTAACCGTATTAGTATAATTTCAAGAAAGTGCCCCGATAGTTACTTACCTTCCCTGTATCCTCCAGCGTTCTGTACAGCCGGCAGCCGTGTCCGTGATTGGCTGCCTCTCAGCTAATCATGGATGCGGCTGCTGGTCCCGCCCCCTGCTTGCAGTTCTATGCAAGCAGAGGGCAAGGGATTGTGTGGCGAAGGAGAGAGGAAAGGTGAGTAACTATCGGGGCACTTTCTTGAAATTATACTAATGCGTTTGGGGCTGGGGGAGCTAGAACTTTCATATTTAAAAAGTTTTTATAAAGGGTGGACATACCCTTTAAACTGAAAGTATTGAACATAATGTCTATTTATACCTCACGCTGTATCAACTGTTATATCCCGGCTGAACTTGAATTGATCTTTATTAATGGACCAGGTTTAAAAAAGAAATGGCTGCAATAGTGTTTGATTTTATCCTCTGGTTGAGGTCACATTAATATGCCCTTTCTTATCACAACACTCTGTATTGCTTTACAGGAAGGTGTATACAAGACTAAGCTTGTCAAGCACTCAGAGACACTTCCCTTATCATCTCTTTATAACAGGTGTGCCACTTTCAGCAGCTTGTTCTTAATAATCTTATTGTACCATCTGCTCAAGAGGAAAGCAGTGCCAGTGACCATGAAATAAAGCTAGAAAATAATAAAATGGAACCCTAAACCCAAATATCTATTTTTTTGTTTTTTTCAGTTGAGTATTTAATTTCTTCACATTTCATATGAATGTGTCTTGTTCACATTACATACAATAATTTAAGCTGTACGTTTAATACACATGAATTTGCCTTCTTTGAGTTTTCCTTGGATGAGCATCCTTAAGTTGTAGTTAGTTAAATTAAATGATTACAGGGAATGTCCACCCCCAAAATCAAAAATTGTGTGTACGCAGAAACCCCCCCCCCCCAAATAAAAAAAAAAATAAATAAACAAACCATAGAGACTGTTATACACATATACACAGCTCAATACCCTTTCTAGAAGGAGATTTGCTGCCCGATTCCCGATTCTTTTGCTGCTTTTCCAAATATACACTGCAGTCATTGCCTTCAAAGGTGATCCTGCTTGAAAGTCCTCAGCTTTTACAGCATTCAGGCCAGCTTCTAGAAGGGGTAATGAGCTGTGTAAGTAAAACAGTTTCTAGGATTTGGGGGGTGTTCTGCTTACATAAAAAAATAGATTGTGGGTGTGGACATGCCCTTTTTATTCCTTAGCAAATGAAACTTTACCTTGAATGTACTATAGATTATCACTTATAAAATATTTTAAAAAAACCTACATGGCTTTTATGGATTCATAACTTAAAAAAACAAAAATACTGGATTCAGTCTCAGCCACAATATGAGCACTACCCTATATAGAGCGCTACCCTAAAAGTACAAATATAAATCAAAGAAAGAAATGGAAAAAACAGAACATTTTAAGCCTCACATAACCATATAAAACAAACCGTGCCCGTGTGTTGGCACTTTATCGGCTGAAACGGAGGTTCAGTCGGGAATCATTGCCGCGATTGCACGTGTGTACGAACCTTAAGTTGGTACATCTCCTTGCCTTTATTGCTGTTTTTTCTGGAATGAGAGATGACAGTTCTGTATCACTGTTCAAATTATACTAATTTTTCAGTAGTACCTGACTAACCACTTTCCAGTCTCTACTGTACTGTGTAATAAACTTGAGTGATATTTTTTATTTAGTTCACATGCTTTATATGTTGTGATACTGAGTGTTTGCTCCTTCTAAGTAAGTATTTGGGATCCCTCTTTGTTAGAAATGTGTCTCCAGTAATGCTTTCTTGTAGTCCTGTGTTAGAGTGCAATTGTGTTGTACCCTAAGGAATCGTCCTGATAGATGTGAACTAGAAAAATGTAAGAGTTTTTAGCAGTAGACTTGTGGTAGTGGGTTTTGAGGGTACCTTGATAATTTTTAACCCACAAGTCCAGGAACTCTATGGACTTTGTTGAGGTGTGGTATGTGAGGATGAAGCTTAAGGGAATACCATTCAGAATGTCCAGGAACCCCACAATCTCCTGTAGGGATACCTTCCACAGAATGAATATGTCATCTATGAATCTGTGCCACACCTCCACATGTTAAGTGTGGCACAGATTAATTTCCAAAAACAACATCTTTTTCTACCACCACCCCAGTAACAATTTTGCGTAGGATGGGGCACATTTGGCCCCCATCGCTACCCTCCTAATCTGAATTTAATATCTATTGTCAAAGTAATAGTTATAGAGGACAAAATCTGTGATAAAATGAGTAAGTGTCTCTCTCTGGCCACACTGCTCCATATCTAGGAAGTATTATATTGCTGCCTTACCTACTTCATGTTCAATGCTTGTATGATCTGTATTTTAGTTATAAAGTCCCCAGAATCCATATATATGAGTCTAGGGACAAGCCATGAGATTGTAAATACTTGTTTAAAAACTTGCAATGCCTGATGCAATGGGCCTACCTGGTGGCATTTCCATATTCTTGTGGACCTTCGGTGGCATGTAGGTCAGTGTCACCAGTTTCTTCACTAACAAGAATTCTGCTTCCTTGCTCATGATTACTCCTCTGGAGTGGGCATCCTTCAATACATTAGTAAGACATTTCTGTATTATGTCTGTGGGGTCATATGGTAATGGGCCATAATTATTAGGACTCTGTAATTGCCACTGTGCGGTATGCTTCTTCTGACCACAATATTATATTTCCCCCTTATCTGATAGTTTAATAAGTATGTGTTGTACTTCTGAAAGGTTCTCACCACTCTAGGTGTTAGATTACCATGGGTGTTGGGACACTGTAAATTCTGAATATTCAGTAAGGTATTCTGATAATAAATATCTAGATTGGGAATTCCAAAAATGATGGTGTATAAAAGGATTTAGGTTTAAACTGTCTGTTTAATGTCTCCCCTGTGCTTGTATCCTAGGTCTCCATTATTGAATCCTCTGGTTTCTGTATTTAAGGGGGTGTATTGTCAAATTTTGCTCGGTGTCGAGGTGTCCCCTTGGGGTGTGTTTTTTGGCTCCTTAGAACCCAACTAGGACCTCCCCTTACCTGTACCCCCCTAAAAAAAGATTTTGCTTCACTTTCAGACTGGCCTAATGTGTCTATTGGTCTCTATTCATAGCTTCACTTAAAGATAGCTGTATCATTTAGCATTTTGGTTGTAATTATATATTTAATTCTGCAGGACTTTTAAATTGTCCTGAATTCTGCAGCTCTCCCACCAGAGTGTGTCTTGGAACTTTTCACATAGTTACACATGGTCAGTGGGTTTTCTATTCACCCTCCTTAAAGAACTATAAAATAACTATCGACTGACCTGCATTTAACCTCTCTGTAATCAAGAATGGACATTTAGGGCTAGGTCCCACTACTGCCTGTCGGATTTGCACTTCATTCATGCTTCCGGTTCACATTGCCAGTGCTATGCTACCGGGTGGCTCCCACTGTGTGCGATGTGGTCCGGTCCGTTATTGGTTCGCATGCATGCACGACTTTCAGCATTTGTTCTGGGCCTTGCCTTGGTCCCTGACCTGGCTCTCCCTCCTATGTACCCCCCCTCGACTTGGGGGACTATATTTTGACTCAGACTCATGACAGATAAATGTATGCATGATTGATGTGATTATTAATATTGTGTATCTGTGAGTCTAGTAATGGAGGGCACTTGCCTTAGACACCATTTACTTTTTGGATAGGGTACTCCGATTTCTCTGTATACAGTATAGTGTTTTTAATCTGTAATGTTCACAATATACCCTAGTCTGTACTTCAATAAAGGGTTGTATATACTCCTTTCATATTTGAGTGCAGTATCTTCTTCCCCTTTCGATGGTTTGTTGCTTACGACTTTCAGTGTGTATCGCCTGTATGCCAACAACGTTATTTGGCCCAGAACTCGTCACACATGCATCATGCACAGCAGCGCATTGCAAAAATACTGCATGCGCTGCTGTGCGTGATAGTGGGACCTTGCCCTCAGAGACACAATCATAGAATATACTTTAAAGGGTATCAACACTCAACAAAGTGACCATTATTTTTTTTTATTATTGGAGGGAAGGTAACTGCTATTACTGCCTTCACTTTTGGCTTTAATAACAGAGCACTCACCTGGGTTCATATCATTTTTCCAAATAGCACATGCACATGCATCTAATGTAGAAAAAGGCAGGACTGGCTGATAGTTATAGGCCTTATGCAACACAGCACCACAGCACAATCCTTTTGTGGGGGTAAATGCTCCATGGGAAGCAAATGGGACTAGGAACTAATAGGCAATTTTTTATTTTTTGAATGCATACAGTAGATACTCTTTTAGGTGAACAGTAATGATTAGTAATAAGCCTACTTTATTGATAATACAAATACAGTCAGATGGATTCACGAAGAGACACAGCACTCTTAACACTTTGTTAGCATAAGTATACTTCATTGAGTGAGCTTGACCCAGAGCCACAAATCCCCAGGTGAATCTTTTCCAGGAGATTTACCCAGAGTGCTATAGTATGCACGCTGAAATATAGTATAAGCAAAAATCAGTCAGGAACTGCCAGAGGAGAGGCGGGTTAATTTTCTTGCTTTGTTCCCGGGTCCTTTTACTTTAATGATCAACGGGAGGTAAGACATAAAATAGCTTCTTTTCCTCTCTTTTTCAATTAATGAGAAATAGAATAGGTTCATTTTTTAGAACATATGTTATTTTAGGGGCCTTAGGGCCATATTTATAAAGCCGTGGTATTACTTTTTAGCGATACCGCGACTTTAACGATCGGTATCGTAAATCCAATCGTAGATTAACGATCGATTTAACAATCGTAAATTTACGATACCGAACGAAAATTTACGATAAGAAAATTGTAGATTTACGATCCCCATAGAGTACCATTGGGGTAGTTTACTACCGCACGGTATTCTAAGATCGAACGTTCTTTAATTAACGAATGTTCGGTCATAAATGTACGATCGCGATCGTACATTTACAAACTGCGATCGTAAATGAACTAACCTGTGGTATCACTAAAAAGCGATTCCGCGGGTTTATAAATATGGCCCTTAATGCACAGAAAGTTTATACCCGTTATGTATTTACATTGAATACTTGGAGCTACCCAATGAACTTTAGATCTACGGAAAATTATAGCGGCTTTTATTGACACTGTGTTTTATTTATTCTGTTCATTGTTTTTGGACAGACCATCTACTAGACCGATCCAAAAACATTTATAATAATAACAGAATAACAAGCACAGACATTTAAATTAACACTGCTGGTTGCAATATTTGGTACATAATAATGCTAGATTTGAGTCTAACCCAGTTTATACCATATGACCTATCTCTGATCTTGTTTTTAGTGTGAACAGTCAATAGATGTCAGGGCAATAACTATCCTTCCCATTTAAATGTAGGTTCATATTGATGCAAAAGCAAGGAAATGAAGAAGTGCTTCAGGGCAACCAGCCATTAACCACGTTGACACATTATCTAGCATAGGTTTTATGTAGACTCCATTTTTTTTGAGCTAGAGAGAGAATGATATTGAAAGAACAGCAGGACACAGCATTACTTTAATTAATTAGTCTGGCATGGTACCATATGGAATTATAAATTAGATCTGTGATAAGAAGTGACCCTCAGGCAGTCTGGAGATTGGGAAGTTGATATTGAAAGACGTTATTTCAGCATTTGAAATGTAAAAGATTTCCTGGAATGAATCCATCTAATTCATTCATTTTACTATTGTCTTGGGTTTACTTTCTGCACAGCTGCAAGCACTTAACATGTTTTCCATACTTCCACTTGCTATTTCTTTGGGTGCTAGAAAGTTTTACAAAAGTCTCATCCGATCCCATCAGAGTTTTAAAGGAGATGTAGAAATAAAATCTGCATTTTTTATGAATGAACTAAGGGGGTTATTCATCAAAAATGAATGGCAATTGAAAATCATCCATTGTATTGTATTGTTTTGTTGCTTCTTGTTGCTCCAGGATCTGGTTATTTATAAAGCTTAAAGGGTATGTCCACCCCCCAAAAATTATTTTTTTATATATCCTCCTCAGAATAACTCACTAACCTTAACTGGCATAATAAAAATTCACAAAGCAATATATTTCTCCAGATTCTGTTATTCTGCTGGCGACTGTAAACCTGTATTTCCATTGCAGCTGCACATATAAGCTACGTTCAGTGATCCTGCTTGTCCTTCTCTCCTAAATTAATCACCTATTGCGCATCATCAACTAGATCGAACTGTGCTTACATTATCAGTAACTTGAATAGTTACTACAGGCAAACCGTAAGGAATCTTCCTTACCGACAGTGGGATCAAAGGGGTCTATCTTCTGACGTGAATGACTATACATCATTGTAAGATCCTGTGCAGGTGCTGTGAATGAGGATCCATCCTGCG
Organism: Hymenochirus boettgeri; assembly: GCA_019447015.1. NCBI lineage: Eukaryota > Metazoa > Chordata > Amphibia > Anura > Pipidae > Hymenochirus > Hymenochirus boettgeri. The sequence continues at coordinate 79,497,748 of CM033471.1, forward strand.
TGGGAACAGAAAAGGCACAGATTTCAGGTGACGTATACGAGCTCACATTACGCTGCTTCCTCCTGCTTACTCAAAATAGCCTCTGATAACAGTGAGTATCTCAGGAATGGCTGAACGGATTTGGACACAGTAAAGCACATTTTAAAGCTTTAATAATGTCACACGTCATATAAAAAAATATGTTGGGGTGGACATTCCCTTTAAAATTGATTATGTCAATATAAGACTGCAGCAAATTTTTTGCTCAAAAATGGTAAATGTGTGATTAAACCTTATAACAATGGATTAAAATGCCCACAATGTGAATGATATGTTCTTTGACAACCTACGCCTTGTCTTCACTTGGCTTCAGACATATTATGTTGCTGCAGGTCAATTGCACTGGCTTATTGTTGCACCTTTTAATGCAACTTTCAGGGTTATTCAATAAAACTTCTTATCCTTTAAAATGGTGCTAATTTTGCCCCAACCAATCAGAACTTATTTAACATTTGAAAGCTAACATCTGATTGGTTGGGGCAAAATTAGCACCGTTTTTAACGATAAGAACTTTTATTACATCTCCCTGTATATGTCTATAGTGCCCTTCTGCTAATAGCTAATGGCTTAGCAGTTAGTAGCAACATGCTTGAATATGCAGGCAGATTAGACAAGTTAGGGCTGTTTACATTGGAGAAGCGACGTTTGCGTGGGGATATGATAACCTTATACATATATTTTAATGGGACATACAATGAACTCTCTGGTGCATTGTTTACTAATAGGTCATATCAGAGGACATGTGGACATCCTTTAAGGTTGGAAGAAAAGAAGTTTCATCTTCAGGTTAGGAAAGGTTTCTTTACAGTGAGAACGGTGAAACTGTGGAACTGTCTTCCAGCAGATGTGGTAATGGCAAGTTCATTGAATAGCTTTAAAAAAGGCCTGGATAAGTTTCTAAAACTAAAAAATATTGAGAATTACTGGTATTAATGCATATAAATCTGGTTGATCCAGGGATACTTTCCGATTGCCGTTTGGAGTCAGGAAGGATTTTTTCCCCCCTTTTTAGCTGTTTTTTTTTTTTGCCTTCCTCTGGATCAAAGGTTAGGTAGGGTTAAAAAAAAAGAGGGTGAATAGGTTGGACTTGATGGACGTTTGTCTTTATTCAACCTTAATTACTACTATGTAACATTAAAGGGCATCTATAGTGGAAACATTTTTTTTTTTTTAATTTTTTTGTTTCATTCTATGTATTCTATAATTCCCTCCAACCCCCAGAATACCTTTGTCTTCTTCAGTTTCCTCCTCTCTCCTGAGATATATAAGTTAAAAGGAGTTAAGATTTCAATACACTACTCCTGCTTAAGCTGTCAATCAAATTCCCTAACAGCATGCTGGCATAGTGTGTAGGCTTACACAAGTTTTACAGCACGTCTCCCAATGACTTCATCCTGCTCACTAAAATGCTTGGCAAATACTGGGCTAAAAATAGAAGGAAAGGAAAGGAGAAGATCCCCTCCTCCCCAAGCTTTCACCAATTTATTACCTGTCAAAGGGAGATCGGGCTGCAGTGAAAGGGCAGGACTCGATCTCTCCAAACTCAACCAGAACAACAGAGATACTTGCTTTCTACAGGCTTACATACCGAGGGTTTTGTTTTGTTTACAAAGGTTAGAGTGATGTGTCATGTGTAGGAGGATTGTTTCACACACACAATACAATCTCTTAAAAAAAATCTCACAAATCAAAACTATCAATTCTTTTTGAAGGATACTATAGTGTGTATGAAGTTTAAAAAAAACAGTTAAAATGAAAAGTATATGGGACAGGAATATGGTAATTCCTACATCCCAATATTGTTTCTGTGAGGAGCACCAACCCAAAGAAAAGTGATTCTGTCAGTCTTCCTCCTGGCTTCAGCATTAACCTGGCAAATGAAAACAGTTGGTGCTGTAGCTCCTCAACAAAATCATATTGTGAGTTAGGAAAAATCAATCCAAGCTCTCTGCCCCAGGTACTTTCCAGGGAGGTAGGAAAGGATTCGGACCCAGATCCCATCTCTACTAGGCAGTCTAGCAGCAGCTTTTCAGGAGTGAATGTAAACAATGACATGTTCTGTAGTATGATTATCATAAAAGTAAATAACATTGTACAAAGAAAAAGGCTTTAAGGTGCCAACGTACTTACAAATTCACTTTCCGACGTTCATGTGACATTCCACCGACATTCACACAGTATCATAAGATACTGGTCAAGTGGGAATGTAAAAAATGCTGTAGGGTTTATCTGTTATATTCAGTTAGATCAACTGGACTCAAAGTTTAGTTCTTGAAGACATTTCACTAGTCATCCGACTGGCTTTTTCAATTCAGTATGGAGAAGAGCTGGGTTATATGTCTCAAAACAAGTTAAGGTTAAATGAAAACCTGCAGTATTTCCTTTAAAAGTAGCAGACAATCACATCTCTGGCTGGAGACTGTGTTAAATTATATTGGGGTGAATGTTCAAACTTCCTGCTTCCAGTAGATTAAGTGACATCACCTGACCTCTGCCCCGCCCCTCCGCCCCAGGGGAGAAGCATGTTCAGATAAGACTTAATGCTGGGAAACCTGGAGAAAAAATTGACCGTAGGGAAGGGGAGCCTATTAAAGGGGAACTGTGGTCTCCAAACAAGTTAATTTTACACAACCCAAGATATACAGAAATGACTGACCACCCAAGTTAATGGGTGGGAGGCTGACTTGTGACATTCCTGAGGCTTCTCCTGCACAGTGCCGCCGGCAAGCACAGCCTCAAACTCCCTTAGTGTGTGAGGGAGACAGGAAGTCCCTCCTCCTCTCTGCTGTGTGAAGTCCTGACAGAGAAGGTAAGGGAATCTACAGCCCTTCTCTTTCACTGTGTGAAAACAGCCTTTTCAGGCAGAGTTCTCACTCTGCCTGAAAAGGCTGATTCCACAGAGTTTTCTTTAGGTGGGGTCTGAGTAACCCATGGCACCCACGAAATGGGCGGGGTCGAGGCACCTGCGAGTGGGCGGGGCTCAGGCACCCACGAGTGGGCAGGGTCACGGCACCCATGAGTGGGCAGGGCCACAGCACCCATGAATGGGTGGGGCCACGGCACCCGCGAGTGGGCGGGGCCACATGAGGCTGTAAGACAATGGGCCATGGGGGCCTGCAACTGGAGGGACCATGGGGTCCATGAGTTGGAGGGACCATGGGCGCTGCAAAGGGGAGGAGGAGACACAGGACAGATTGACTGACAGTTTCAAAGCAGGAAGCAGGAAGTGCAGGGGACCTGGTGATGCTGCCATATCACATAAAAAAATGTAAAAATCTTCAAAACTATGCAAAATAAACAATGGAAATAAATTGCAAAAATTCTCAGGGGAGCAATTCCTATCAATTTACCTCATTTTACCTAAAGTCATATTTGGACCACAGTTACCCTTGACTACACATGACTACAAGCTGGTCACATGGCTGAAAACAGGAAGTGTTCAAGCAAGAAGTAATACTGCTGAATCTTTCCAGCAATAACTTTTCACAAATTTTATCTAGAGATGTGATTTAGGTTTTATTTTGAAGGTACGATGGAAGGTTTTTTATATAATCCTTACTAATTTGGAAAAATTCAAGACCACAGTTACCCCTTAACCCTTTCCCTGCCACAGATCGTATATTCATGATCTGTGCAGTGAATGACCAAACTGCCACAGATCGTGAATATACGATCTGTGGCTTCCCTGCACCTAAAAAAAAATTGGCCCCCGCTAGGGGCGATCGGGGGGCAGCATTCAACTGCCCCCCTAGCCCCCTCGATCCCCCCTCGGTTTGATCCAAATCCGAGGGGGGGCTCGGAAGATACGCCTGCCTTTAGCGGGTCCCGCGATGTGCAGCCGGTCCCACTGGAGTCTGTGCAGGAGCGGAAGGGAGACCCGGTGATGTCACGGAGCTTCCTCCTTCACGGGGTCTTCCCTTGAATGTGTAAGATGCTGGTGGTTAAGTTGAGGTACTGCAGTCTGATCTCCATTTGATCATGCTGCAGTACCTAGTATAGTACAAGCTGTCATGCTGACAGCTGTACTATACATTTTGTGAATGGAACTCAAAGTTCCATTCACAAATAGGATTTTTCTAAGTCTTTGCTACTTAGCCAAGACTTAGAAAAAAAAATGGGGACAGAGATCAAAATTTGGTGATCACTTCTGATCCCCAAATTATTGACTTTCCCAATGAATGAAAAATCACTTCCTGGAAAATGATTTCCGGGAAGTGATTTTTCCGATCTCTGATTTCGAATTGGAAAATGGGCATTTATGCCCGTATTCCAAGTTCGGTATCATTCCCTAAGATGATTTGATGATCATCTTTGGGAATGATCCCCCCAAAAAAGGGGAAATGCACACAAAATAAAATCTTAAAGTGATACACACACCTTTTTTTTTTAACCTAAAAACTATAAATTAGCAAAAAAAATTGTCTTCTCCCAGCTTCCCAATGTCCCCGGTGATATCGCTAAAGTAAACGCGGATCATTATTTGTTCGATTTCAAGGGAAACTAAGCCTATTTTAGTCGGTCTTTTTTTGGTACCTCTGCAAAATTCCCTGATTTAATTTTTAGGATCAGTAAAAGTGTGCAAAAACTTGTGGGACTCTCCGTACTAACTGCTTTTCACTAAAATACCACTAAAAGGGGGAGTGGGGATAGGTGTGGTTACTTAGGTACTTGTTTACTGTACTAGTTCTGTTGGCAAACCACGAACGATATGTTCTTTTAGCAAGGACCCTTACCTATTGTTTCCTGTTTATAGTGGGTTTAGCTTATATTGACTTAACCTTTAGTTAACAAGAGGAGGGCGGTGACTGTATCATATCACATGTATGATATTCGCCAATGACAAATGTACACATGTATCTATTATCTTATCCCTTCAATTCTGTACATCCCTAAAAGTCTGAATAAAAGGACCTCTCAGAGAGATCTGGGGGACACACACAGAATGATGATCTAAACCCTCAGAGTGTGTGTCATCACTTCATATGACGTCCGAACAGGGACAGGGACATTAACCCTGGACAACGACCTTAACTAGGACCCTTCATCCCTTCTTACTCCGTCCGGCAAGGACTTATAGGTGCACCTCTTCATCCTACAACCGTAGGATCCCAATTCAGGGTAAGTATGGGAGCATCACTTACGCAGGAGCAAAAAGTGCATGCAAAACTAATCTTAATTTATATATTAAGGAAAATAGGGCAATCCAATTTCAAAAGTTACACTATAGGGTAGTGGAATATATACTTGGTGTCTATTCTGACTTATTCTTTGGATTTTTGGAAATTCAGTACTGAAAGCAGAACATTGTTTGTTTGGATCCAAGAATAAAGCAGAATCATGTTTAAGAAAATATTGAATGTAGCATTGAAAGCTTTTTGTAATGTAACCATTCCAAGATGGGGTGAACAGCTATATGAGAGGTTAGACACTGAGTGGTGCCTCAATGCAGGAATATGTGAAAATTGGGAATCAAATATTAAAGATTCTTAATATATATATATCGATATTGTACAAATTGAACCAGGAAGAGAAATAAATGCATTAGGTAGTCGTGGTTGGGTAGCGTTGTCTGCCTATCGCAAACAGCATCAGAAAACTGTTGAATTGCAGAAGAAAATTTTGGAACTTGAAAATCAGTTAAATGAACAACAAAGTAACTTCCTTCTACTCCCTGGTTCAGTGACTTCTGACAACATATTTACTGGCTTTATGGCTTTTCTTTTTAACACCGATTTAATGCCTTATATTCCATTCAGGATCTACCCAGAGCCGCAAAGTGACAGCGACTGTGGGTGAATCTCTTTGTGTTTGTCCAATTTTGAGAAACAGCTATTAAAAACATTTAGATAATCAAGGTATAATCACTATTGTATCATTAAGGGCACATTGCCACTTGAATTCATTTTAACTAAATAAATGCCAATGTGCCAATGTTCTTTGGACAGAAATGTGTTTTAAAGGGCATGTCCACCCCCAAAACTAAAATTGAACCCACTACTGGCCCCGCTGTGTAATGTTAAAAAAAACCTTACCTTCCAACTCAGCTCCTTATGGTTCTCCTGCAGAGCCTGTTCAAAGTTCCAGAAAGTGAAGAGTAGGAGGAGCAATTGAGTCATCCGGTCCCTGCTGCTTCCTTGTCCTCTGAGAGGTTTCTGGCATGCGCAGGGGAGCCAACCCCCCCCCCCCCTCCTCCTGGTTCTATCTTTGCTGCCTGGGGCCCTACCTATAAAAGCTTTTTCTGTAGTGTAGGGCATCCTAGCCCACCCCCAACCTCCAAGTCCATTTGTTTAAAAAAAAAAAGCAGCAGAACTGTACTTACGGTCCTTCATTCCCCTGGTGCTCTGCATTGCTGGCAGCCGCATCTGTCATTTGTTGCCTCTCAGCCAAACTCTGACGCGGCTGCCGGTCCATTGTTGAACATTATCATATAAATGGTATATATGGTATAGAAATATAGCACACAGTTGTTTGTATTTAACAATATTATTAGTTTGAAATGCAAAATATGGAAATTGTAATTTTTCACTCTGTTATGTTTATTTTTAGCAGAAAAAAACAAAAATGTTTCAAACATTTACCTTGCCCTCTGGTTTCTTTAAAGATTTGTTTATGAGAGAAATATTGTCATCAATAATCTGTTGACATGATTGTAAACCTGATATGTAAGGATGAATCTCAAACACCTTCTTTTTGGAGTATTTCCTAAGTTCATCCTGGAAGGTAAAAAAATACTGTGAGAAGTTTTTTAATCATGGAAAAGAGAAGAGACAGTTCTCTTTACACTTAACACGTGCCAAACCTTTTCACTTCTGACCTGTAAAGGGAATAATATTGTTTATCTAATTACATTGGCACCTTGCTGTGATTGGGACGTATTAGGCAGCGAGTGAGCATTTTGTTATTGATGTTGATGTGTAAGAAGCAGCAAAATGGGCAAAAGCTAAGATTTCAGTGACTTGTAAAGGATTGGGTCATAGCATCTCTAAAACTAGAGCACATGTGGGCTGTTAATGTTCTGCAGTGGTCAGGATCTACCAAAAATGGCTCAAGGAACCAATGTTATGGTTAGTTAAGGCTTACTGATGCTTGTCTTGTGTTATCCAATCCAATAGAAAAAAGTATTGCAACTCATATTGGTGAATATGTTAAAAGACAATAATAAGTAAGAAACAGGGCCACATCTACCATTAGGCAGAGTGAGACATATGTCTCAGTCAGCACCTCTGCACTGAAGAAGAAAGGCGACAGACAGGTACTACCAAAATGTAACTAGGAAACGTGCATGAGTGTGAGTACAGCCTACATGACTCCAATACACGGTACTTTGAAGTTGCTTCAACTCCACTTTGACAGTTTATATGGTTAAGTTAGCTTTAGTTTGTAAGGCTAGGTAAGTCTAGTTATGCTAGTTGGGGCTTGACGTGGTGACAGGCGTACAATTCTTTTGTCTAAAATATTTTATGCTACAGAAAGTATGGAATTTCTAATGTATTGTAACAGTTGAACCAACATGTATAGCACAGGCTATAAAAGAAGTTATTTTGATCAACAAAAACCTGAAAGGAGCAATATGGAAGTGGCAACACAAGATGTTTGAGAAGGGGATGTAATACCTGTTTCTAGTAATTTACATTATTGCTAATTGACTGTCTGAGGAACTGTTTAAATACCTATGTGATAGAAAGTTTAAAATAGTAAAATTTTACCCACACCCACCAGTGAAGCCACAGCCATTGGCAAAACCACACCCATGGACAAAGCCACCCCCCTTTAATGCAGCGGCATGTGAAGGGGGGCATTCAAAAGTTTGGCTCAGGTAGCAAAAACCCTAGAAGTGCCCGTGGTAAGAAATGGAGGAAAGGACCAAGGCAAATACAGTATTTGCTGCAAATTAGGCTGGTTTAATATTTCCAACAACATGTTTCAGGTACAAGGACTCTTTATCAAGTGTGCTGCTTGGTTTCTCCATTTCTTACTTACCTGCATTTGGATAGATGCTTAAGAGGACATCTGCCATTGTGTATGAAGGTACTTCCTTTTTTTGTGTACTTTAATGTTAAAGAGGAACTGTGGTCCAAAAATAACTTTAGGTAAATTGATAGGAATTGCTCTCCTGAGAATCTTTGCAATTTATTTCAATTGTTTATTTTGTATAGTTTTGAAGATATTTACATTTTTGTGCTGGCAGCAGCATCACCAGGTCCCCTGCACTTCCTGCTTCCTGTTCTGAAACCTGTCAGTCAATCTGCCCTGTGCCTTCTCCCCTTTGCAGCCCCCCTGGTCCTTTCCACTCATGGACCCCATGGTACCTCCAGTTGCAGGCCCCCCTTGGTCCATTCCCTTACAGCCCCATGTGCCCCATCCACTCGCGGGTGATGTGGCCCCCGCCCACTCATGGGTGCCTAAGCCCCGCCCACTCGTGGCTGCCTAAGCCCCGCCCACTCATGGGCACCTAAGAGAACTCTGCTTGAAAATAATGTTTTCACATAGTGAGAGAGAAGGGCTGTAGATTCCCTTACCTTCTCTACAGCTGCAGGTCCTTGACAGCAGAGAGGAGGAGGAGGGACTTCCTGTCTCCCTCACACACTGAGGGAGTCTGAGGCTGTGCTCGCCGGTGGCATTGTGCAGGAGAAGCCTTAGGAATGTCAGATGTCAGCCTCCCACCCATTTACTTTCTGGTCAGTCATTTCTTTATATCTTGGGCTGTGGAGCACGTAGAGTGGTGATTGATCGCTCGTTTTAAAGGTAGGAAACTGGCCTTTCATTTAAACTCAACTTGTTTGGAGACCTCAGTTCCCCTTTAATAGACAATTATACCTCACTTCTTCACAAGAGATGGGCGAAAAGTTGGGTCCATTTTCGAACTTCAGCAAATGTTCGAAAGTTTGAATTCGGACCCATTAAAGTCAATGGGGAGCTAATTTTTCGAAAAGTTCGGATGATTTACAGACAAACTAAGAATGGTAACTTACTGTAAATGGCTGTGGCACCTGGGAAATGGTCTGGGGAACATGACACAATCACCAAAACCTGTTTAAACACTTTTTAGTTTATGCTCGGACAAGCTACATTCGAGGGTGACGGATAATTCGAGGGTTACCGACCTATACTTTCGAGGGTTACTGAAAATAGAGCCATAAATTCGAGGATTACTGAAATCGAACAATACTTTCGAGGGTTATCTGAAATGGAAGGCTAAATTTGTAGGTTAGCGAACAATACATTCTAGGGTTAGTGAAAACGAACCATACATTCGAGGGTTCCTGAAAACGAACTATACTTTCGAGGGTAAGCGAAAATCGAAGGCTACATTTGTAGGTTAGCGAACGATACATTCTAGGGTTAGCGAAAACGAACCATACATTCGAGGGTTCCTGAAAACGAACTATAACTTTTGAGGATAACTGAAAATCGAAGGCTACATTCGAGGGTTAACAAACGATACATTCTACGGTTAGGGAAAACGATCTATACATTCAAGGGTTACTAAAAATGAACAATATTTTTGTTGGTTTGCGAACAATACATTCTAGGGTTAGCAAACGGCTCGTAAATTCGACAATCATGTTTTTTTTTTATAATTATCGAAAATACAGCCACAAGTCCGAAAAACAAACTAGTTCGAATCCGAACTAGTTTAAATAGTTTAAGTTTGTCCGAACTCATAAAGTTCGGCTCGAACTCGGGTTCGAGTTCAGTTTTGTGTCCACCACTTTTCTTCACCCTGCCCCCTTTCCCAGTAAAAGTAACCAATGTTAGGACTAGAGATGGACAAGAACTCAAACCTGAGTTCGAGTCTAACTTAACAAGTCCCAACAGACTCCGGCTTCTCGAACTATCCCGGAACCGGATTTCTTGGACTTTCCAGACTCGCGGCTGTATTTACGATAATTATCATAAAAATCCATAATTATCGAATTTACGGGGCGCTCGCTAACCCTAGAATGTATCGTTCACTAACCATCGAAAAAATTGTTTGTTTTCAGTAACCCTCGAATGTATGGATCGTTTTCCCTAACCTTAGAATATATTGTTCACTAACCCTCAAATGGAGCCTTCGATTTTCAATAACCCTCGAAAGTATTGTTCGATTTCGGTAAGCCTCAAATTTATGGTTCTATTTTCGCTAACCCTCAAAAGTATCATTCAGTAACCCTCGGATTAGCTGTAACCCTCGAATGTAGCTTGCGCAAAACCCAACACATGTCCGCTCGTGTTTAAGAAGTGTTTAAATAAGTTTTGGTGATACTGACATGTTCCGCAGACCATTTCCCAGGTGCCACAGTAAGTTACCGTTGTTAGTTTAACTTTTCAAACTATCACTCCCCATTGACTTTAATGGGTCCGAATTCGAACTTTTACTGAAGTTGGAAAACGGACCCAACTTTATGAAGTTTGGCCATTTCTTGTTAGGACCTAACCCCCTCCTCTCCTTTGGGTCTTGTCTAATTCATTAAAACAAGCTTGTTAAATGTTAGCTTTGTGAAGCTGGTTCTGGCCCCACCCACGCGAAAACCTGACTCTTTATCAATGGGAATTCTGAAAGACGTGTGTATTACCACTGGTCAGTCCAGACAAAAGGTTCTTACACACGTCCGCCAGGCAGATTGATGAACGACCCCCGAACGAAACGCATACACACGAGCGACTATCGTCCGAAACTGCAGTTCGCCACGGGTGTTTGTTGTGATCATGGGTTGGTCGGGACTCGGAAGTCTGTGGTACATCTTACATGTGTATGAACCTATAGTCTAGGATGTAACAACCAGGGGAGCAAACGCAGTGGGGGGGGAAGGGTAACATCCTCCTGGAAAGCCAATATAGATGAAGCAGGGATTGGGGCCCTATCATAGTTTTGCCAGTGATTCCTAGTTACACCACTGTACACATGTATTCTAATATATTAGCTTTTTATAAATACTTACAGTAGTTCTAAGTAATATAACATCAGCATCTTCCAAACTACATGGAACACAGTGACACCAAACATCCAGCAGTGGTTTCCAGTAAAACAGGCATCGAAGAATCCCAAGTGAAAAAATATAACCAATTGTACAGAGAACTTGCCTCAACCTAACGGTTCTGTATCCAAACAGCTCCTATAAGATTGTATAAAAAAAAAAATTTAAAAACATTTTATTAAAAATAAACATAGTTAACCACTTCCTGTAGATAAAACCCTAACAGGGAGATGTAATACCCTCTGTGCTCCTCAAGGTTCAATAAGAAACAAAAAGAATCCCCTTACTGGCACACTCAATAATCCAGAGATCATAAATATAGTCAAATCCCTTTCATTTGTTTAACAGATAAGGGGACAGACAAAATATAGGGCATATACAGAACAAAGGTTAAAACATCCTAAAAAAAACATACAGTATACAGTAATCACATTCATCTATATATCTAAAATCCCAGAGCTGATTATGTGATTCCGTGTGTGTGTCATTGCATTTCCTATTGACTCACCACTAGAGGGAGATGGTAAGATGGTCTCTGCAGTACCTATTGACTCACCACTAGAGGGAGAAACACAGGAAATGTGCAGGAGAAAGAAAACAACAATTGCACAGACCACAGGTAAGGTTGCTTAGGACAAAAGGGAGCCCTGGGATTGGGAGAGAGGGGTGAGGGGCTGGATTTAGGACAGAGGGAGGGACACTGGATTTGGGACAGGGGGGGCTTGATTTGGGACAGGGGGGACCCTGGATTTGGGACAGAGGGGGGACCCTGGATTTGGAACAGAGATGGGCCCTGGATTTCAGACAGAGGGGGGCTGGGTTTGGAACTGAGGAACAAATAGGGGGCCCTGGATTTGGGACAGAGAGGGGACCCTGAATTTGGGACAGAGGGGGGCCCTGGATTTGTAACAGAGGGGGCACCTGGATTTGGGACAGAGGGGGGACTCTGGCCTTGCAACACTAAGGGACTCTGCCTTGGAACATGGAGGAGGGGGGCTAGAAGCCCAGTTTCCAGGGGGAAACTGGTCTTCTAGAGCTCGTTAATGTAATAGGCTTAATGTCTAGTTTAGTATAAATTTATTTGGGCAAACAGTGATTGTGCAGTGCTTATGTGGCTGCCTTATATATGTCAGCTAACAGTCAACCCTCCGATCAGTTGAATAGTCAGTTCAGACAGCAGCCATGTGGGCACAATTATGTTGCAGTTTAAATCAAAGCAGCCATGTTGCTAAGTACTGCTTGTCCTCAGATTAATTGGAATTGGAAACTAGACCAGAAGCATTTCATCTTTCTCAGCCTTCTACTGCCACTCACCAGTAGTGTGGGGAAATGCCTCTATTAAAAGAATGTTCATTTTTGGGCTATTATGTAGCGCAAAACTGAACACTAGGGATATTACATCGGGTGCTGCTAATACAAAATAGCAAATGCCCTAGAAAAATGTAACCCGCGCTTACCCAAATTTTAATTGGTAAGCATGGGTTTAAATCCATTTTTCCCCATGGGATATTACATTTCTCCTTAAATCATTACAAAATTTTTTTTGTAAAATTAGGGCAAGGGGGATGAAACAGATTGCTGGGGAAGGGGGCAAGTGGTTCCACCAAAATGTATGCAAATTTTGATGCACACATGTAGTGTGCTCCTCCTAATTTCTTTCTTTAACTCAACCCAGGGGGATTATTGGCAATTGACAACTCTGGTGTGCTAGAGTGAATCTATAGGTGTTTGTACAGATAGCTGGTAAACTCACACAAAGCTTTGTTGCTGTATTTTGCTGTTATGTAAAAAGGCTTTGTGCAGATTTAAAGGGTAACTGTGGTCTCCATATAAATGCACTCTGTTGAAAAGAGTTCTATCATACTAAGTAATAAGCTTGTAAAATTACACTTCCCATACTGCCGTGTCTCTGTGATAGGCACGTGTTATAATCTCTCTTCAAACCCCACCCCCAAATATCGATCTTTTCTGAAGCTAGTTACAGGCTTGTAATCAATATCTGTGGGGGGGGGGGGGCAGACCAGTGGTAAGAGAAAAAAAAACACCCTTTATACTGCTGTAACTTTTATAGACTGCAGCTAGAAGCTAGCAGCTAGATCTTAGAGCCATTTTAAATGTAGGATTGTGCTCTTCTTAATTACCCTTTAAAATGAGTCCTGTGTTATGTGCAGCAAGGTGAGAACATGGAGCTTACATGCTGGGTGACTTGACCACGCTACCCTGATGCAAAATTCCCTTTGCCACACAAAATTGGGGGTGAGTAGTCAGTCAGGGGTTTTGCATACTAACACAGTACACATTCAGGGCGATGTTACTTACATTGCTCCTTCTTCCAAGTTCTCGCAATGCAGTTTGATTTACTGCATCGCGGGAAGGAAGCAGGTAAGGAGTGCAGATGTAGCGGCACCATTGAAATCATGATCCTTTTCGCACTACAAAGTAACCTGATATTACATTGGGAAGAGTGGGTTTAACCCTATTTTACTCCTGAAACCAACATACTTCATCTCCCTAATTATGTTTCAAGCACAAGATCCTGATAAAAGAATACTACGTATACTGCACTAGGTGCAAGGTACTAGGTACTTCCAAAAACATTTGGAACTTACTGCACCCCCATTGGTTTCCAAAAATCTATACAAGTTCATTTTAAAAGACACTTTCGTCACTTCAATAAACTCCAGATGTAAATTTACTTTTAACATCTAATATGTTAAATAAGAATAAGGCACATACAGGACGATGCTATATGCCAATAGCGGCTCTTGGTGCATCTCTAAGTGGCAGTATCTATTTCAGTGCTTTTAACGGCAGCTATTTGCTGGCATTTAAAGTGTTGTAATAGAATGCTGCTTTTGGCATATTATATTGCTTGTGGCAGCTGGGTGGTTAACTTCCACGTTAGCCACGCAGCCGCTGCAATGAAAGAGTTTAAGTCACGCTAACTGATATAACACTCCAGAACAGGAGCGGTGCACTTCTTGGTGCATCGCCCTGATAATCTACTATATAAAGCAGAAATCTTGTATGCATGTATGCGCTCACCTCACAGCCACACACCTGAATGCATACACATAACGGCATCCACATGACGCCCTCTGAAAGGGACGAGGCCCATGAAGTCCAGTTTGACCAATAAAAAGCCTGCAGGTCACTTGCAGAGTGTGATTCCCCAATTCAGTAACTAAGATGAAGGGCCTGGGCTCTGTGCGCTGCTGGCTTCAACAACACAGACACAGAGTCCACTCCAGTGACACAACAACAGTGTAATGTACAGCTACACAACTCAGAGAGCTGCACCCACAGAACAACAGATTCTATAACAGAGGGAACGATACATTTTCCTTAAGGTCTGTCACACATTACAATTTGCTCCTGGAGGGTTTCAAATATAAACCCTGGAAAGACTATGTTACTATTGGTGATATGAATGACATTTATATACAAATATAAACCCTGGAAAGACTATGTTACTATTGGTGATATGAATGACATTTATATACAAATATAAACCCTGGAAGACTATGTTACTATTGGTGATATGAATGACATTTATATACAAATATAAACCCTGGAAAGACTATGTTACTATTGGTGATATGAATCACATTTATATACAAATATAAACCCTGGAAAGACTATATTACTATTGGTGATATGAATGACATTTATATACAAATATAAACCCTGGAAAGACTATGTTACTATTGGTGATATGAATGACATTTATATTAGTTACAACTAAAAGAATAAAGACATCGTGGCACTTTCAATTTGGACCAGAAACTAACTTTATTGATTGGGATCTAATAGTCAATTTAAAGTGGTCCTTGAGCAAGGATAAAGTGTTAAAGTGCAAACAAGGTGACATACTGCTAACTAATGTACAAAAAATAGAGCACGCTTAATAAAAACACACAGGGCTCAGACAGCGCAACAGAATAAAGCCCGACTTAAACAACACAAACAAAGAGCCTGTCAGTCACTCAAGTGCTGTGGTATTCAGTTGCAATCAACATGTTTTCCCCATGGCAAATTCCATGTAGCATGTTCACAAGTAGGTTCACCACAACATTTATATATTTACACTCCAAGTGGAAAAACTGATAACGTTGTATATAAGCAGGGAGATTCAATAAAAGTTCTTATCGTTTAAAATGGTGCTAATTTTGCCCCAACCAATCAGATGTCAGCTTTCAAATGTTACATAAGTTCTGATTGGTTGGGGCAAAATTAGCACCATTTTAAACGATAAGAACTTTTATTGAATCTCCCTGCAGGTTTTGCAATAACTGTGCACTTCTTTTTCCGCTTGTCTCTTCCATCTAAGCCAAACACACACCTGCACATAAAAAATACTATACCCGCATGTGTACACGGGCAACGCCAGATACAACTGCTAGTTTCATAATAAAAATGGATTTACCCGAAGGGGCAGTTTGGTAAAAAGTACATTGACTTGTTACAAAGTACATTCCTATAAGAATTAACTAATGTAACAAAAACAAAAAGCGATACTCCCAGTACTCTAGGTTGTGTGGATGCCTGTGGGGAGTTGATAAGGATCTAGATAAGCAGCAAGCACATACTGTAGTGTGTGGTAGGGGGAGATAAATTGCCTTCTGATCATTATAGTCTTAGGTCTGACACTGCTGTTGAATTAGGTTTTTGTTGTGTGATTATTAAACTGTGTAACAAAATTAACAATGTAAAATGAGATGTCAAAATACTACTTTATTCTGCTGGATTAAAAACAATATTAATATTAACACTAATCATAATTGTGTAAAGCAGTGTGTACACTTAAAATATATTTCATTATCATAGCTCAAATTGAATTGAATTCTTTAACTTATGATAATTGTAATGTACTTGGTGCAGTTTTCTAATTTAGACAATTACACGAATATAAGACACCTGCTCTTCACCATACCTTATCATGGTGAAATTTTTGTATTCCTGGACTATCTGTCTCTTTACAATTTATTTACTATCTGTTGTAGCTTAACATCAAAGCAAAATGTTTACTTTCTCCGTAAATCCCATGAAATATATATTATTTAAAATAAACTCACCACTTCATTATCCTCTCCATGGTTGAGCATGGCATAGTTTGCTGTCATTTTGGATTGTGTTCAGGAGGAGACTAACACAGAAATGTAGTAGTTTGGAAAACACCCACTTGACTTGCAGTTTACATTCATATCACAAAGCAACAGCCTGTACATTACACTAGTGAATCTGAGAGGAAAGTCGTTTTCTAATTTTGTGCACAAAAAGTCACTTGTTTTGCACAAAGACATGTACATTGCTGGCATAATAGGCTTCTGTTTTAGTAAATGTTACCATGTCATTTTTTTGACTCATATGGTACAAATGCAATTCAAAAAAATGTTTGTTAGCCAGATAAGTCTAAGAAGTCTAATAACGCAGCAAAATAGGCAAATATCCCCAGAACTTCTCCCAATACCAGACCAGAGCTGTAACTGATAATTAGGTAACAAAGCAGAGGGTTATTTAGAAGTGAATATAATTTTGTACATGTGGAAATAAGATCCCCAGTTGACTTTATTGTAAAATAACGAAAATTGAAAGCCAATGATCGTTTTTCCAGTAAATGCACAAAAATAGTCTAGCACCTCCCTGGGCAATTTTTTGTATTTGGAAGCCCACCAAATACACAACTAGTGAGTAAAAGAACCTTTTTGCAGGCTAGAAAAGTGCCCACTAATGTATTATCACTGCCACATAAATCGTTTTTCATCACAACGTGTGGCAATGTTAGAAAGAGATTTTGCTGCTGATAGTTCTGTTCTGGCTAAAACGCTGGAAGTAATAAAATATCAGTGCAATGATCCTTAGGGTACTGTACTCAGTGTAGGACAGTTGGTGATACTTAGACATGGAGGGGTGAAGATCTTTACAAACGCAGACCTGCTCTTTCATCTACTTCCCTATCCAAGCTGAATAGACAGTCTATCCGTGTTTATACTATACCAAAGGTATAGGTTCACACATGTAAATGGTTATGACCTTGTGCAAAGTAATGGATATGGCAGAGATGTAAAGTGTTCTTCCTAATTGTTTTGGTGTTGTTGGGTTTTGCATGGAAGAGTTAAGAGAAGAAGAGTAATTTCAACACAAAATAACTATAAAACACACTAATGCTTAAAGAGACAGTTCAGTGGAAATGATCAATATTTGTTAAATTGTTAGTTTGTGTAATGCATACTTAGTTATTCTACATATTCTCTTCCATTTCGAAAAATCAGTTGATTTCATACCCATTGCTATTACCTGCTGTTGACATTAGTGAGCTGACATTTCAGGTTCTAACGGTCCTTCTTCTTCCCAGGATGCACCACATCCTTGGAATGTTCCTAACAGTAATTTCTACTGATTGGCTGTAGGATGGGTCAAAGATGCTCAGATTTCTACTGAGCAACTGAATCAGCCCAGGCGCTGGGTCAAGGGAAAGACCATAACAGTCTCTACTAGGGGTCCTGCAAACAGGAAGTCAGTATTTCGGTTGCTTTTATTTATACACAAAATGCTGAATGGGCAGATTAAGGTCACTGGGATAAAATACTGCTCTTTTTTCTGAAAAGCATATGTCTTTGCACTGAACTTCCCCTTTAACTTAATTTATTGCAAGCATACCGATAAAAATCTCAGTACAATGAACAATACAAACGGTGTTCAGATATGCTGCAGTAATTTAAAGAAACTGTGTATTCTGCTCCTAAATTAGCCAACACTGAATTTAACTGTCAAATATTAAAGGGGAACTGTGGTCCAAAAATGACTTTAGATAAATTGATAGGAATTGCTCTCCTGAGAATTTTTGCAATTTATTTTCATTGTTTATTTTGCATAGTTTAGAAGATATTTACATTTTTGTGTGTGATATGGCAGCAGCATTACCAGGTCCCCTGCACTATCTGCTCTGAAACCATGTCAGTCAATCTGTCCTGCGTCTCCTACTCCCCTTTGCAGCCCCCCTGGTCCTTCCCACTCATAGACCCCATGGTCCCTCCATTTGCAGGCCCCCCTTGGCCCATTCTTTTACAGCCCCATGTGGCCCCACCTACTCATGGGCGCCTAAGCCCTGCCCACCAACAGATGTCTAAGCCCCACCCATTTGTGGGTGCATAAGCCCCGTCCACTCCCAGGTGCCGTGGGCCACTCAGACCCCCCTACATCTGTTTTCACATAGTGGGAGAGAAGGGCTGTAGATTCCCTTACCTTCTCTGTCAGGACTTCACACAACAGAGAGGAGGAGGGACTTTCTGTCTCCCTCACACACTGAGGGAGTCTGAGGCTGTGCTCGCTGGCGGCACTGTGCAGGAGAAGCCTTAGGAATGTCACATGTCAGCCTCCCACCCATTTCATTTCTTTATATATTGGGCTGTGGAGCACATAGGAAACTGGCCTTTAATTTAAACTCAACTTATTTGGAGACCACAGTTCCCCTTCAAGCATCCAAGGCATGTCTTCTACGTGTACAGCAATCCCCCCCCACAACAAAAAATCCCTTGAAACCATAAAAATCAGACTAATCAGTTAATCAGCCTGTTGTTTGTGACAGCTGACTCTTAAGACAGGGGTGCCCTGACCATGAGGCAGATAGAAACAATGTAAACATTTTTGATTCAGATTAAAGTACAAAAACACAACAATAATGAAAAAAATGTACATTGAGCTTTAAAACTCACTGCACAAACATTAATAGAGCTTCGTACAACTTTGATGTGTTGTGCCTTTCAAGCCAAATTCAAGGTTTATCTAACAAGTTAATTTGGCTTGAAGAGCTTTTTTGGACTGTATCTCCTCCCACAGTTTTTGAGCTAGAGCCATGAAATTCGGTACAGACATGCGGGGCATATAGGAGATGTGTGCTATTAACTAGCTATGGAATCTGTGGAAGAGTTATGGCGTTATCTGTGAATTTCGGGACATTTTTTCCCATAGACTATAATGGTAACAATCCTCAAATGTGGATATTTTGAGGTTTAAGGGTCATGAGATAAAAACAGTTTGTTTCATGGTCATAAACACAAACGCTGATACCACCAACCCCCCACACAGACACTGGTAAACCCACCTACTGACCTACCTTTCCATTCCCATGGAAGCCATACTTAAAGGGTAACTATAGTCAAAAAACTAATAGTTTTCAAAAAACTAATTTTGATCAATCATCAATAAAAGTTAGTTATATGGTCATACATGCAAAAACACATACCCCCAACCTCACATGAGTACAAACACCTACTGTTAAGTCCAGTCCAGTTAAGATAAACTGGACTTAAAGTTTAGTCCTTGAAGACGTTTTGCTAGTCATCCGACTGGCTTTCTCAATTCAGAATGACTTGCACAAGAATCTGTTGGCAATTATGTACCCTGGAAAGTCCCAATTAGCATATCATAGCCAGGTGTTAGGGACCTCCTGAATGCAAGGCGTGATTGCATTGTGGCTAAGAGGTGTTATAGGAACTACCCATGGTAAGGTGTCAAAACAGCATTGTACATGGCAGACAGTTGATGTCGAAGCTCCCAACCTCTATTCAGGCTTGGTTTCTTTATTTTCACATAAATGGCCTCCTTGACACCTCTTTTGAACCATGTTCCTTTGCCAATATGCTGACATTACAGTCTTCAATTAGAGTTCTGACTCAAGGAATTGTCTCTTCTCTGCTGGGCCATACGTTGATGCAGTCGCTGTCTGGTCTCCCCCACATACAAATCAGAGCAATCTTCACTGCACTGCACTGCTTATATGATGTCGCTTTTCTTGTGTTTCAGTATTGGGTATTTCGGATGTACCAATTGCTGCCTCAGTGTGTTGTTTGGTTTAAAGCAGACAGGGATACAGTGTTTTTTTAAATTTCTTCTTAATTTCTCGGAGACCCCTGCTACATATGGGATGACCATGTTCTTTCTCCTGTCTTGCTTTTCCCCTTCACTGTTGGTATTCGTGTTCTTTTCTTTCCTTCTACTTCTTTTTACAAAGGCCCAGTCTGGATATCCACAAGTTTTAAGGGCTCCTCTGAGATGTTTCATTTCTTTAGCCTTCGCCTCTGTGCTAGTGGGGATGTTCTCAGCTCTGTGTTGCAGGGTTCTGATGACACCCAGCTTGTGATCTAAAGGGTGGTGGGAGTCAAACAGCAAATCCTGATCTGTGTGTGTTGGTTTTCTGTAAACCTCTACTTCCAGTTTACCATTTTCGTTAACTTCTACCAAGCAGTCCAAGAAAGCCAGTTTGTTGTTTTGTACCTCTTCCCTTGTAAATTTGATGTTCTGGTTTACAGCATTGATGTGTTCTGTGAAGGTTTGTACTTCCTTCTTGTGGATTTTAACCCAGGTATCATCCACATATCTGAACCAGTGGCTGGGTATTAAGTACCTGTTCTTCCACTTCCTCCATGTAAAGGTTTGCCACAATGGGTGAAACTGAAGATCCCATAGCACATCCATGTTTTTGCTTATAGAACTTAACCCTGTATTTGAAATAGGTGGTATTCAGGCACAAGTCCAACAAGGAACACACCTGTTCTGCGTTGAGATCAGTTCTGCTGGTAAGAGTGCTGTCTTGGCCTAGCCGTTTTCTCACCATGTCAACAGCCTCCTTGGTGGGTATACAGGTGAAGAGAGATGTCACATCATAGGACACCATAGTTTCTTCTGCACCGAGTACTATATCTTCAATCTTGTTGGTGAAATCCTGGGAATACTGGGTGTGATACTTATGCATGTGAACCTTCACAAGCATTTTGATATATCCTCAATAAAATTTAGTTATATGATCATACATGCAAAAACACATGCCCCCAACCTCACACGAGTACACACACCTATTGACCTATCATTCTATTCCTCTGGCAGCCATACTTAAAGGGCAAATAAAGTAAAAAAAACTAATTTTGATACATCCTCAATAAAAGTTAGTTATATGGTCATACATGCCCTAAGGGCCATATTTATACGGGTGTGGTATTACTTTTCTGCAGTGTTGAGCCTTTAACGATTGGTTTAACAATCGGTAAAACCACTGCCTGTTTTCCCCCGGCATTCTGTACAGCCGTAAGCTGCATCCGTGATTGGCTGCCAGTGCAGATATCTCTAACTTTAGAAAAGAATAATAATAAACAAATAAATCTTATAATAATCTCTAACATACGTACAAGAAAAAAGCTTATGAATAATGGTATTGATACTGTTTTTAGATACATACAGGTCTTGTTTGTTCTTTATTTATTGTATACATTAATTGACGAAGGATATATACACATGCAGCATGCACTACAATGTATTTAATATTAGTCACTATATAGATGTTTTTAACACAGATTATGGTTTTATCACTGGTTATCCTGTAATTTATAACTTTGTATCAGTTGCACAAATGGCCACTAGATGGCTTTTACAATGTGTCACATATTTATACCAAACACTGGAGGGCTGTCTTGATCCACTGTTTGGTATTGTATAACAAGCACTTGTACATTTTATAGGGCTACAGGAAACTATGGGGCTGATGCAAAAGTTTGCCTGTGGCTCTGGGTTGTGCTGCGATTGTCTGACTTCTTTTACGCTAGAAAATAGCTACTGTAGCATTAAATCCAAGCAAATGTGAAAGACTAGAGGGAAGAACACTGGACACTGGTTCAATAACTGGAAAAGTGACACTGATCAATAGTAAGCAAAGTGACAATTGTTAATAAAAAGCAAAGAGGCAATGGTGAATATGAGTCAAAGTGATAATGGTCAATAAAAGTAAAATTGACACTGGTTAATAAGAGGCAAATGGCCATATTTATAAACCCGCGATACCACGGGTTAGTTAATGTACGACCGAACGTTCGATAATTACCAAACGTTCGATCGTAGAATACCATGCTTTAGTAAACTACCATTAATACACAAAGAACAAGCAGAATGGTACCAATAATAGCACCAAAAATCCAAATTATTTAACCAAGGTAAAAGGCACCACACATAAGTTCCTTATTTTACGTCAGTTCAGATCTCTCACCCTGTTGATATATATATATATTTAGGGTGGTGCCTACACAACGTGCTCTATTTGTGTATATTGGCACCGTATCATCATTTCACTGACTTTATTTTGAATACACCTTAGTGAGGTGACTTATAATTCACAAAATGCCTTATGAGACCCTTAAATGCCAATCCAAAATACACTAGTGTGCACTCCTAAGGACATATAGACATACAGATAAACACATAAATACATCTATACTGAGAGGTAGCCTTACCAGGTATAACCTTAGGGACCTTTTAGTAGTAATGGACTGATATTATCAGAGGCAGAAACATTTAGCTGAAAGCTCAACATGCTGTTATCAAAAACATATACAGTCCCCATCCGGCCCATTATTATCACCAACCCATTATGCGTATATAGTTGCTTATTCCGACATTGCCGTTTTATTCCCCCTCCAAAAAGTATGTAATGGCCATGCTATGCAAAATTCACCGATACATAATTAATATATATACAATTTAAAGCCAATCATATACAAACAGGCCACAAAAAACAAGGGACCGGAATTATACGATACCCATCCCTAAGGCGAAAGAGCGCATCACGCCGGACATTGGTGTTCACAAGGCCTAATCACTGAGTAAATTCCATAATGGTTTTCTATGGGGATCATAAATCTACAATTTCGTTATCATAGATTTATGATCGATATCGGTCATTTACGGTCATTATCATAAATTTACTATAGCGACCGTACACTAACAATCGTTAAACCAATCGTAAATTACAGATCGGTTTAACAATTGTTTTAACGATCGTTAAAGGCCTTTATAAATACGGCCCAAAGTGACACTGGTTAATAAAAGGCAAAGTGACAATGGTAAACAGAAGGCAAAGTGACACTGGTAAATAAAAGGCAAAGTGACACTGGTTAATAAAAGGCAAAGTGACACTGGTTAATAAAAGGCAAAGTGACACTGGTAAACAGAAGGCAAAGTGACACTGGTTAATTAAAGGCAAAGTGACACTGGTTAATTAAAGGCAAAGTGACACTGGTAAACAGAAGGCAAAGTGACACTGGTAAACAGACCCTTAACACCTGGCTGTGATATGCTAATTGGGATTTTCCAGGGTACATAATTGCCACAGATTCTTGTACAAGTCATTCTGAATTGAGAAAGCCAGTCGGATGACTAGCGAAACGTCTTCAAGAACTACATTTCAAGTCCAGTTGATCTAATTGAATACAACAGATATACCATGACCTGGATGAATGAGAACCTTCACAAGCATATTTCTAATCATTTTGGGGAGAAAATCCTCAAACTTGTACGGCAATATGAAAAGACAGCAAGGAAATTGGCAGACTACAGAAACCACCTGCGATTTAACCTCCGATGCAGACAACAAAGGCTAGTACCATGCAGTATACGTCTGGATTCCACGGTTAAAGGCATCAGAGCCAAACAGATACTGCAAAAGGCTCAAACACAGGGGGGGGTGTTTTGTGGAAAAACTGCAGACTGTTCAAATACAAAACTGGCTAATTTGGCACTGGTCACGCTCTGGGTTAGTTGGTAGCCATGTCTCTGGGTACACCCATGAATGTGGCATACTGTTTTATTCGGAGGGGTTAGGCTTTCATATTTGAGATGCGTTTGAACTTTCCTCCACAGTTTTTAGCTGAAATTCGCATTTGATTTTGTCTCTGATTTTACAGTTGAGGAAAAAAAGGAAAATGTGAGAAAATAACTTACAATTGGACGAAGAGCTGCGTCCGGGTATCTGCATTTTGATCAAAACTAACCTCACTCATAAAATCTTGTGGGTATGTAGTTTCTAAAAATATCTCACTTGTGGGGATATTTTAGTTAATTTGAAAGATATTCTATGTTAACTGTCAGTAGTGGTTATACATTTTAATTTGGTGTAATATTCTTGAAGGTGCAGTTTTAGTTTGGGGGAGTCTCCTGTACAGGAAAAGTCAGGTACCTACATATATCTGGTATTGTTGTACTCAGGAGTATCAGAGCTTTTAGAAACAGTAAGATTTTTGTGTGTAACCTTAAGATAACTATAAGTAAAAATGGGAAAAATCCATGAAAATTTGCAAATTTTTCATTTTTTTTACATATTTTACCCATAATTTCAGTAAAATTTCCAGAAAAGTTACAAAATTCTGTTACCATGTTAAAGTAGACTTTGTGCTGAAAAAAACAATGTATAATATTCCTGATTTACTGCAAGGTTTCCTACTGTAAAATTAGTCTAAAGCGATTGAGGGCAAAATCCTGAAAATTCTTCTGGCATTTAACGCAAAAAAAAATGAAAATCTCCTGGCAGTGAAAGGGTTATTGAATACATGAAAGCAACACTTACTCTGATGTGTTTGTGTTGCTGTACTTGCTTTGCTCAGGCTCAGTCAGTCAGTCCCCCAGTCCCCTTCCAGACTATCTGACGCTCTGTGAGGGCAAGCAGGCTCAGTTAACTCTATGAAACAGCATTGAGAGAGGATATTTCCCACCAGGCAGTTCAACTACCACCTGTCACCATTCCAGCTATAGCAAAATAATACATAACAAAAGAATTTATGATACTAAGGCGCTTAGTTAATTTGGCTTGAAGAGCCAAATTACTGTTCTTTCTATTTCTTCTTTTTCCTTTTTATTCTTCAACTTTTTTGGACTGTATCTCCTCCCATAGTTTTTGAGCTAGAGACATGAAATTCGGTACAGACGAACAGGACATACAGGAGAAGTTTGCTATTACCTAGCTAAGGAACCTGTGGAAGTGTTACAATGAATTTTGGTAAATTTTTTCCTATAGACTATAGACTAAGTAACAATCCTCAAATGTGGATATTTTAAAACAGTTTGTTTCATGGTCATAAACACAAACGCTGATATTCCCAATCCACCACACAGGTACTCCCACCTACTGACCTACCTTTACATTCCCATGGAAGCCATACTTAAAGGGTAATTATAGTTAAAAAACTAATTTTGATCAATCATCAATAAAAGTTAGTTATATGGTCATACATGCAACCTCATACAGGTATACACACCTACTGACCTACCCTTCCATTTCGATGGCAGCCATACTTAAAGGGTGAATAAAGTAAAAGAAAAAAAAAACAATTTTGATATATCTTAGTATATATCTTAGTTTAATCTAAAATTAATATCTAAAAGTTAGTTTTATGGTTGTAAACACAA
Source organism: Hymenochirus boettgeri (assembly GCA_019447015.1). Classification (NCBI taxonomy): domain Eukaryota; kingdom Metazoa; phylum Chordata; class Amphibia; order Anura; family Pipidae; genus Hymenochirus; species Hymenochirus boettgeri. The sequence goes on from CM033471.1 coordinate 79,522,974, forward strand.
TCAACCAGACCCAGTTACACACACCTACTGACCTTCCCTTCAATATCCATGGCAGCCATACTTAAAGGGTAACTATAGTCAAAAAACAAATTTTGAATAATCATTAAGAAAGTTTGTTTTTTTATCCCCCAACCTGACACAGGTACACACACCTACTGACCTATCCCTCCTGTTGCAGCCATACTTAAAGGGTAACTAAAGTTTTAAAAAAAATGTTTTTGACCAATCATCAAAAACGTTTGTTTTTTTAACCACCAGAAGTTAAAGATGGTGGGCGGCTGCAATCCTTCAAACATCGGCCTCACATATAGGTCGATGTTTGAAGGATTACAGCCGCCTGCCATCTTTAACTTCTGTGTATCCTAGTGTGGACCTTGTGAGGGGTCCGGGGCAAGGCAGCGCCCTGACCAACCGTTGTGACCGGTGAGCCTTCCCTTGCCTTGTCTTTAATGCTATTTGTGATTATTGTATGGACCGGTGACCTGTACTCCGGAGGAAGCGACACGCTGGTGCGCCTGAGTCCGGGGGGTGTCCACCCGGCCCACATTGTTACAGCGTGTAAGCATGACTATTTTTGTGTTTTGTTTTTTTAACCTCCAACCTGGCACAGGTACACACACCTACTGATCTACTTATCCATTTCTGTGGCAGCCATATTTAAAGGGTAACTTTAGTCCAAAAAACTATTTTGACTAATCAACAAAGTTTGTTTTTTTTAACCCCCAACCTGACACAGACACACCTACTGACCTACCCCTCCATTACTGTGGCAGACATACTTAAAAGGTAACTAAAGTCAAAAAACAAATTTTGATCAATAAAAAACACAGGTACACGCACCAAATTATCTATCCATTCATTCATGTGGAAACCATATTTAAAGGGTAAGTATATTAAAAAAAAACACATTTTGACCAATCATCAACAAAGTTAGTCTTTTATCCCCCAACCTGACATGAATACACACACCAACTGACCTATCTATTCATTCCTGTGACAGCTATATTTAAAGGGTAAGTAGAAAACAACAATGTCCTCATCATTGCCATTAAAATCTGCAGCACAAACACACACATTCCCTTCCAAAAAGCGGTCTTTCAAGCCAAATTCAAAGATTATGCTTAAACATTCCCTTTCTAGTTACAGCTGAAATGTAAGATGTTTTGAAATGGATATCTAAAGAAATAGTGAAAACAGAACAACTAAAAAATGGTACAGTGATAGATAGGAAGAATCATCATTTCCAGTATTGAGCAAATAAATAAAAATCAAATTTCTAGAATAATGGGGTCATTTGTTATGTTGAACTTAGATAAATTATTTACATTTTTGTGCTTTAAAATAGATTTTTAAGAATATTATATTAAGCTGAAACAGTTTGACAAGTGCAAGCAGTTAATGAGGGGCTCGAAAATAACACACTGTAGTTATTTGGAACTACAGGTTTGTTAGTGTCAGGAACAGATGCTGCTGCATGGGCATAGAAGAGATTTTCAATGATGCAAATGGGTCAGAGTGCAAGAGAATTAAAAGAAAGAAGGAGCCAAAGGTAGTAATGAACTATATAAACATGTCTGCCAGGTCCTTTTATCTATTATTGATTTTTAATGTCATGATAGCATAGCTCAATAAAACTTTTTCACTCTTTAGCAGCTCCTCTTATCACAATGCCATTAGCTGGTGATAAAAAGCTCAGAAAAAGTTTACAGCGGATGGTAAATGGGCCGGAAGCCCCTATTGGCAAATTGCATTGGCGATGTTATTACACGAGTCAATTGTGTCTCCTGGTGCATCGACCTGTTATTATGCTACAATAGGATCTGACAGATTTCAGCTGAAATTTTCTAACCTACTAACATAAAATGAGCAGTTTTATAAAAAGATTAATCCATGGATGAGTCTTACCATAAGTCACCTTAAAAAACCTGGTTTTAGTTTGAAATTCCGCCTGCAAAATTCCATTGGTAGAAACTACTGACAACATTGTAGCAAGAACTACTAAACTTCCATTGATAAAGAATTTTGATTTCAACCATTGAATCTATGTGCCAAAACTGAGGACTTTTCCAAAAACCCACAGGCTAAATGGACCCTAGTGGGTTTGTGTATCCTTAGTGCTCATATAAAAGTGAATGCTTTTATTTTGTAGAGCCTCAATTATTCTTTGTCCCACATTAAATGATATGTACACTGGGGAATTTGTTAAATGACCATGACCTGAAACTATAATTCTTCCCAACCATCACTGTAGCGTTTTTTATTTGTTTGTTTTTTTTATGTCCCCTATTTCTTTAGATATCCAGTCTGCAACAACATTTCAGCTGTCAATCAAGTGCCTTAGTATCATTCAATTTTCTGTTATGTATAGTTTTGCTATAGCTGAAATGTTGACAGTTGGTAAGTGAACTGCATTGTGGGAAATTCCCTCTCCCAATGCTGCATCATAAGGAATACTGAGCATGCTTGCCATCACAGAGAGTCAGAAAGTCTGGCAGGGGGTTGGGGGAATGGGGGACTGAGCTTAAGCAAAGTAATGGACTGAAGTCAAGCAGCAACATAAGCACATCAGAGTAAGTGCTGCTTACATGTATTTATTTATAGATTAAAAGGAGGCAAAGTAATATTTTTCAGTGTACAATTCCTTTAAAATGTAGCTAAGAATTAATAGAGGATATATGAATTACTTGTATGTTGTCTGTGTATTTCTCGTGGATTTATGCATAATTTTATACAGTCATAATTGTAGTTATAATAATAGTTTTCCCATCTACCAAGAGAAAATTTAACAAAGTCCTAAAAATTGTCAAACACCCTCTGGACACTTGTGAAGGTTCCCATTCATCCAGGTCATGGGACATCTGTGGTATTAAGTTAGATCAACTGGACATGAAATTTAGTTCCTGAAGACATTTCGCTAGTCAGTTAAAAACTAAATTGAGGCCCATCCATGTATATATGGACTCATAAAGAAAAACAAGAAAGGGACCCAACTAAATGCCCAGTCAACATCCTAGGGCCATTGGTTGAAAGTTCTAAGAATTCCCAGGATTTAACAAGCAAGTATCAAGATTTATTACTCAGCACAGAAACACTATGGTGTCCTATGATGTGTAATCCCTCTTCACATGTATATCCACCATAGAGGCCAGCATCCTAGGGCCATTGGTTGAAAGTTCTAAGCATCACATCAAGAACTCCCAGGATTTAACAAGCAAGATTAAAGATATAGTACTCAGCACAGAAAAAAAACAATGGTGTACTATGATGGGAAATCCCTTTTAACATATATAACCACCATAGAGGCTATTAAATTAGTGAGGAAGTTGCTATTGCAAGACAACAACCTTACCAGCAGGACAAAATTTAACTCAGAACAGTTGTGTTCTCTACTGGACTTATTATACCCGAACACCACCTATTTCAAACGTAAGGATATGCTTTGGGATCTCCAGTTTCACCCATAGTGGAAAACTTTTACACAGAGGAAGTGTAAACAAAGGCTATTAATATCTTCAAGGGCATTGCATTTATTCACTAGTTATATATAGATCTGTGGATTGCAGAAGTACAGGCCTTCATAGAACACATAAATTCTGTGGACCAAAACAACACACTTTTTTCTGCCATGTACAATGCTGTTTTGTAAGCTATACCCTGATCAGTTTAATAACACCTCTTAGCTACAATGCAGTCAACATTGTACATTCAGGTGGTCCCTTAAGTTTGGCATGTCCACTGGTAGTTGGATTTGTATATTAAATATAGGTGGTTTATTTCACCTATATACATGTTGTTGTTCTATAGGCACTGCCTCTAGTTGGACGTTTTTTTTTTATCCCTGACTAATAGTGTTATGCTTAAGTGCACAGAGACTTCTGGGTACTGTAGTGATTGAGGCACATTAAAGGGTATTTATTGCTAGCAGATTCTTGTACAGGTCATTCTGAATTGAGAAAGCCAGTCAGATGACTAGTGGAACTAAACTAAAGTCCAGTTGATCTAACTGATTACCCCTGGGCACTATAATATATTTAAATGAATAAAGGAACATCCCATGACCATTTACCAACATTAAAGACCTTTAAAATGTATTTATTTTCTGGCAAATTATTTGGGGGGCAAATTGTAAAAATAAAAGGAAAATATACATAGGGAAAGTTACTCTGAGCTACTAAGGATCCGGGTAATTCTCCCACCGCAAATTTAATATGTTTTATGGTTGTGGATGAAATCACCCCAGCGATTGTATTTAAATTCAATTTGATGCTACTGATTTGGGATTTTGTTAAGCAATAAACCAGACGCAGTATTTTTAGTAGTAATTTAGTTTGTTTTTTCGTATTGAAAGGTCATTTGAAACCCGGGGGCACTGCCCTAGGGAAGTTCCCAAAAATTGCCTGCTCCCTAGAGCTAGCTTTAAACCCTGCTTTCCCCCATTATGATATCATGTGTCTGAATGACACTGAGTGTCTGCGTGACTGAGTGTGTCTGCATGACTAAGAGTGTGTCTGCTTGACTAAGAGTGTGTCTGCATGACGGAGAGCTTCTGCATAAATAAGAGTGTGTCTGTGTGACAAAGCAGGGAATGCGTGTATACATGGAAGAGTGACCGTAGAGAACAACGGCAGGCGAAGTATAAACCTTCACATGTAACTACATATGGAGGATTCCAAAGGCAACAGCGTTCAATACGACAACATCCCAAACAAGGAGCCGCTCCTCCAATAACACAATGTGATGGGAAACAAGAGTTTAACTCTTCATCACTGGATGAAGATTCCTCCACAAGCAGTACACAGCTCTCTTTTTTAGGGGAGGGCCGGAAACGGAGGATAAAACAACCTGTTCCCCAGAGGAGAGATCGATACCCCACCAGAATACGCAAACAAACAATGTAATTGCAAACTCTCTGGTTATTAACATCTCATCATATGTCCTTATTCATGATGAACTGAAAATCCTGGAAAAAGGACTGGGTTTTGTCCCATTCTCTCACTTTGATATAACAAACTGGGATATTGAGTTCAACAGGTTTATCAGAACTTTAAAATTAAAGATACATTTTGCTGGTTTAAACAATATTACACCTGTGTCTGAGATAAGAAAACCGAGTAATTTCATTCCTGAAGTTAATGCTGATGTACTTGATGTCTTCTATAATGTAGTAATGGGGGGTGTGAAACAAATTTGTGATACTCCATCCAGGGGTCAGAATCTGTCCTATAAAGAAAAGGTTGCCCTTAAATCACTAGAACAAAATAGTGATATTATTATCAAACCCGCAGACAAGGGAGGGGCAACTGTAGTAATGAACAGAACAGACTACCTGGAAGAAATATCTAGACAGCTTACCGTATATACTCGAGTATAAGCCAACCCGAGTATAAGCCGAGGTACCCATTTTTACCTCAAAAAGTAATAAAACATGATTGACTCGAGTATAAGCCGAGGGGTTGAAATTATGACCACTACTGCCTTTTAATACTGTATGGGAACTCAGCTGTCCATAAAAAAGCCTCATTCCTTGGCACTCCAGGTGTTTTGGAAACTACAACTCCCATCATGCTTTAGTAGCCGGAAGTTGTAGTTTCCAAACACTGCAGTGCCAAGGAATGAGGCTTTTTTGGATGTGCTACCAAGGAAAACTATCTTTGTAGGGATCGATATAGAGTCTCTATATACATCGATCCCACAAGAAGAAGGGATAGCGTGTATTGAAGAGCTACTGCTGACACAAGGGCTTCCTACATCTAAGATTTATTTTATTCTAGATTGCTTGTCGATGGTGCTACAAAAATTACTTTAAATTTGGCGACCAGTTTTACTGGCAATGCCAAGGCACATCGATGCGCTACAGTAGCGCCGTCGTTCGCTAATCTATTTGTAGCTAACCTTGAAACTGATGTTTTCCTTAATGATAAATACAAAAAGTTTATTTTATCCTATTTCCGCTTTATGGACGATATTTTAATGTTATGGTCTGGGTCAGAAGCAGACCTAAGTGAAATGATGACCCATGCCAATGAGTATCATAAGTCCATGAAATTTACATACGTCCACTCACAAACGGAAATAAACTTTTTAGATGTACGGTTAATAATGGAGGATAATGTAATTCGAACAGAACTGTATCGGAAAGATACAGATCAAAACAACTTGTTGCATGCAAAAAGCTTCCATAATCCCAAGGTCTTTTATTGCATACCTAAGAGCCAATTTATGAGAGCTAAACGTATATGCTCAACAGATCTGGGATATATGGAAGCAGCTGTTAATTTAACCAAAAGGTTCCTAGAGAGGGGATATAACCCCAATGTAGTACACTCAGCTAGGAAACAAGTTAACCGAATACAAAGAGAAGAGTTATTTACATCTAAAACTTGAGGAAAACTTATAAGACCATTGTTTGCTACCCAATACAATGATAAGAGTAGACAGATTGAAAATACCATAAGAAAATATTGGGCTATAATACAACAGGACCCTACCTATGGTAAACTTTTTCCAGAACAACCAGTTTTTTGTTATAAGAAGGGTAGATCTATAAAGATTACATTATGTCCATCAGACATTAAGACACAGGAACCCCAGAATAAAAGTATTTAAAGAAGGGGGACATACCCATGTCTATCTTGCAATTGCTGCAATCTCCATTCTACGAGGAGAATATGTGAACCACCCCACAAAAGGACACAAAATCAGGATCAATACATACGCAACGTGTTTATCAACACACGTGATTTACCTGATAAAGTGCCCTTGTGGTAGGGGTTATGTGGGACAAACGAGTCGTAGTGTGAAAATCCGGATTCAAGAACATAAAAATGATATCCGGAATTTCACACCACAGGGGCGCTACGACACTTCTGTCTCTAGACACTTCCATACTATGGGACATCAGGTCGCCCAATTGAGGTGATGTATTCTAGAGAAGGTTAGGAAACCCATAAGAAGGGGGGATCTCACTAACCTACTACTAAAACAGGAGGCTATCTGGATTAAAAAACTAGATACGCTTACACCAAAGGGAATGGATGAAAGTTGGTCATTAAAACCGTTTTTAGCGTGAGTAATTACTATCTGTGTCTGGTTTTCTCAACAGATTTTGATGTAACACGTGAAAAGTATCTGGATTAAGAATAAAGAAGGAACACTGCATGTTATCCAGATACGTAATTAGAGAGTATTTACAATATTAAATTTAAATTTATTAATATCTTGTAGACAGACAGAAGTGTCTGTAATATAAAAATAGGGATGTTTTTGTATATGTATAGCATCTAATGTTACAATTAAAATAATGGATAAGAGCAGGATGCCTTGGAAACATTGTGTCTTTATCATTTGATAGGTAGGCACATAGTGTGCAGTTCCTTGGGATATTAAATAGAATATATGATATGTTTGTACATTTTTATGCATTTTATTCCGAGCACTTTATAATATAATATTTATATACTATTGTTGGCACTTTAATATTTATGGATACACTAGTCCGTATATATGTGTAATTTTATAATATTGATGGATGCACTTGTATTTACATATCTAGAATGCTACAATGTTAGTTGTATCTTTATGCACTTTAAACAATGTCTGAATCTTTGTTAGTTTACACAGAGGGTTAATATATTATGTGATTATGTGATCCCGCCCATGATTGGGGGGGTGGTTATATTGTTATAAGGTTCACTCAGTGTGAGTTTGTTCAGCTTGATAAAGGATAAAATCTTCGAAACATGTTGCTGTAATAAATATTGTGTTTTGCACAATTTGAGGGTCGTCAACATTTTTGCAATTTGTTAAAATGATGTACATTTTCATCCATTATATTTTATAATATAATTTTAAATAGTTTTACAGGAAATGTAATATTCTTTAATTCCCTAATAATTTAGCATTTTGTGGAATTTCTATAATTTAATAAAATGTGCCAGTTAAGTGACCCTTCAGATTGTTACCTATACAAAATGGCTTGTTGTTAGTCCCACTGCGTCTTGAATTTACTGAGGTTCTGTTTCTAAGCCTGATTACAAATTATCATTGTGCAGTGTCTATTTGGTGCAGCTGGGAGCAAACGGCACAGATTTACCTCTTGTATTAGGCAGCAGCAGAAGTGGAACAGTCACTAACAGCTGCGTGGGGATTTTTAGCTCATGATCAACAGATGAAACTTAAGTTTGGACAGCAGCATTTGATTTTTGCAGGACTGTATAATTCTACAAAACATGAAATTACCACTACACAGAAAGTAAAACAGCTGAAAAACCTCAGCTGCGTTTTCCAAAATAATTATAGGTCTTTCTACAAAGAACAAATAGTAATGTTCAATCTGGAACATTATTGGAAAGTATTCACAATAACTTGTGATTTGTGATTGTCATAAAAAAAAAACAAATACAACACAATATTTACTAACCCACAGTATCACTTTTGGAGAAGGTGTAGAAATGTCCTCACAATTTATAAATAGTAAATAAATAGAAAGACTTCTTAAAGGGTCATGGGATTTACTATCATCACAATGTGTTGCCACCCACATAGGGGTTTCAGACACCAGTTGGATCATTTTTCCAGCAGCATTTGTGGAGTGATTATTAGCCACTATGGTGTGGACCCCAAAAACTATTATTTATATTATATAAATATATTTTAGGAAAAAAAGCCTGTTGGACTAAGTGAAATTTGCAAATGCTAATTATCTGGCTGCAGGAAGATGCCCTACAGGAAGTGTTGAGTGCCTTCTGTTGATGGATTGGCCTAGGCTCTGACAAGGAGTACCTATCTGCAAGACCTATGATGCACCAAAGGAATCTGTACAACAAGATGGGGACAAACTGTATCGATAGTTACCGTATATACTCGAGTATAAACCGAGTTTTTCAGGCTGAAAAATCTGCCTGAAAACTCGGACTTATACTCGAGTCAACCACTTACCTGGGCATTCCGGCAGCCGCGCGATCCTTTTCTGCACTGGCGCGCCGGCCTGACGTCCACTGTGCCGCGCCCACATCCAGTTCTTAACAGGCTTACATTTACTTTAATACAATTACTGAAGTGGTATCTTATAGCTTATTGGTGTTTTTAGGGGGTTGTTTTCAGATTCTGAAGTATAAAAAATTGGTTTTAGTTCTCCTTTAAACCTACAGCTCATAGCTCATTCTCCAGTGTATCTAATAAGGATGTATGTGCAGTATGTATGAAAAATATGGAAATGACTCCCCATTCCTAAGCTGGATTTTGCAGAAACAGCTGATCGTTTTCAAAAATCGTCTATTTTCAAAAATAGTCTACTTCTCGATTTTTGATTTTCGAAAACCATCTACTTTCGATTTCGATAATCATCTACTTTCGATAATCAACTATTTCGATTTCGATAATCATCTTTTCGATAATTATCAAATTTTCACTAAAAATCGAAAACCCGGAAAATTCAGGTTTCGTAATTACGGGAGTTCTGAAAGTTTCTTTGGGACTTCGAAACCCTCGGATTCAATTCTAAACTAGGTTAATTAGAACCCCACAGTACATCTCTAACGCAGATCTGGCAGGTTTTAAATGTTGCGGGAACATTGGAAGGTAAAATCGGAGCACTCCATGGACTTCAAACAAACTCTTTATTAAACCTTAATGCAGGTCCATACTCCATATACACACCATGTATATATATATATATATATATATATATAATATATTTTTTTTTTTAATTATTTATTTATTTTTAATTAATAGCTTCTTCAGTATCTCAGCTTTTTACATAAAAGCAGTGTGAAGTTACAAGTACACTGGTCAAAGTTATTTAAAAATAATATTTTAAAAAAGTTGCAGCTGTTTTTACAGTTATTGCAGCAATCTCAATATGTTGGGATGCTTCACAGCATTGAACGACAGGAATAGTGGGACTTTAGCTGCCTTTATTAACACACTTGTATATGACATTTCTTAACACTTCAAAGGATAAGATGAAATCATAATTAGGGATGGCCGGTTCGCGGATCCAACCGATCCCCGCGGATTTTCCCGTTCGCGACGGCGGATTTTTCCGGATTTTCCGCCTCCCGAATTTCCGATTCGCGGATTTTTAATATTTTCAAAATTTTTCCGAATATTGGGTTTTCGCGTAAAAAAAAAACACGTAATTTCGAAAATTTTCGAAAATGCAAGGATTTCTCCTTATTCCATAAATACGTATTTTCGAAAATTTTCGAAATTACGAGGATACTCGTATTTTTGAAAATTCATATTTTCGAAAATACTAGTTTTCTCGTATTTTCGAAAATTTCCGAAAATACGCGTAAACCCGTAATTTCGAAAATTTCGAAAATACGAAAAATCTCGTAATTTCGAGGGTATTTTTCATTTTGTGGTCCGCTCGCGGATTTCCGAATTTTTTCGAAAATTCGCGGATCCTCGAGCGGACCGGTATTTGCGAAGTTCGGACATCATTGATCATAATAGATAAGGATTTAATTAAAACTTTGAATCTGGCTGAAAGCTGCATTTTGGAAGGTAACATGTCATCGCTGTTCCCAGTTTCGCAATGAACATGAATTTTTATCTGACTGCCCAGTTTTAAAAGTGGATCTGGCAGAATTTTAGAAATGTTTAAAGCCTGAACTTCAAATCAAAATTTTCACTTATAACTTTGAAAATTCATCTATAACTTCGAAAGATTGTAAAAATTTGGTGTGAAATTTGAAAATCGAAATTTCCATCATGGTCAAAAATCAATTGGGCTTGAATCGATTTTTTTTAATTTCAATAATTTTCACTGAACCATTGGCGGAATGAAACTCACCAGTTTCATTCATCTCTAGGGATGAAAGGGCATGTAAATTTCCAAATACATGTGTTGTGGCTTTTTATTTTGTAAATATGGTACTTTTATTTTAAAATTGTGTCTATGTGTCGTGTGAAAGACATACAGGGAGGTTCAATAAAAGTTATCACTAAAAATAGTCCTATTTTTGCCCCAGCAATCAAATATTATTTTTATTATTTGAAAGCTAACATCTGATTGGTTGGGGCATATTCAATAAAGGTTCTTATTGTTTAAAATGGTGCTAATTTTGCCCCAACCAATCAGATTTTAGCTTTCAAATGTTAAATAAGATTTGATTGGTTGGGGCAAATTAGCACCATTTTAAATGATTAGAACTTTTATTGAATCTCCCTGAAGAATTTTATTGAATAAACCTGATAGTCACTGATTTACCCAGAGCCACTAATCGCGCTAACCGATTCAATATCGCAACTTAAACTTCATCTTTGCAGCGAATGCATGGGTTTTGCTGTAGACACCTGCGCATCTGACACTTGTGATTTAATGTTGCGTTTGCACTATATTTAGCGCTGGATTTTAACACCAGTTAATAGCTGACATAAAATCTCACTATGATTAAAAATTTACTTACTGTAGCAAATAGTATAGTATTTGAGGTTGAATAAAGACATACCTCCATCCAGTCCACACCCTCCAGCAATATCCTTATTTCCTGCCTTACCAACCAAAGTTATGAAGCGGGAAAAAAATCCTTCCTGATTCCAAGTGCAATCAGAAATTTCCCTGGATCAACTCTACTTTATGTATCAATACCTATAACTTGCAACATTCCTTGTTTGCCGAAATTCATCCAGCTTTTTTTTTAAACTGACCAATGAACTTGCCATAACAACACCACTGGAAGACAGTTCCATAGCTTTACCGTTCTCACAGTGAAAAACCCTTTCCGAACTGAAGCATGTAGCACACGTTTGTTACAATAAAGTCTACTATTTTCACAGCATGCAGTCTGTGCCTTTTATATGCTACACACACATCATTTTACTTACCTGGAATTGTGTGTGAAATGGAGGAACCATTCGGTGTAGCATATAGGAACTTCTCTTGCTACCGTTATAAAGGGCCCTACACCCCTACATGTCCTTTTTGTACACTGGATTCCAAAATTGCACAGCATATTCCAAATGAGGCCTTACCAATGCTTTGAAAGAGGGAAATGTGATCTTGAATCCCTCAGATCCAGGCATATTTCTTTTAGAAAAGTTGCAATTGGACTTTTAAAATCAAGAAATTGGGTCATCAGGCTTGATTATGCCTCCTAAACAGATGTGTTTCATTAAATAAGATGTTGTTGGTCTTTTACACGTCCATTCAACGTGAACTTTGCAGGTAACTTGGGCATGCTTCCATGGATTCCTATCTAACTAGATACTAAGCTCACTTCTCTACGTGTCTTGCACATTCATTGCATTAGCTTGAAAACTCTGGGTGAATAGTCCAAAAAATATGAAGCATAAAAATAAAAAGAAGAAGAAAAGGGAAAACAGAAATAATACACTATGGTTTTTATGTTGGCATGCAGAAAAAAAAACATTTGGTGGCAGACAAATGCAGAATTACTGTCTGTACTTTTGATCAAGAAAAACTAAATTGGAAAGATTCACCCAGAACGATCTATGACTTGACTACACCTTAGTAGCATGACTACCAGGTAGCATTGGCGCTTTCATTATTAGGCTGTGAAGCGATAACCTATATTTAATGGTGCGTAATGTACATCCCTAATATAAGGGGGTGGGGCTATTGATTTAATCTGCTGAAATGTTAACACATGGAACTGAATATTTCCCTTTCACAACATTCTTCATGGAGAATAACCAGATCCTAAGAGCTGTAGTTTCACAGCCTGAGTTGCCCTACTTTGCTTTCCTTTTAGGAGCGCAGAACAGTCTTTATTTTACTTCACTGTCACCAAGTAAAACAATGGTTTAGAACAAAACAAATGAAGAAAAAAAATTTCTTAAATGCCAACAGCATCAAGCAATGACAAGCCCATCTCGCAGGTTTTACCTTTTGTATTGCAATAATTACACTGTCAAGAGTTACTTACCATACACTTACCAGTTTAATATCCATTTCATTTGAGAGAAAATACATGTTAACATCTTTCTAAGTCACAATGTGGCCTCTGTTCATAATAGTCTAGGCTATTATGTAACAATAACATGAAAGCATATTGGCTCTTCCACAATATACATAGAGAATACCCAATCTTTTCTACAGTGTAAAGAATTTTCAACTTTCGCTGTGGTGCACATAAAATATTCAGCTTTGTTTTATAACCGGCGCCATTGATTATTTTTAAGCTAATATTCCCCAATGCCATATTTTGAAGATTTAAGATAATATTTAAAAATTGACCAATTAAAGCATACTGATAATGGGGGTATATGGTTATTATATGCTATAATCTTACCCAACACTTAAACCAAAAAGACATATATAAATTAAACCAAAAAGACATAAATAACTGGCAATGCCAAAAATGTTCATTAGAATCCATTCAAAATAGAGGATGATGCACCATTACTCAAACTATTTAAAGGGTAACTAAGTTTGCTTATGAACAATATATTGCATCTTCTTGACTTTTGTTTTAGTTTCTTAGAAATCCACCCAAACATTTTCATGCTAGGACCCTCAGCTTGGCAACCTAGACAAAATATTCTACCCTAAACAGTACACTGAACAGAAATATCATGTGGATTATCAGCTTATAAAATAATTTCCCCCTGATACTTTTTTGTTTCTTAGATTGTAAGCTCTTCAGGGCAGGGATCTCATTCCTAATGTGTCAAGGCATGCTGCAATTATATCAATTTATCATAATTTATATACATATATTCTCTTAAAATAAAATTTTATTTAATTTTTAATTATCTGGATAATTGCTTGCACTTATCCCTGTGTTTGTATTATTTAATGTACAGAGCTGTGTACCCAAGTGGTACTTTATAAATAAAATTATACGAGCAAAATTGTGCCCGTTGGTGCACAATGGAAATTATGTTTGTGTATGTTTTGCTATTTGTGGATATAGTGGATATAGAATCTTTACACAGGTATATTTAAAACTGTTACTCAGGCAGTCCCAGAGGACCAAATAGGATAATCCTGCAGGTCTGAGAGTAGACCCAGGCAATCCTGCTACATGGTGTGGTTTGAAACTAAACATGCTAGGTTAATACTTATTAGTATTCACCATAGCAAGTGGTTATGGTACCTCATATATTATAACAGAAGGTACCTCACAGCATCATGTTATTGTAATAGCATTGCCCTAATAATCTAACATATAAACAAACATTTCTCATTCCCAGTTTACCAAAATAAATGGATTATCCGTTATATCCTCTTATACAGATCTATTGAAAAAAAAGTTGCTTCAGAGCATTTTTAATAACTGAACACCTGCAGGCTGGAGGTGGTATATAAGGAGCCTTGGTGTATATGTCCATTACAATACACAAATATCCTGTGTAGCAGACAAAACTTTTTTTTGGATAACACTTCCTTTCATATGGAGCAGACACAGGGGTGTGGTTAAGCTGCCATTTGACCATTCCATTTAAAAATAGTTATGTATGTAAGTTTATGTATTTGTATATTTTGTGTTGTACCTAATATAAGTAAGTGCTAAATTGTATATACATTTACTGATGGTCATTTAAATGGTAACAGTGAAATAGTACACACATATACATATACACCTTTCCTATGTGTATATCCTATACCCCCCCCCACATTGGTGCTCCTAAAAACTCAATGCAATCTCCTATGGAGATATAAATATATTTATATAATATTAGGGACATACATACATATATGTGTCAAAGTTATGCAAGTTAGTTTTATTTATAAATGACAACTGAATTCTAGTGTACAATAACACATGTAGGGATAAAGTTAATGGCACATTTTTATATGCATGGGATGCATATTAGTATGGCCTTGTATAGCACCATGTATGTATGCTATGTATGTATAATTATATTTATTGTAGCACCACTTGGGTATGCAGCGCTGTACATTATAAATACAAACTAGAAATAATGCAAACCATTATACAAATAAAGTAAATTTATATAATAATAAAGTTTCAAAGGTTAAAGGGATTTGTGGTCTCCAAACAAGTTGAGTTTAAATGAAAGGCCAGTTTCCTACCTTTAAAACGACCATCAACCACCTCTCTACCTGCTCCACAGCAGGTAGAGACACCCACGAGTCTGCAGCAACTGGATCTGGCAGAATTTTTAGAAATGTTTAAAGCCTGAACTTCAAATCAAAATTTTCACTTATAACTTTGAAAATTCATCTATAACTTCGAAAGATTGTAAAAATTTGGTTGAAAATTTGAAAATCGAAATTTACATCATGGTCAAGAAAATCAATTGGGCTTGAATCGAATTTTTTAAATTTCAATAATTTTCACTGAACCATTGGCGGAATGAAACTCACCAGTTTCATTCATCTCTAGGGATGAAAGGGCATGTAAATTTCCAAATACATGTGTTGTGCTTTTATTTTGTAAATATGGTACTTTTATTTTAAAATTGTGTCTATGTGTCGTGTGAAAGACATACAGGGAGGTTCAATAAAAGTTATCACTAAAAATAGTCCTATTTTTGCCCCAAGCAATCAAATATTATTTTTATTATTTGAAAGCTAACATCTGATTGGTTGGGGCATATTCAATAAAGGTTCTTATTGTTTAAAATGGTGCTAATTTTGCCCCAACCAATCAGATTTTAGCTTTCAAATGTTAAATAAGATTTGATTGGTTGGGGCAAAATTAGCACCATTTTAAATGATTAGAACTTTTATTGAATCTCCCTGAAGAACTTTTATTGAATAAACCTGATAGTCACTGATTTACCCAGAGCCACTAATCGCGCTAACCGATTCAATATCGCAACTTAAACTTCATCTTTGCAGCGAATGCATGGGTTTTGCTGTAGACACCTGCGCATCTGACACTTGTGATTTAATGTTGCGTTTGCACTATATTTAGCGCTGGATTTTAACACCAGTTAATAGCTGGCATTAAAATCTCACTATGATTAAAAATTTACTTACTGTAGCAAATAGTATAGTATTTGAGGTTGAATAAAGACATACCTCCATCCAGTCCAACCCATCCAGCAATATCCTTATTTCCTGCCTTACCAACCAAAGTTATGAAGCGGGAAAAAAATCCTTCCTGATTCCAAGTGGCAATCAGAAATTTCCCTGGATCAACTCTACTTTATGTATCAATACCAGTAACTTGCAACATTCCTTGTTTGCCGAAATTCATCTAGCTTTTTTTTTTTAAACTGACCAATGAACTTGCCATAACAACATCCACTGGAAGACAGTTCCATAGCTTTACCGTTCTCACAGTGAAAAACCCTTTCCGAACTGAAGCATGTAGCCCACGTTTGTTACAATAAAGTCTACTATTTTCACAGCATCCAGTCTGTGCCTTTTATATGCTACACACATCATTTTACTTACCTGGAATTGTGTGTGAAATGGAGGAACCATTCGGTGTAGCATATAGGAACTTCTCTTGCTACCGTTATAAAGGGCCCCTACCCCTACATGTCCTTTTTGTACACCGGATTCCAAAATTGCACAGCATATTCCAAATGAGGCCTTACCAATGCTTTGTAAAGAGGGAAATGTGATCTTGAATCCCTCAGATCCAGGCATATTTCTTTTAGAAAGTTGCAATTGGACTTTTAATCAAGAAATTGGTCATCAGGCTTTGATTATGCCTCCTAAACAGATGTGTTTCATTAAATAAGATGTTGTTGGTCTTTAATTACACGTCCATTCAACGTGAACTTTGCAGGTAACTTGGGCATGCTTCCATGGATTCCTTATCTAACTAGATACATAGCTCACTTCTCTACGTGTCTTGCACATTCATATTGCATTAGCTTGAAAACTCTGGGTGAATAGTCCAAAAAATATGAAGCATAAAAATAAAAGAAGAAGAAAAGGGAAAAACAGAAATAATACACTATGGTTTTTATGTTGGCATGCAGAAAAAAAAACATTGTGTGGCAGACAAATGCAGAATTACTGTCTGTACTTTTGATCAAGAAAAACTAAATTGGAAAGATTCACCCAGAACGATCTATGACTGTGACTACACCTTAGTAGCATGACTACCAGGTAGCATTGGGCTTTCATTATTAGGCTGTGAAGCGATAACCTATATTGTTAATGGTGCGTAATGTACATAACCTAATATAAGGGGGTGGGGCTATTGATTTAATCTGCTGAAATGTTAACACATGGAACTGAATATTTCCCTTTCACAACATTCTTCATGGAGAATAACCAGATACTAAGAGCTGTAGTTTCACAGCCTGAGTTGCCCTACTTTGCTTTCCTTTTAGGAGCGCAGGAACAGTCTTTATTTTACTTCACTGTCACCAAGTAAAACAATGGTTTAGAACAAAACAAATGAAGAAAAAAAAAGTTCTTAAATGCCAACAGCATCAAGCAATGACAAGCCCATCTCGCAGGTTTTACCTTTTGTATTGCAATAATTACACTGTCAAGAGTTACTTACCATACACTTAACAGTTTAAATATCCATTTCATTTGAGAGAATAATACATGTTAACATCTTTCTAAGTCACAATGTGGCCTCTGTTCTATAATAGTCTAGGCTATTATGTAACAATAACATGAAAGCATAATTGGCTCTTCCACAATATACAATAGAGAATACCCAATCTTTTCTACAGTGTAAAATGAATTTCAACTTTCGCTGTGGTGCACATAAAATATTCAGCTTTGTTTTATAACCGGCGCCATTGATTATTTATTAAGCTAATATTTCCCCAATGCCATATTTTGAAGATTTAAAGATATTTAAAAATTGACCAATTAAAGCATACTGATAATGGGGGTATATGGTTATTATATGCTATAATTCTTACCCAACACTTAAACCAAAAAGACATATATAAATTAAACCAAAAAGACATAAATAACTGGCAATGCCAAAAATGTTCATTAGAATCCATTCTAAATAGAGGAATGATGCACCATTACTCAAACTATTTAAAGGGTAACTAAGTTGGCTTATGTACAATATATTGCATCTTCTTGACTTTTGTTTTTAGTTTCTTAGAAATCCCCCAAACATTTCATCTCAGGACCCTCAGCTTGGCAACCTAGACAAAATATTCTACCCTAAACAGTACACTGAACAGAAATATCATGTGGATTTATCAGCTTATAAAATAATTTCCCCCTGATACTTTTTGTTTCTTAGATTGTAAGCTCTTCAGGGCAGGGATCTCATTCCTAATGTGTCAAGGCATGCTGCAATTATATCAATTTATCCATAATTTATATACATAATCTTCTTAAAATAAAATTTTATTTAATTTTTAATTATCTGGATAATTGCTTGCACTTATCCCTGTGTTTGTATTATTTAATGTACAGAGCTGTGTACCCAAGTGGTACTTTATAAATAAAATTATACAGCAAAATTGTGCCCGTTGGTGCACAATGGAAATTATGTGTGTGTATGTTTTGCTATTTGTGGATATAGTGGATATAGAATCTTTACACAGGTATATTTTAAACTGTTACTCAGGCAGTCCAGAGGAACCAAATAGGATAATCCTGCAGGTCTGAGAGTAGACCCAGGCAATCCTGCTACATGGTGTGGTTGAAACTAAACATGCTAGGTTAATACTTATTAGTATTCACCATAGCAAGTGGTTATGGTACCTCATATATTATAACAGAAGGTACCTCACAGCATCATGTTATTGTAATAGCATTGCCCTAATAATCTAACATATAAACAAACATTTCTCATTCCCAGTTTACCAAAATAAATGGATTTATCCGTTATATACTCTTATACAGATCTAATTGAAAAAAAGTTGCTTCAGAGCAATTTTTAATAACTGAACACCTGCAGGCTGGAGGTGGTATATAAGGAGCCTTGGTGTATATGTCCATTACAATACACATAATATCCTGTGTAGCAGACAGAAACTTTTTTTTGGATAACACTTCCTTTCATATGGAGCAGACACAGGGGTGTGGTTTAAGCTGCCATTTGACCATTCCATTTAAAAATAGTTATGTATGTAAGTTTATGTATTTGTATATTTTGTGTTGTACCTAATATAAGTAAGTGCTAAATTGTATATACATTTACTGATGGTCATTTAAATGGTAACAGTGAAATAGTACACATATACATATACACCTTTCCTATGTGTAATATCCTATACCCCCCACCACATTGGTAGCTCCTAAAAACTCAATGCAATCTCCTATGGAGATATAAATATATTTATATAATATTAGGGACATACATACATATATGTGTCAAAGTTATGCAAGTTAGTTTTATTTATAAATGAAACAACTGAAATTCTAGTGTACAGATAACACATGTAGGGATAAAGTTAATGGCACATTTTTATATGCATGGGATGCATATTAGTATGGCCTTGTATAGCACCATGTATGTATGCTATGTATGTATAATTATATTTATGTAGCACCACTTGGGTATGCAGCGCTGTACATTATAAAATACAAACTAGAATAAATGCAAACCATTATACAAATAAAGTAAATTTATATAAATAAAGTTTCAAAGGTTAAAGGGGATTTGTGGTCTCCAAACAAGTTGAGTTTAAATGAAAGGCCAGTTTCCTACCTTTAAAACGAGCCATCAACCACCTCTCTACCTGCTCCACAGCAGGTAGAGACACCCACGAGTATGCACCTGCGAGTGGGCAGGGCTTATGCGCGAGTGGACGGAGCCACGGCACCCATGAGTGGGTGGGGCCACGGCACCTGAGGGTGGGTGGGGCTACTTGGGGCTGTAAGAGAATGGGCTAAGGGGGGCCTGCAACTGGAGGGACCATGGGGTCCATAAGTTGGAGGGACCAGGGGGGCTGCAAAGGGGAGGAGGAGACACAGGGTAGATTGATTGTCATGGTTTCAGAGCAGGAAGCAGAAAGTGCAGGGGACCTGGTGATGCTGCTGCCATATCACACACAAAAGTGTAAATATCTTCAAAACTATGCAAAATAAACAACGAAAAGAAATTCTCAGGAGAGCAATTCCTATCAATTTACCTAAAGTCATTTTTGGACCACAGTTCCCATTTAAAGATATATAGATAGATAGATGACAGTATATGTTTAGTATATGACTGACAGTATATGTTTAGTATATGACACAGTATATGTTCAGTATATGACTAAGAGTATATGTTCAGTATATGACTGACAGTATATGTACAGTATATGACTGAGAGCATAAGTTCAGTATATGACATACAGTATATGTTTAGTATATGATTGACAGTATATGTTTAGTATATGACTGACCATTTGATTTCCAAGTGCTAAAATGTATCTTGCTTATAGAGTGAACATTAGCTGCTTATTTCTTTTTAGCTCCAGTAAAAAGAGAATTGCAATGGGAAGCTAAATGAAGTAGTCAATTAGAGGTAATGACCTTTAAATAGTGTCCATCAAATTTAGCTATAAGAGATATGGAAAGTTAATTTATAGACATCTAGTGTAAAATAATGAAGATTTCCTAGCAAAGGTTAAGTTTTTTCTTGCTTACACATCACTTGTATAGTAACATTGTTAATTAGCTACAAAATCTCTCTGTCACTCCCATAGGGCATTGTAAAACTTGCTCACACAAGTCTATGCAGCTACTTCATCTAGATGTACCTGATTTTCCAATTAAATACAATTTTTCCATAGATAGATCCTCAAATGTAGCTTTCCATTTACAAGCTAGCGGCTCGTTATGTGTAACTGTCCTTAAAACACTTTAATAAAAATTGTCATTTTTTATTAGTTTTATTAATACAGTTACAGGAGTTAAAGTCACGCTATCAGCTAGCACGACTTAAACTCCTCTGATGCGGCAGCTCCTTGGCTGATACAGATGTTAACTACACAGCTGCCAAAAGCCATTTTACTGTATATGCTGATAGCCAAAAGCCGATATTAGCAGATGCAATCGGACCTGGGAACCAATAATGGCTCCCAGAAAAACTTAACATAGTTTGAAGTATCACCCCCCAAAACCCCACTTTTGTTCTACTTTTACCTTCACCCGGCGCTCCCATGCTGAGGAGTTAGAACTTACACAACTGCGCTGGTCTCCTCTCGGCTTCCTGGTAATGACTTTCAGTTATGGCCACATTGAGCAGTTATGAACGCGGTTGTGGGGACTTCCTGTGAGGGATTCTGTAAATTCTAATTCCCCTGTGTGGGAGTTTGAAGGTAAGAATAGAACGAAAGTGGGGTTTTGGAGAGGTGTGACACTTCAAACTTTTATATAAAGTTTTTTTGAGGCTGGACTTGCCCTTAAATTTTTTTTCCTGTTACAAAAATTATACATATACTAATATTTTTACATGTGAGTCTATTGCAAAGTCCATGTTGGTCCCATCCACAAAAATTCATTTTAATCGCCCCTCCACTGAAATGTCTATCTGGCAATAGTGACTTACCTCCCTGACCTTTACGTACTCTAGCACACATCAAAAAGCTATCTTTATGTCTTCATAATTGTGGGGAAATACAGTGCATGGTGAGAACTCACAGGCATCAGTAATAACAATAAAGAAACTATAAAGTTTATACAGCTAAACTTCGAAAGAAATAAAACAAACAAAATAATTAAAAATACTTTTCTGGAAATTCATGCTAAGCTTTGCATCATTTTAAGGGAACGTTAACTTCATATTCATTTATTTTAACCAGGATATAACATTATTCACAAACAAAGTTTTATTTCTAAAACAGCCTGTCTAAGCAATTGTCTCCACATGTATTGTCCCTGCTATTTCTCCATTGACACGTGTACAAATCTGAGAGCACAATGGAGTGCTGTACTGTAGTGCTAGAATATGGGGCATTTTAAAGCTTTTAAACATTGCCACTTAACAATTCTTACTAAAGTATATTGGTGGCTGCTGTTTATAGATGTTCAAATTAAAGCAAACATTCTTAAAATGACTATTATTTTGTTGTTATGGACACTAGACAAGCAGCAGATAACGTTGTCACTCCTCTCCATTAAAGTTGTAGCCAGTAATTGAGAGCTAGTATTTTCTAAGTGGTTAAGTGGCTGCTTGTCTGGTATCTGGATAAAGAGTCTACAGAGTCTACAGCAAGTTTTGAAACAGTTTATCTTGAACTGAATTCAGATTGGCCTTTTTCTACTTATGTGGATTTTTTTCTTTTAAATTTTAAATTAAAAAATAAATAAATAAAGGCATAAATGCATTAAACGGTATGAAAATATTTGGTGATATTTTAGTAAAATTTACCGTACCATTAACAGAATTCTTTCAATTCTTTATAAATGTCTTTCTAGATCAACGTTGAATTTTCTTTACATGTTTTTGTGGATTTTAAATGAGAGAAGTTGAACTGCTAGTAAAACCTTTATTTTGCAATGCAAGCACCAAGCAGACATTATGTAAAAGGCAGAAAACGAATGCTCAGAGGTTTATAAGCAATGCAAAAAAATTTTTTTTCAGGCAAATCCAGTGGCTATGAAATTTACAGAAATAAATATGCATCCTGCTCTTTCTTCTAGCATATAACCTTGAGGCAATACTAATGAACTATCATCAGAACAATTCTATTTTAAATCTTAGACGAAAGGTCCTAGAAGGGATCGAGTCCCACACAGTATCTCATTATAAAAATGCAGATTATTCATAAGGTAATGTAACTGCTCATTCCCTGAAGACCAGGCAACTGAAACAGTTTAACTGGAGATATGAAGAATATCATCTGCTAACAGAACATACAAAGCAGAGTGAAAACATAACAGTACTATACCTTTTATTCAATTCCTTTATTTAGAGTGGGATGACCCCCTCAAACACATTTTTTTATAAAGCCAGGCAAGAAGAAAGCTGGAATATTGGGGTTCTCGTTGTCTGGTTTAGATAAGGACACATAACAGGGGGAGGAGATAGCAGAATGTAGGCGTTTTGATTGCATGGTTTGGGATGTAGGGTAGAGAAAGGTCTAGGTCAAGTGGTTGCAGAATGTATAGAGAAAGTCTAAATTAAAGGAAAAATAGACACTCCATCAAGCACTCACACAACTGTAGCCACAATAGATGTGTATTTATACAGATATAGCTCCCCATAAAGGGATCTGACACCCCAATCCAATATACCCACATGTGGAAATAGCTTAATCATACTTAGAGATATATTAAAACACAGTGCTGAAGTATAACAAGTCGGTTTCCTTTTTAAAAAAATCTCATAAAATGCCAACAGAATATGAGGTATAAGGCCCTGTGTGAGCAATCTTGCTATTGTAATCCTTGCCAGGGATCAAAGAGACTGTAGAACCACCTGCAATGAATCATATGAAGTATATATCAAATGTGCAGAACTACAGGAACAACCCATAAACAGCAGAGGTGGGACCTGGGTCCGACTTGGGCGTGGATCCAACACAGAACCTCTCAGTTCCGAAATCCAAATGTTCCATCCGAAACCGGACGGATTGTTCGGATTTCGGGACTTTGGAGCACAGTTTTTATCGAACGTTGGGGTTATTTTCAAAAACTCTCAAATAGCCTTAAACGTTCGATAATACTCGAAAATGCGGTCGAAAACTCGAAAATAGTTTCTGAACGTGTTTTCGAGGATTATCAAATGTTTGAGGCTATTTTCGAGGAATTTTTGGAAATAACTTGAGTGTTCGATAAAAACTAAAAATACAATCCGAAGTCCCAAATTTAAGTTCCGTTTTCAGATTTTCGGCTCTTCGGGATTTTTCCAAGAACCTTGCAATTTCGTCAAACTCTATTTAACAGATATAGAAAAGTGGATTTAAATCAGAGAGTATCAAAAGTAAGTCAGACAGCTGGGTTTTGTCTTTGTTGAAGGGGCCAGTAAAGTACAGGGTGGAAATGGGGCAGATAGTGTGTGGAAGGAAGGTAGATTTGTAAGGGTCACCAGGGGAAATGGGGGATGGAAGAGAAGGATCACTTTTTCCAAGCTAGTGAATCCCAACAGATTTGCAATTAGGGGAAGGAGCACAGGAGTAGCATGTATAGAGCAGGACAATCCCTTGAGCACCCTGGGGCCACCTTCTCTAATACAATAGAGGGAGAACGTAGGGCCAGGAAGGATAAGCAGATTGTTGGTTGGGGACTCCATTATTAGAAAGGTTGATAGGGTTATCTGCTGCCAAAACCCTGCATGCCGAACAGTGTGTTGCCTGCCTGAGGCTAGGGTGGATTGTGTAGGAAGATTATTGGGTGGGGTTGGAACATTATTTGCATTTTTTTAAGGGAACGTTAACTTCATATTCATTTATTTTAACCAGGATATAACATTATTCAGAAACAAAGTTTTATTTCTAAACAGCCTGTCTAAGCAATTGTCTCCACATGTATTGTCCCTGCTTTTTCTCCATTGACACGTGTACAAATCTGAGAGCACAATGGAGTGGGGTCAAAGTGAAAATAAGCTGTACTGTAGTGCTAGAATATGGGGCATTTTAAAGCTTTTAAACATTGCCACTTAACAATTCTTGCTAAAGTATATTGGTGGCTGCTGTTTATAGATGTTCAAATTAAAGGAAACATTATTCTTAAAATGACTATCAATTTGTTTTTATGGACACTAGAAAAGCAGTGTCTAGTGGGGTTGGAACAGGGTTGCCAGGCATCCCTATTTCAGTGGCATTGTCCCACTTTTGAGGAGCAATTCCCACACCCGAATTGTCACTTTAAAAAACGTTGCATTCCTTAGAAAGAAAAATATACCTTTTTAAATGGGAAATATTGTAATTGATTTTCGCTAAGTTTTCAGGGGAAGGGAGGGCGCGGCCGTGCAAGGTAGCTGAGACTTAGACAGATGTTCTCAGAATCTTCTTACAGGGGCAGTGGTGTATGCGCGTGAAGAAGGAGGAAACTACTGCTCTGAAAGTGAAAAGTTTATGTCAGATGTACACACGGCGCTCATGTGACTCATTCATTCTGGCTGCCTTGAATGGCTTCCAGTAGTAAGTAGTTAGGGATAGACTTGGCATTTTATATATACAAGTGAGTGGGCACTGGGCATGTTTTATTTTTACAATTCTGTGTGGGCACTGGGCATATTTTACAATTTACAATTCTGTCTGGGCACTGGGCATGCTTTATATTAACAATTCTGTGTGGGAACTGGGCATGTTTTATATTTACAACTATGTGGGACCCGGGCACATATTAGAGCCCTCCAGCTCATTAGCCAGTATAAGGTCAGCTCTCCAGACAGTTTACCATCCAGTGTAGTCAGCCCTCCAGTTCCCCAGTCAGCTATCTGACAAGCAGCTGTTAAGCTGGTAGACCATGCACACTGTTTGAACTTATATCGGCCGCTCGGGCAGCAGTCATTGAAAACACGTGATGGACATTGAAAGTATTCTGTGAAAGTGTTTTAATTGGTTTTATTTTAAAATATGATGTGTGAGAAGATCAGGCTGGGGCCTGACCATGGTGGTGTGTGGCGGTTGAATGTCCTTAAGGGGGGGAGGATGGATGGTGTTGGATGTCTGGAGTGGGGCTAATGTGGGGTGGGGAAAGGGGGGTGCCTAAAATGTTGCTGAGCTGCGCACATACTATTATTCTTTTTATTTATCCCTACTTGCAATTTTGAAAATCTGGCAACCCTGGAAGTGGCCCATCATTCTTGGTTTACATATAGGTGCCAATGACAAAGTTAGAGGAGGAAGAAAGGTCTGTAAATGGCAAGTCCAGTCAAAAATAAAGTTAAGCTATAAATGTTAATCACCCCCCCCTTCAAACCTAGCTTTCACATTACAAATATGTCCCAAAGATGAAGTCTCTTACCTGACCCTGTGTGTTACAGGGTGCAGCTTTTGTTTTCCCAGGGCTATGTGATTTTATCCATCTGCTCCTCCAAGCTTCCATATCAGCTCAGACCCAAGTATATACTGAGGGGAGACTTTCAGGATGATTTTAAAGGTAAAATCTCTTGGTTTATACTCGAGTAGATACAGTACATTTGTGACAGCAGCCCTAGCTAAATCTAATTATGGATACTCTTTTTATCAATGGAATTTAAATACAACTAAAACATAATTGAGAACTATGAATTCATGGTTACCAATCACAAAGCAAACCTAGCCCTATACTGCTAGGTGTAATCATAATAAATATTATGACATAAGTTTACCTATTCAGTCAATGTACATGAAAGAAATAATAAATTGTTAATTAGTTCAATATGTACTGTAAATGGGACTATAGTCCAAAAATTACTTCAAGGTCTCTTTGGTCACTAAAAAAAGAGCGTAGCATCTGACCCAGGTGTATACTGTAAATAAACTCTCTCTTTTTACTAAATGAATTGTGCTTTCAGTAGTTTGGAAATCTGCCAGTTCCAGCATGTATGTACGTATAATTTTATTTATAGAGCGCCAATTGGGTACACTGCATTAATAAATTGGGTACGCAGCGCATACATTAAAACGCATGTGGCATTTTAAAGAAAGATTTACAAACAAAAACATATTACAAAATGTCAATAGCTTAAAATGAACTTATAATCCTGAATGTCACCAATGAAATTGCAAATGGAAATGACTAACATTCTTCTACCTTGCAATTTACCCAACAGGTTTCATTTCTGGTCCTTATTAGAGCGTTAGCCAACTTTTGCATGTCTAATTACACCACCTGTCTAATTAAGATAATAAAGCAGTTTCTCAATAAAAAGGCTCACTTTATTCTTGGCACTAAAAGTGCAAAAAAAGATATTGAGACACCTATTTATTTCCAACAGATCCTTTATCTGGAATGAGATACATTGCCCAATGATCGTTAGATTATCAAAGCTTAAATAATATCAGAGTGTTTAGAGGAGGATAAATGACTGACTAATTGACTAGGGAACATTAATAAGGAGAAAGCCAAGGTTCAAAGGCAAAGTAAAACTATCCATTGGGAAAAAGTTTCCATACAATTACTAAGAAAAATACTCTGTGTTGCTGTGAAAATGCCTATACTTGTGCCATGTGACTATAGAACTTTTTACGGCCTTTATCTTATTAATTCTCAGGTGTTTTTTGTTTGATCTTTAATTCCAAAAATAATCAGACTTTTCAGTTAAAACAAATACTACATGTCTATGGGGGGATGCACCAAGATTTAACATTAGACACAGTAGACACGTGATGGTGTGCTGACAGAACTGATTATGTACCAATATCTATCAATAACAATATTATAAAATATGCTGATGATACAACTTTGTTAGGTCTCATTGTTGATGATTATGAGGCAGAAGCGTCGGTGATTAGAACTTGCAGAAGTAACTACAGAACTTAAAGTTTGAACAAAGAGGTGAAGACCTAAACCTCACCCTGGGTACTTTTAAAGGGAGGGGGGTTAAAGGACACTATTGTTCTCCTTTAAAAAGACCTTTGCAGAAGGATAATAGCTGTTCTTTATGAGTGGTTTTAAAATTAAAAAAAAGTACTGTAACATTGTTATTAATTTAATTAATTAATGCTTAGTAGAGATGGCCGAAACTACATAGTTTTGTTCCGTTTTCGGATTCCCAGATCTCGGGAAAATCCCAAAGATCCAAAAACAGAACAACTTTTCGAAGATTTTCGAAAATGATATATTAACAGTTCTTTATGCTTTAATCTTCCCCTTCTTAGTTAACAGTCAGCACACCTAACAATGCTGCATTTCTGTGTGTATACATTTACATGAATTACATCTATAATTAGAAAATATCCAGGAAGTATGATGTCATTGCTATACAAAAGAAGATAAATGAGTGGCATCTTCATTGTTCCTGGCCACAAAAATATGAATAAGGATTTAAAATCCAGCCAAAATATTTAATGCTATCAATAGCCTGACATTGTTGAGACACATTATACTAGCAATATAATATTAAATAACAGTAATATATATCCTTTAAAATTGTCCTTTTTGTGAATGTAGTTTTTTTTATTGCCCCAAAGAAAAAAAATGGAGGTACTACATTGGCATTACAAAGATAGATAGATAGATAGATAGATAGATACCGTATATATTCAAGTATAAACTGACCAGAATATAAACCAAGGTACTTATTTTTACCTGATAAACCAGGAAAACTGCTTGACTTGAGTATAAACCAAGGGTTGAATTTTTCCCATACACAGCCCATAGAAAGTCCCATACACAGCCCTATAGAAAGTCCCATACATAGTTCCATAGAAAGTCCCATACACAGCCCCATAGAAAGTCCCATACACAGCCCCTAGAAAGTCCCATACACAGCCCCATAGAAAGTCCCATACACAGCCCCATAGAAAGTCCCATACACAGCATCATAGAAAGTCCCATACACAGCCCCATAGAAAGTCCCATACACAGCCCCATAAAAAGTCCCATACATAGTTCCATAGAAAGTCCAATACACAGCCCCATAGAAAGTCCCATACACAGCCCCATATAAAGTTACAAACTTGTTAATATACATCCCAGTAAATAGTATTTTAACCTTATTCCATAGTAAAATGAGATTTCTATTCAGGATTCCGTGACGCTTCACACATCTACATATAATATATTTAGTTCTCTGAGTCAGGCAAACAATAGTACTTCTGAGTGGCAAGATCCACACTGCCGACAACTGGGAATAATATTATTCACGCCCTGGACAATGAACTCTAGTAATAGATCACGCACCCATGTGTCATTATACAGAGCACACTCTATGCACTTGTCTGGTGGATAAACTTGGTATATATTTTCTTCCCATGCCGGTGGACTCTGTACTGGCACCGTGACATTTTATCCATCATAACTGCTCGATTTGTTGATTTTATCCATGTTCATAATATTTTTATGTATATATATATATATATATATATATATATATATATATATACTTTTTTTTTAAAAGAGAAAAACATATCTATGCAGCTTCCATTTTGGGTTCCTCTTATATATGTCACTTTGAATAAACTATGCACGCTTAATGCTTTTATTTTCATTATTTATCCCTAGCTGATTTAGGAGTCCTTTAATTTGGCTATCCCATGAGTGCTATATGGGACACTTAAGGTGGACATACACATGCAATTTCCACAGCATGTGTGCCGACAGATCACATTACTTAAAGTAAAGGGAGCCCATTCGAACCAATGGAAATTTTACATAATTTCCGACCAACCGTAATGCTGACTTTGTTCGTTCATCAGCACTCTGGACGTTTTTTATACACTTTTTACAGTTATATTTATAGCCCTGTATCACTTACTATATTGACAATCTATATATACTTACTTCGTTGAATTTTGACCACTAGATGGCCATCTTACACAGATTGATTGTTTGCCTGCCTGTATATAGCACTTAGCACTTTGTTTTCTCATAAATGTTTGTCTGAGGAAGGAACCGGTTTGGTTCCGAAATGTCACACAACAAACGGTTGAGTTAAGACTGGTGTGCCTGGCTTAGATATAGATTGTGTACCTATACTGTTGGCTGCAGTGCCAAAGCACCCAGCATTTATTAATTGTTGATTTATTGAGGTGTGCAGGATTCTACCCTACTGTTTTGATACTATTGCCTAGTACTCTCTGTACTAGGCAAGTGCAGCATATACAAAATATAGGAGTAAATCTGTGAACTCATAGTAAGTTCTTGCAGACAAATTCAAGAAGTGAACTCTTCACACCTAAAACAGGACAGGAGGTATGGATACTTTCTCCTATATTACATACTGTATAATTATATAGTTGTCCTTAAAATATACCTATTACATTCTACCAATTTTGGATCTTTTAATGATCCCTTAATAACATTTATTACCTAACAATTGCTAAGCTAGTTAAGGTAAAGCTATGTTTAAAGTCTTCTAGTATGACAGATTTTTGTCTAGATTTTTTTTTTGAAAATGCTTTAGGAAAAATAATTTCCTTTTCCTCCAAACATAAAAGTCAGAAAACGTTACAATGACTGAAAGAAGATCCTTTTAGCAGTTTTACTGAGAAAAGCCAATGATAAAGGCCATTTATGTAACTTTATTATGATTTAACTATGCCAGCATTGCTTGACTGGCAGGAAATGTATTGAGGGTAAATAATGGTATGGTTCAGTGAATCTGACTCTTTTCTTGAAAGAAAAGATTTTCAGGCTCATTGAGCAAAATGGTGCTAAAAATAAGTGTAGTTTGTCATTCCCCAGCATAATCAATGACGTCACCAAGTTTCACTAGATTGGGGTCACCTAGTCAGTACAACAACATTTATCTTTCCAAGTAATTTACATTATACGTAGTGATGGCCCAGTTTGCGGTTCTGAATCCGCGGCGGATTTACCTCATTCGCGAACGGGGGATATCGCGGATTTTCCGGTTTTCCGCCTTCCGAACTTTTCCGAATCGCGTTTTCGAAAATTTTCGAAATTACGAGGATTTCACGTATTTTCGAAAATGCATGAAAATACATATTTTCGGACATCTCTAATTATACGTCATTTCACAAATATTGACCATAAAACTAAAACACGTTACCAGGAGATTCAATATTGCAAACCTCAACATCTTACATTTCCGCGATCCCCCAATGCCATACATAGCGTGATTTGGAAAGGTAAGAACTACAATGGTAACCCCCACATTAACCCGATATTATATCAGGTTAACGTGGGTTTAACATGCTTGTGAAGGTTCTCATTCATCCAGGTCATGGTATATCTGTTGTATTCAATTAGATCAACTGGACTTGAAATGTAGTTCTTGAAGACGTTTCGCTATTATCCGACTGGCTTTCTCAATTCAGAATGACTTGTACAAGAATCTGTGGCAATTATGTACCCTGGAAAATCCTGCTAATATATATGCTAATTGGGATTTTCCAGGTTACATAATTGCCACAGATTCTTGTACAAGTCATTCTGAATTGAGAAAGCCAGTCGGATGAATAGCGAAACGTCTTCAAGAACTACATTTCAAGTCCAGTTGATCTAATTGAATACAACAGATATATGTGGGTTTAACATGTTTTTTAACATTATTGAATCTCCCTCTAAGATTAAAATTAATTGGTTATATCAAGTAAATTCCTCATATACCAATCGCATAGAACAAACAATATTGTAAAGCTATCATTTAACATAATTAAAACATTGACCTGAATCAAATTCTTGTCCAGTGAATTCAAGACAATGTCTGTCACATGTGTGCATGGAAATATAAATGGCCACACAACGACACATGTAAAATATCTGAAACACATGGTGCCTCATTTATAAAAGCATCTTAAAAAAAATTGTCAAATTGAATTTCATGCGGAATAATTAAGTTTAATTGTATGATATCAGCAGGGTGCATGATTGGTCAGGCCAAAATATATAGCATGTACCACTTCCAATTGTCAGGCTAACAAACAGTATATCGATTGCCAAATCTGTTGCGGATTTTAAGGTCGCAGCTATAATGCATGGTAATGCGCATGAAAATGCAAACACAACGTTGCGTGTTTAATACGCATTACCATGTGTTTGCACTGTGATTCTGCCAATCTTCCGTTATCGGTGCACATGCGATCTGCAAAAGAAAACGGTGATCGCAGCACAGTGTGGCCACACACATTTTGTTAGCCTGGCATGCCTTTCTCACGTACTAATGGATCACAACCTTATATATTATGATTGAGCTGTAGTTGTGACCCTCTTACTCTTAAATAAACACATGGTGAAATCTAGTAAAGTAAGAGATGACTGCTAAGGTATCCAGGTCCATTTTAAAATAAAGCAAGTTGCAGAGTTTATAACTCCATATTGTCTCTCTCTCTCTTTTTTTTTTTGCATTTGATTTCATTTAATCAGTGAATACAGCATAGCTGATTACTGTCAAATTTCATATATACTTGTGGGCGTTGGCTAGAAGACATCACATGATCAGCACAAGTAGGTGGGTACGCTGGACCAACCTACTCACGCTGATTACGTCTTCTAGCCAACGCCCACAAGTGGGTACAGGAAGCCCGTCGGGGGGTGCGTTGTGTGTGCGCACGGGGAGGTACGCGCTGCGGGTGGAGTGTGCACAGGGAGTTGTGTGCTGTGGAGAAGGTTTTGTATAGAATTGGGGGTATGTTGGTGTCATTATAAAGGATGCCACCATATTAGCTAGATTCATTTGAACCATTGTTATTAATAATACTTTTCTTGGCTGGTTACTGAACCAGAAAATGCAAAAGGAGCTGCATTTTGTTTCTGACAGACTCAGTGTTCTATTGTTTGTAACATATGGAAACCCTGCCAAACATCAATTAACACCAGGTTTTTTGGCAGCCTCTATAAAGAGATTCTTATAATAGCCTCTAATGGACAGTTAAACAGATGGAAGCTAGTTTCATAGTTGACCCTTTGCAGAGCACTTTTGGCTACTTTGACACCTCATCACGCTGACAATTATTTTTCCCCCTTTGGGAACTTTGGGTAAAGGATTATTTTATTATAGGATTTTAATTATTTGCTAAATAGTTAATACGATCATATCCTATACAAGGATTGTGGAAGCACTCCAGTTTGGCTAATTTACAACTACATTTAGCGGACGTGCTACTGATCTGGTCAAACATTTATACAAACATAGAAAAGATAATCAATGCACATTCCTAGGCCCCATACAATACCATATTATCCGCACACTGGCATACATTATAAACAAAGGGGTTTTAGTATACATTACTGTGATCACATGAATGAAAAGCCTTCCAACCACATCAAGGTAACGCCAGTCTGGAAGGTCCTAACTTCTAACCTTTTTTACTTCAATTACCATTAGCAAACTTTTGCATTTCTCATAGTTGTGCACTGGATCTATATAACAGGCTTTCTCACTTCCCCCCAGCCCTTTGGCTTTTTAAAATGAGGGAAGAGGCCATCCAGTGCTTTATATTAAAGGCATAGGACCTCCCATAAAAGGGGCGTACTGGGGGTGCTATTACCACATGGAGGCTTGACCAGGCCTCCCAATAAATACATACAATACAAGGATTGTGGAAGCACTCCAATTAGGCTAATTTACAACTACATTTAGCAGAAGTGCTACTGATCTGGTCAAACAGTTATACAAACATAGAAAAGATAATCAATGCACATTCCTAGGCCCCATACAATATCATATTATCTGCACACTGGCATACATTATAAATAAAGGGGTTTTAGTATACATTACTGTGATCACATGAATAAAAAGCCTTCCAACCATGTCAAGGTAACCCCAGTCTGGAAGGTCCTAACTTATAACCTTTTTTACTTCAATTACAATTAGCAAACTTTTGCATTTCTCATACTTGCACACTGGATCCATATAACAGGCTTTCTCACTTCCCCCCAGCCCTATGATCATATCCTGTCATATTCTGACAGATTACTTACATAATTCAAATGTTCAGTAAGAAAGAAAATAAGAAAGTGGATACATAAGCTTTGCACTGAAATGTTCCTGATGTTTGAAGACTATATTGCACAGGATGTTTTTTGCATCTTGCTTCGGTATGGGATTTGGAAGAGATGCATTGTGGACAAGGTGACATTTCTCTTAAACATGAAAATAGAGAATGAAGGTGAGAATGAAAGAGTGGAAAAGAAAATTGCATTTTTCTAAGGTGTGTGACCTTTCTATGTAAGACACAGACAATTTAAAAAGAAACCTTTGATTCTTTAAGGCAAGTGATGGAATTTTAAAGGAATAAACCAACCCTAAACCCACTTTATTATTGGTAGGATGTAAAAAGTAATATTAGAACACTGAAGTGTTTAAACCAAGTAAACTACAATCCAATTACTAATGCCTTTTCCAATAGTTTTCTGCAGCTGCAGACACTTTTTTTGGTTCTGCTCAGTCCTCATAGACTAGTCTGTCATCAACACTTAAGGTCCATACAGATGTGTGATCATGATCGGGCCAACCTGTGACACATTACTGTAGGCTGAACAGCTGTTTCAGATGATTATTACTTAATTTATGGATGCTCGGTCCAGCCTGTTGATGATCCACCGGGTCGGATGTTTGACAATGCCCAACTGAATGGTCATTATGCCCAACTGAGCGCCCATACGTTAAATAATACTCGTCTGGAACGAGTTGTGTGTTGTGTGTTGGCCCCCACAATCTTACGTCTGTATGGACCTTTAAACAATTAACCTTGCTGTTTTCACTGAATTCCCTCTTGTCTTGTTACATGCAGCATTTTAATTTATTCATTACATATTGTATATTATATTGTACTGACAGGCTGACAGGGTCTTATATAGAGGCTATATATATTTCTTAATAGAGGTCAAGATGTTTCATAGTTTTAAGGTTCGTACACACGTACAATTACAGGTGCAAACCTGCAATGCACGATGTGTACAAGCGGCTGTTTTGGCCAATAATTGGCCCTTGGCCCTTTATTGGCCAAAATGCTTGCTCGTTCAGAGATCCAACGATCCGTGCAACGACTCCCGACTGAACGACTGTTTCTGCCAATTAAGTGCCCATACAAGGGACGATTATCAGCCGAAATAGCCATTCGTACACATTGTGCGTCACAGGTAGGCACCCCCCGTGTGTGCAGAAAAAAAAAAAAAGCTGAATTTTCAAAAGTAAATTAAAAAAGAAAAGAGAGTTATGTTTCTGGCAAATTTCCACAGTGCAGAGAGGAAACAAAATCTTGAGGAGGCAAGATAAAAAATCCAGGCATTGATTTACTAAGAGTCAGTGTCACTTTTCAACTGATTGACTGTGAGAGATTTTTTTTTAATTCAACTATATTTTCTAAAATGTGTATGTCGAAAATCTATTTCAAAGCATCAGAAATCATAACTTTTATAGTTGCTGGAAAATATTATTCACATATATTTAAAAGCCAATAAACAATATTTCCAAAATCTATTTCAAAGCATTAAAAATCATATAACTTTTTTATTTGATGGAATATTTTATTCACATATATTTAAAAGCCAATTAACAATAATAACAGTTCTTTTTTTTTTTTTTACATGACCTACAACAAGCTAATTATATGGAGATTTTGGTAAAACTATCAGCAATTTCCAGTGCTGAAAACTCTTCCTACATTCTGAGCATTATTTATTGTCCCAAGTCCACAAAAAATAACTGTGGGGAGCCATGTTTTGCTCAGCTAAACCTTTTTGTGATTTTACTTTAAATATTTACCTCATTAAATTAAAATAATATTGATTTCATTCACAATATGATTGATTTTAATAATAACCACAGAAAATGTAATTGTTTACCTTCTCTTCTGAAAAGCAGCTGATAAGGCTGCTTAATCCTATTTTTTTTTTTTATAGAATTTTAACTGTGCCTGGAATCTTGTGAAATGCAACATTGGATAATCTCCAGTCACATGGATGACTACAAAATATAGATCCCATTTTATATTACAAGATTATGAGCTTTTCTTGGTTCCCTTTAAAGGGTATGTACACTGTAAAAACAACTTTAGCTTACTGGATAGCTGTGGCTTAAAATATAAATGTGTATAATATTTTTATTCTACTCTTCCATAGCCTACATTTACTACTTAAATGTTGCAGACTTCCTCCTCCTCTGAAATGCTGGTTTTAGCTCTGCCCCCACGAGATTGTGGAAATCTCCACCATCTTGTGTGACATCAGAGGTGGCTGCAAACTAATATGACACAGCAGGATGGTGGAGATTCACACAATGTTGTGGGGGCGGAGCTAAAAATGCCATTTCAGAGGAGGAGGAAGTCAGCTATGGGAGGGAAGTAGAAAAAAAAATTATTCCCATTTATATTTACAGCCACAGCTATCCAGTAAGCTAAATTTGTTTTTACAGTGAAAATCTCCTTTAAGTATCTCACACATCCCGCTTGCTTTTTGGAATATTTAAGTTTATTTCTGGAAAATAAATGTATCCATTTTTGCGGGGCAATACATTTCCTGTGTTTGGGGATGCCATACATATATACAATTTTACTTACCCGATCGAGCACTCCTGAAACATTCTATCGAATCCCATTCATTTTGTGGCCGCATGTCGGTTGAATAGAAGAACAGGAGAGGTGGTTCCAGCAGGATTGATCGAATGTCGTAGGAGCACTCGGTCGGGTAAGCAAAATCGAATATATATATGGCCACCTTTAAAGGGAAAGGTTGCAACCATAGTACAATTGCTATATTTATGTCATAACCTCCAAAATTCCCTATTTAAATGGTACAGTTATACAAACAATATTGTGCTAAGCTTCATGGGGTTTGGTAAAAAAAAGTGAACTTAATGTTAGCACAGCTCTGTGCATTGCATGTCTAATGAGTGCACCTTATTAAATTGGAATGTTGCATACATAAACTGTAAGACTGAAGAAAATTGTCTGTGCATAAACAATAAAACTATCATCAAACCTTTCCCTTTAGGTAGGTACACATTCCGCATTAAGTAAAGATTTAATTTCTTACCTTCCAACATTTCCGCTGTGTTCTTCTGATGTTCACTAGAGATGTTCGAAACTGTTGAGTTTCGTTCCGTTTTCGAACTTGCGAAATTTTCGGAAAGTTTGAAAATTCGAGTTTCGTTTTTCGAAAACATCTACTTTCAATTTTTGAAAATCGTCTACTTACGATTTTCCGATGTGTGACCACTAACCAAAAAGGGTTCATCCTGTTTCTACTGTGCTTGGTAAGCAAAAGATAATTATTTTAGGTTATATAAATAGTAAAGATGTCAAGAGCATTTGCTTAATTTTCAAGTACATTAGGAACATAATGTGAACAGGCTGTCCTAAATTACACATTCAAATCTGTGTACGAATAAACATATATAGTAGGATGAATCAGAGGCAATAGTTTCTTTTATTTATTTAAATACAGTGCAATTATATGTGTAAATAGCAGACACAAACGGCTATAAACCATCTGCTGATAAAGAACTTTTGTAGTCATTTTAATTGCTTCTCTTTTCGTTATACTGAAATGCACAGAAAAACTGAGAAAGCTGAGGCTCCAATCTACTTTTAGGGAACTTTCAGCAGAAATTTAAAGGATTTTTGTACCTATGAATGTGTCTAAGTAAAGTTTTAAAAAGAACTCACGATTTTTCAGGATATTATGGGGAGAGTGCAGCTAACAATAAATTACAAATAATGGCGTTGAGGAACAAAAACAATAAAACCAGATTCAACATTTGTTGTTAATGTGTTAACTGAAGTTATACAGATTCCATTCTAGCTAAATCCACCTGAATGTGTAGACTTTGTAAAGGCCATACACTAATTTTAAGAATAAATGCCTAATTGGTATGAAAAGACTTATCCAAAATATTGGTCTATTCACAAAAAACATTCAGGGTTATTCAATAAAAGTTCTTATCGTTTAAAATGGTGCTAATTTTGCCCCAACCAATCATATGTAAGCTTTCAAATGTTAAATAAGATTTGATTGGTTGGGGCAAAATTTGCACCATTTTAAATGATAAGAACTTTTATTGAATAACCCCGATTGTTTCTATTAACCTGCCTACACCCAGAAAGTCCCTTCATGGTAATTAAACAATGCTAGTACCACTGCTAGGCACTTGCTTTGCACTTCTGAATTAATGGCTTTTTGGTTTATCGATCTTCCTGAAGGGATAATCATACAATGTAGTTTACTGATCGATGCCTTCAGGGCTGTGATATATGATATCTGGGTTTAACTGTAGGTGTAAGGTCCTCTCTCCACCCCCCCCCCCCCGGCGATGTAGCCCACTGCCCTATTCCCCGTCCGGAGCACCTCTCCCCCCATGCAGGGAACCTAAGAAACTAAATATTCCACTGTTTTAATTGCTAGTTAGTGTCATTATTTAAAGCCTTTGTCTGTCTTAAATTTATTTGCTTAAACGCATATTGATTTTCTTTACTCGGAGGAGATCAGTTCAATAAACAAATTACTTTGCAGAAATGTTAAATGTACCATTCTTTTTCAATCCCATGGTTTTAAGTGATTAATCTTCTAGGTGTAGACATTAATTCATTAAAACCTATGCCATATCACTGAATACTAATGGTATTAGGGTACGTATTGGTTGTTTAAAGTCTACATATCGACCTATAAATGTTAACAGAACTAAAACAATACGTACAAATTATGATTTTTTTTTGAGTAATTATTAAATTAATTCTTCTTCCTCACAATGTAGTGATTGTGTTGCCAGTGGATTATCATAACAAAGTAAATGTAAGTGCTTACAGTACTGTAATCGTATAAGATTACATTATACTAATGTATATACAGTATATACAGCCCATGTTTCCGGGCAGAAAAAAAAAAACACTGCTGCACCCATTTCTGTCTGGAAATGGATCCATTTCCAGGGAAAAGATGAAAAATGGCCACTACACATGTAGTAAAACAGATGGGAAAAAATAGGACTGTCTGTTTTGCTCTATTTTTGTAATGCTTTGGGAATCCCTAAATATACTTCTAGTATTCCCCAATCTTAACCAGATCAGGGGCACTTTTGAGCACCATATGCAGCACGCAGAGCATGTCTTGAAAATTCTAGGCCACACTCCATTCCCCGCCCCAATTAAGCCACACACCCTATTAGGTAATTCAAGATTTTACACCTGTACAGCAAACCACCACGATATTTGTACTTGTACAGCAAACTGGAATGATATTGATACTTGTAGTGCCTATATCATGCCAGTTTGCTGCGCAACCATTTTGCAAGTTTTTTGCATGCCACTCAAAAAATGTTGTGTGTAAATTTGGCGTGTTAAATAAACACTTTTGGTGAGAGCTTAGACTGTGTGATGATT
This sequence comes from Hymenochirus boettgeri, assembly GCA_019447015.1. Taxonomy (NCBI): domain Eukaryota; kingdom Metazoa; phylum Chordata; class Amphibia; order Anura; family Pipidae; genus Hymenochirus; species Hymenochirus boettgeri. The sequence continues at coordinate 79,561,662 of CM033471.1, forward strand.
GGTCTCTCCCTATCACACAGTGGGATTTATAATGCCGTGTTGTACTGGGGTAATACACCAGGGATTGGGGATTGTGCACATGTAGAATAGGGCCCTGGCTTTATTTACTTTAATTTGTTCATCAAGTTCATTTTTGTGCAGGATGCTTGTGTTGAACTAATAGTACAAAACTTTCTCTCCCTTTCTCAATGACACAGATTTCCAATGGAAAAATATTTACCAAAACAGCCACACACCTGCCAAGAATCAAAATGGGTTTCAAAGACATATGAAAAGAAAACGGATGTGAATGATACAGCAGCAAATAATGAGATTAAAGGTCATTCATGTCTATTACACTATTACTTTGTTTCATCCCAGCACTGAATTAAGTGTAATCATTTTAATGGATGTTCCAGTAACATTTTAATTTGTTTTTGTAGGAGGAGAAAAAAGAATAACAATAAAGTTTTTTTTTTTTTTAATTGTGATTTTGTGTTGCCTTGTACTGTTGATAATGAAGAAAATTGCCAGTAATTTTCTCCATTCTTCCAATCAATAGCACCAGAATAATTAAGATGAGAAACAAAACAATGGTCCATCGCAGGCTCCTGTTAGTAAGGTTGGATATGCAAAGTAAATGCGCTTACATGCAAATGTATTGATGGCATTGAAAACAAAATGAAATAGAAGCTGCGAGGATGAATTTCATCTATGTATAAAGGAAATCAATACTTTAAACAGCATTTTAATGGAAAACAAAACTTTATTGCTTGTAATCAAAATTCCGTAATGATGTTTACATTGGAGAAGCAACGTTTGCATGGGGATATGATAACCTTATACAAATATATTAATGGGCCATACAATGAACTCTCTGGTGCATTGTTCACTAATAGATCATATCAGAGGACTCGTGGACATCCTTTAAGTTTAGAAGAACAGAAGTTTCATCTTCAGGTTAGGAAAGGTTTCTTTACAGTGAGAACCATGTGTGACAAACTTTGGAACTGTCCTTCCACAATGAAGTTAATGGCAAGTTTATTGAATAGCTTTAAAAAAGGCCTGGATAAGTTTCTAAAACTAAAAAATATTGAGAATTACTGGTATTAATACATATACTGTAGATCTGGTTGATCCAGGGTAATTTTTCTGATTGCCATTTGGAGTCAGGAAGGAATCCCCCCCCCCCCCCTTTTAGCTGTTTTTTTTTTTTTTTGCCTTCCTCTGTATGCCTGTTAGGTAGGGTAAAAAAAAAGTGAATAGGTTGGAATTGATGTGTCTTTATTCATATATACACACAACAACTGTAATGGTACCAAACACCCCTTTACCAACAAGGTAGGTCCCGTACCTTGCAATACAAGGAAAAGAGCAACAGCTTTATCCTAGAAAATCCAACAGAGGTAATCAGGGGTTTAAAAAACAACACTTTTTAAACCCCTGATTACCTCTGTTGGATTTTCTAGTATGTCTTTATTCAACCTCTATTACTATGTTACAAAGCTAATAATAAAAAAAATCAAGAATGATCACTTTGTTCAGTTGTAACCTGTTTTTTAAACAAATACTGTATCTTAGATGAGTGGGTTATTGAATACTTTCTTGTTTTCGGTTAAATTATAGACATTTAAGAGGGCGATGTAATAATGGGCACTATCACCCACATCACATTTTATGGGGTTTACGCTGGTTTTGCGTACAAACAATTATTGGAAACTGCGCAGTGCACCCGATTCAATAAAAAGAAAAAACTTAAAGACTTGTATTGGTGAGTAAAAGTTGCCAACGCACTGCACCTGACATTCCACGCTCCTGCAATGCAGTAACCATGTGAAAGCAACGGTTTGTGTTTGCTTAGATGGTTTGCATTGCCCTGCCCAGATATTTTTTTTTAAATGAGCTCTGCACACGACAAATGTCCGTTTCGTCCGTGAGTATGCGTTCGGTCAGGGGTCGGTCGCCGATTCGCCAGGCGGATCACACGGACAATTCTCAGCCAAATTTTTTTTTAAATGATGCAAATAATAGAAAACTTTTGGCAGGCATAGTTTAAAAATACACAACAGCATCCATGATTAAACAAATATTCATTCTCCAAATTGACCACAAGGTGGCAGTGTTATGTGTATGAAATGTTATATGTAGTATTGCTGTTCCCTACAGTTGATGTTCCTCTGTTTCTCCTTCCTTTCCTTATCTCTGTAATCCTGCAAGTACCCAGTTATGTTATCCCCGTGTGAAATCTTTTCACACTATGCTATGCTGTGTGCTTCCTGGGTGATCTTCAGAAAGGATAAACTCTGCCAAGAGGCACAAGTCTAGCCAGCACAATTACTAATTATTAATCTGTGTAGGTACCCTGATGGGTTGTAGTTTACATTTCAGTTCAGTTTTAAAGTAATATGGCAACTTTAAATAAGAAAATGAATACTAATCAACCATATAGCCAGTATAATAATATACTATCTGTTGTGAATTTAATTACAGTGGATGAACTGGCAAGCTTGTTCCTTCACACAAAATCCATAGATCTCTTAGCTAATCAGGTCTGCACTGCACAGACATCAGCACAGCCTGCTTTCTGTATTAGAACTGATTAGTGATTTCAAAAGCCAAAGGAATAACAATTTAAAACTGCCCTAACTAGGTAAGGAGATTAGCCTGCAGTCAGATATTTATTCTCTTTAATAGGTAAACTGTAGAGTTATATCTTTAAAATATTATTGTGTTATAAGCCTGATTTATATAACACATGCATTATAACAAATATACTGGTTTATTCATTAAACATTCTTATAGTTTAAAATGGTGCTAATTTTGCCCCAACCAATCAGATATCATTTAACATTTAAAATCTAACATCTGATTGGTTGGGGCAAAATTAGCACCATTTTAAACAATAAGAACTTTTATTGAATCTCCCTGATTGTGCGTAAATCCCTAATCCATTAAGCATACACACCTACTCAGGAAGTGAAGGTTCATACACACACTCAATTTGTGAGCGAGCGTAGACTCCCAACGGCCGAGCGTTACACGCGTCGAACGGTGGTTTCAGCTGAGAATCGTCCGTGTGATCCGACTGGTGGAACGGCGAATTCGTGTGAATTCGAATAGTTTGGCTCGAACTCAGGTTCGAGTTGGAGTTCTAGTCCATCTCTACTGATCGGGCTCACCTTTACTAAGATAGGTGCGACAGCTAATCACTATATCTAGCAGGCAGATCTATAGTTACGACGCTGCTTGGGACTGTACAAATGAATAGCAGCATAGTAAGGATTCGATGTAGTCACCACTGTAACAACTGATCACTTATCTAGCCTGGCACTGGGGAGTGGAGGGAGGTGTGACAAAGTGCCTTCCATTGGAGTTGACCATTCTATTACCGTGCCAGAAGAGTAAGGTGGGTATTCCAAGCTAGCACATGATTGCGCCATAGGCAGAGGTTCTGTTCCAAAACAGTGTGCTTCACACCCATTCACTGCCAAGAACCAGCACTAGGCACAAGCCAGACGGAGTCCCAATCCTGCACCCGCTATGTATCTTAAAAATCCGGCCCACCACTTTGTCTGTCTTTTTGATTTTGGACCCTTATGTGATTGAGTTTGTCACCCCTGATGTAAAGTAATAAATGTGGCCCATTTACCTCCACCAAATCAACTATTTTGTTTGTTTAACAACAGCAAATGCATTAATTTAGGCAACTGGAATATTTCTTAATTTAGCTAAAGTTAAGACAACCATAAACAAAAACACTGCGCTGTTTCATTTGAGGAGGCCATAATCTGAATCTGATCTGTGGATCTGAACAATTTTACAGTTGATATAAGCATTCTCACCACTTTCCTGGTCAGATCATTATCTACTATCAACATTGAGGCCATAATGTCAATCTCAAAATGATCATCCCAGACAGTTGCTGTTATGTCTAACAGTGTATCGAAGCATAATTTTGGATTAAATCGCTATGCATTATTTTAAGACATCTGCTTGGTTTCTTTTTATGGCAAATCCATTTTGGATTATGTTATTTCCAAGGTAATGTCTGCCACCTAATGTTCAAAAATGGTATCTTCAGCACTAAAAGTGCAACCCAGACCCTTTACAGGATAGTCAGAGGAAAACACACAGATACCCATTTTGAAGGATAGGCAGATCTTATAACATACACTTTTAAGCAGTGCCCACCTAATTTAAGTAAGCAACTCCCAAAATTCCTAGTATCGAAGCCAGAGACACACAAGCCATTTACACAGTGATCCTGCAAATACATTACATGATTTATTCTTTGTTCATACTAGTGTTTTGTTCTTATTAGTAGCACTTCCACAATGAGTTATTTTAATTTCGCCTAAAAAATGCAACCACAGCCCCAGGGGTGCTTCTAGACCCTTTGACACTTGAGCCAAACTTTTCAAGCCACTGACCTAACAGTGTCTGGGGAGCTGGAGGTCTGATCTAAGAGTGTCTGGTGAACTGGAGGGCTGACCTAACAGTGTCTGGTGAACGGGATGGCTGACATAAGAGTGTCTGGTGAACTGGATTTGTGACCTAACAGTGTCTGGGGAGCTGGAGGTCTGATCTAACAGTGCCTGGTGAATGGGATGGCTGACCTAATAGTGTCTGGTGAACTCGAGGGCTGACTTAACAGTGGCTGGTGTACTGGAGGACTGACCTAACAGTGTCTGTTGAACTGGAGGGCTGGAGGCTTTAAAAGCCACTGTTTGGTCTGCCCTCCATTTCAACAGATAGGTCGGTTAAGTCGGTCCTCCAGTTCACCAGCAACTGTTATATGGGAACTGTGGTCTCCAACCAAGTTTAAATGAAAGGGCAGTTTCCTACCTTTAAAATGAACCATCAATCACCTCTCTACCTGCTCCACAGCCCAAGATATAAAGAAATGACTGACCAGAAAGTTAATGGGTGGGAGGCTGACATGTGACATTCCTAAGGCTTCTCCTGCACAATGCCACCGGCGAGCACAGCCTTAGACTACCTCAGTGTGTGGGGGAGACAGGAAGTCCCTCCTACTCTCTGCTGTGTGAAGTCCTGACAGAGTAGGTAAGGGAATCTACAGCCCTTCTTTCCCACTATGTGAAAATAAACTTTTTCAGTGAGTGGGCAGGGCTTATACACCTGTGAGGGGGTGGGGCTTAGGTACCCGCAGGTGGATGGGGCTTAGGCACCCGTGAGTGGATGGGGCCACATGGGGATGTAAGAGAATGGGCCAAGGGGGGCCTGCAACTGGAGGGACCATGGGGTCCATGAGTGGGAGGGACCAGGGGGGCTGTAAAGGGGAGGAGGAGACACAGGGCAGATTGACTGACATGGTTTCAGAGCAGGAAGCAGGAAGTGCAGGGGACCTGGTGATGCTGCTGCCATATCCCACACAAAAATTTAAATATCTTCAAAACTATGCAAAATAAACAATGACAATAAATTGCAAACATTCTAAGGAGAGCAATTCCCACCAATTTACCTAAAGTAATTTTGGACCACAGTTCGCCTTTAAGTAAACACTGGCTGGTAAAATGGAGGCTGTCCTTATAGTGTCTGGTGAAAGAGCTGACCTAACGGTGGCTGTTGAACTGAAGGGATGACCTAACAGTGGCCTCCTTATACCTTCTAAGGTCTTCCAGGGACCCAGTTTATTTACCCATCTCAGCTCTAACCCCTCCACTCCACAGTATTACCGTGATGTTTTCTTTGATGCAAATCTTTAGATGTGGCTTTACATTTCACCAAGTCCTCCTCCTTTTTTGTCCATCTATCCCTCCTAAAATTATACTTTTAGCACAAAATGATAATTCTAGTTCCCCTATTTTGCTTAACAAGTCCTGTGCATTTGCAATGATATATCTTAAGCTGCCCATCTCTGCTCCTTTGTGCACAATACACTTGCCCACCCCCTCCTACCTAGTTTGAAGCCCTGTGTCTGTAAGGTATGTTACATAATAACAAAAAATTAGAAGTTGAATAAAGAAATATATGTCCAACAAGCTCAACATTTATACCCCACATAATGCCTGTGTAACAGCTACATACTAGCATGGTACTGGAAGTTTTATAAAGGCATATAGCCATCTAGTCCAACCTTTATGCCTTACTAATGAACCAGACTTAACAGTTACATAGTTACATATTATTGGAGGTTTAATAGAGACATTTAGTGCAACCTTTTTAGTTAACCCATGAACCCTGCCTGTTGATCGAGAAGAAGGCTAAAAAGCATGAAGAAGGGTAAGAATTAATTTTTGCCTCCAAATTGCAATTGAAAAGGATACCAGACCTATGTTTATTAATACCAGTAATTTTCAATATTTTTTACATTTTTAGTAACCCCGTTTTTGAAGCTATCTAATAAACTTGCCATTACCACATCTACTGTGAAACAGTTCCACATTTTTATGTTTCTCACTGTAAAGAAACCTTTTCTAACCTGATGATGAAACTTATTTTCTTCTACGTGTATGGCCCATTAATATATTTGTATAAAGTGATCATACAGTATGCCTGCACAAGCACTGCTTCTTCAGTGTAAACAACCCTAACTTGTCTAATCTGTCTGCATAGTTAATTCCCTTTATTCACCTTTTTAATTTTGTTGCCGTTCCTTGAACTCTTTCCGTTTTCGTTTCCAAGATGCCCCTTTATATACGGGATTCCAAAACTGCACTGCATATTACAAATATTCTGGCATATTTTTTCTGCATTATGTGTGTACATAATCATTAGATTATCATTAGACTGACTCGAGACAGGTTGATGAGTGTCTGTGCAAATTTTTTGGTCACTTGTATGTGTTCGCTTCCTTGAATACATATTTCACGAAAAAAAGGAAAAATAAAGTTACTGCATGTTCGAAGTGTTTACATTTGTTGAACTAATGAACTTCTTATGTAAGTATGCTAAAGGAAATCCGATGTAGACTACAAGAATGTCTGACGTTACCATAGATCTTTAAATTTTGTTGCTGAATGTACAGACATCATTTGTAAGGGATGTGAAATAATGCCATCATCGTTAAAAGCTCACCGACTATATTGTGCAACAATTACACGAGTGTAAACATGTATTTTTGCCCTTTTCTCAAAACATATAAAATATATTCTAAGCACCCTGAGGACACTTTTTTAAATTACCTTAAAGGGTATCTCCACTGACAAAAGTCACCTGGGTTGTAAGGATAGATATGTGTAAGGTGGAAATGTACCTGCAGTATCCTGTGTCTTTCAGCAGTAGTTCAGAAGAAATCCAATGAGTTTCCCCCAGAACGCTGTGGATGGTGCAGGTCCGCCCACTTTCAGTGACTGCTTGTATGGGAAATGTCCAACACGCGTTTTTCTTTAGTGCATGCGCAGAATGTGAGAGGATCCGTCGGGACTGCTGTCTGTATGATCTGACTGGTTGGTCGATACTACACACGCACGCGCGCGTACACACACACACACTTCAAGCTACTGAGTTCACTGATTAATGGAGGAATAATCACATGACCATCACAGCAGCTTGCTGACTTCACTAATTAATGGAGTAATCAGGTACTATCTTTTTCTCTCTCCCACTCCCTCCCATACCAGATTGCCTCATATTCCCAGCCTCCCCTATGAACCATATTTCAACCATCCCTCTCAGAGTTAGACACAAAAAAAATCTTTATATAAAACAACAAAGTTCCCCCTACTTACAGTAGTGTGGGAAGAGGGTTTTAATTTTTTCTCCCCTGTCTCTCTCTGCATGATCAGCTGTAAAAATGAACTTAGAGAGTCAGGGAGGAAAGGATTTCGTACTGCAGCCAAGTAGGTGTGTCTGCTACCATGATGATGCACATTGAGTGACAGCACTCTCAGCCAGCGCAGGGGAAGACACACCCCCAGGAACCTGCACAACTTTCCCATGCTGCTGCAATCAAACGAAAGGGAATTCTGGGGAAGAAAAGGTAGGGGGAGGGTTGAGGGATGGTGTACTTTAAAATAAACACAGTGGAGATACCCTTTAATAGGGAAACATGTGGAACTTTTGTGGAACTTTTATTTGATACATGTGGTGAAAATTTTTCCTAAAGGAGCAAAAAGACAGGCTTTCAAATCTCTGTTCATTGCCACAGCTCTTGGGACCTCCTGTAGGACTCTACACTTACACCCAATTGCTTTCTTTCACTCCGGTAAACTCAGCTTATTACCTCTTGGATCTGTCTGTTGGAAAGCATAACTTGTGCCGGCAGTGTGGTGCTTGATTCTGATTAATCATCATTGTCTCTGTATCAGACTCAGGATACTGACATCACCACAACGTGTTTCGCTCTTAACAAGATTCCTCAGTCTAAGGCTGGGTACACACAGATCTATTATTTGTCCTGACCGAGTGTTCGCTGAGAGCGAGTGCTCGGCTGGGACAAATGACTGTTAGTCACAGCGTGCACGGCCAATTGTGTGGTCCCATAGGGAACTGCATGATCGCCCGTGATTTACCAATGGTCCCAATCACCCATTTGGCAAATTCGGATGAACGTGATATGTACCCCGTCAGATATTTCCACCCGCCCGACCAAAAGGAAATATCTGCTGGTGTGTAAGGTAAAGCAAACGGTTGGGTGTACTGCAGCCATGTACGGAGACTTGAGAGCCTGTCTGGGGGATCGGAGACATACACAATTACACATATTTTTATATTTTACTTTCAGATTCCATTTTTGGAAATCATATTTTTATAGGCTAAATAAAAAAGTTTGAGACTTATGTTACATGCTTTTATTTAACCTTTAGGTTCTCCACTTATAACTTTGCGTGAGTGTGTCTTCCGTTACTTGCACAGCCGCCGCAAACCACGGCTTAAAGGGCATGTCCACCCCATTAAATATTTTTTGTTATATAGTAGCTCTCCCTCCCCCAGCCCCAACTGCTATTATAGATTTTCCAGAGACTCCCCTGAACTCTACTTACCTTCCCTCTTTCCTCCGGCGCACTGTCCCTGCCCTCTGCTTGCATAAAACTGCAAGCAGGGGGCCGGAACGGCAGCCACGTCCCTGATTGGCTGAGAGGCAGCCAATCACAGATGTGGCTGCCAGCTGCACAGAATGCAGCTGCGTCCGTGGCTGCACAGAACGCAGCCACGGTTAGCGTGACTTAAAGAGACGAAAAGAGCGATGCGTGGCCGCAACGCTCACAGGTATATGAGCCCATATGTGTTTTTGCATTTATGACTTTAAAACTAAATTTCAAATCATTCATAGTAAATACAAATATGTATATTATTGTGCTTTTATGTTGAACTTTTTGGACTTACAAACAACGATCATCAATGCACATTCCTCAGCCCCATCCAATATCTAACTATCTGTGCACTTGCATACATTACAAAAGGCGGCTTTAGTATACATTACTGTGATTACACATGACATAGTGATAATGGAGCCTGGTGTGAGTAAGTGTAGCCTAGGACCCAGATGCAGTTCATTAAGAAAGTGACAGTTGGGCTTTGATTACAAACCTCAGGATGTTTTGGTTTAAAGGTTCTGCATAAAAAATGTCTGTAAATTTGCTAATAACTCATAAAGGCTTTCACAGATGCCTAAGCATTTGTAATTAGGTCAAAAACTGTGTGAAGATACAGTCCCAAAAATGGATCGAATAAAAGAGTTATTGCCATACTAATGCCAAAATAGATACATTTTCCTGACACAAATAGACAAAGGAATTGCTGTATGAATAGCTCCACCCCTGCACCTGAACCTCAGCCTCAAACTCTTGTTCCACAGAGAAGACACATGTCTTTGCTAAGCCCCAACTTCCAGTCTATGAGTATCTACTTGAGCAGTCGAACAAATACATAAATGAAAGTCGTGAGCCAATGAGAAAGTTGACCAGTAAAATGCAGGCAAAAAAGTAATGTGATTGTGTTCATTTTAGATTATGCTTTTCAGACAATATTTTTTTTTTAAATAAATTAAAATGTAATTTTCTACAAACTGGCAATAAAGATATTGGAAAACAAAGTCAAAATTACATAAAGTGGGCTGTACTAACAATACAGACTATCCGCATTAACCGGGAATGTTTTATCCAACGCTGTAACCCAGAACCACCCATCAGCACTGAGTTGATAGCAGCCAGGTGGGCTTTGAATAATGAAAAGAGACATCTCATTAATTCTTACATGATAAGGGAAATGTTCTTTGTGCCTGTGCATTACCTTAAATATCACATGGACCAAGCCAACGTTTCAAAATGTAATCCAGTCTTTCTCAGCATAGCCATTGCCTCATACCTTGGCTTTTGTTTCACAAAGCGTAGCACTATTGCACATGTATATAAACCCTAAATATTGTTCTATTATTTACACAGCATGTCTTGTTTAATAAAGGCCGTCTTGGATCACTGGGTAACTGTTGATCATAAAAATCATATAATTATGTAGTAGTAGTCTACATTAAATTATAGCAAACTTTATTTAAGGGAAAATATGATTCATTACAAAGAAATCCATAAATGTTTGCAGTCTACGCAGCTATCTGCTTCCAACATTTCTAGAACAGCACATATGTTTAATATACAATGGTGCATGACATGTTATGTTCCCTGCTATTCGCCAACTTTATGAAGTGATTCATATGCTGCATGTTCTGACCTTCTCAAGCAAGACATATGAAATCTAACATCCTGGCATTAATGTTAAAACAAAGGCATTATGTATTTCATTCAATTTTTCTTTTTTACATGTGGAAATGGAACACTTTAGGTAAGACTTTTACCTGTGGCCTGAAGCCGAGATGCAAACAATTACACTATTTCCTCACTTCTATGGATACAATCTGTGCCATCAAAGGACAAGTTATTAAAAGGCTTTTGTCAGACATGTGCTAATAATTTGTTTGCAAAACCAATCTTGGTTGCAATGAAGTGCTATGAAATATTATAATGCTCACGTGCACCGTCACACCAGTACTTGTAAGGGATGATGAGGTATTCCCATCCAGTTGCTTTCATTTAGGGTATGCTATAATATCTGGAATAGATAAAAATGCAGCCATCCTATTTGACTATTTCTAATATAAAAAACAAGCCATCAAGTCATACCTTAACTTGTTCTTTCTACAAGCATAGGATTTACCATCATGGGTTCAAGGGACTTCTTCTTCTTTAGAAAAGCAATACTGGCCAAAAACCCAGTGTTATATGCAATTCTTTATTGGGCTGCTGTATTAAGAAGTACCATGCAGTACCTTATATTAACAGTAACCTAGAGATGGCTGAACTTTCTAAAGGTCGGTTTGTTTTAGAATTATAGAACTTTAGTAAAAGTTCTATAGTTCTATACTTCGAAAATGGACCCATTAAAGGAACACTAAACTTAAAAAACAAGTATTTGGCATCAGTTTCTTTTATTCACAGGGAGGTGAGAACTCTCATTCCCAGTGGGAATTTCCCACCTCCCTGTGAATAATAGTTTGCTCAGGGGACCTGGAACTTACCATACCGCGCTCCTCTCGCAAGATGCTCCTTCACAGAACAGCTGTTCTGTCCCGATCGCGTGCCCTATCTTTTGTATTGGCGCGCATGCGCCTAAGATAGGGCGTGCGGTCGGGACAGAGCAGCTGTCAGTGAAGGAGCGGCTTGCGGGGTAAATGAATAGTGGCTCTGGGTAAATGAGTCTGTAAGTTTCCTCAAGATCAGACAATTGTTGGGCTTCCACATTGAATTTTCAAAGGTTACCGAAAACGAACACTACATTCGAGGTTTATTGTTGAATTCGAGGGTTACCAAACACTGCATTCGAGGGTTAAGGCTGAATTTTTGGGTTATCACCAAATTCGAGGGTTTGTAAATGCTACATTCAAGGGTTATCGCCGGATTCAAGGGTTACCGAACACTGCATTCGAGGGTTATCGAACAGTACATTTGAGGGTTATCGCCATATAGGAGAGTTACCAAATGCATTCAAAGGTTACCGAATGCTACATTCAAGGTTTATCACAGGATTCAAGGGTTAACGAATGCCGCATTCAATGGTTATGGTTGATTTTGGAGGGGGATGAATGTTAAATTCGAGGGTTATAGCCAAATTTGAGGGTTACCGAATGCCGCATTCTAGGTTTATGGAGGGCTTCGTTTGAGGGTTATCGATTTGAGAATTCAGTAATCCTCGAATTTTGATTAATTATCGAAAACATGTACGCGAGTTTAGAAAATCATAAAGTTCATATTTTGGAGAGTTCTAAAAAGTTCGAGTTCGTACGAACCCTGTCATCTGGATTGGAACAAGTATTCCACAATATTGAGTGGGGGAAATAAAGTTATTGTTTCTTAGATGAAGGCATAATACCCAAGCAATAAGACATTTATGGAGAGTAAATGCATTTACTATTTAACATTTCCATTAGGCTTTATTAAACTTTAAACAGTTACTGCCTGTGTGGAATATAATGTAGGAAAAGAGGACTCTAAAGTAAAGTAGTGAAAATATTGTAGCATTCATCTCAATGGTTTGTGAATCTTGAAAGAAAGAAAAATTTCATGCAGAAATCTTCCTGTTCTGCTACTAATATGCCCTGATTAACAGTATATTTTCCTTTTTAAGAGTTAGGAATAGATTACACGGACCTATTGCAGAGGTGCAAAACCTGTAGCATACAAGCTTTATTAATATGGCTCTTGCCAAAAAACAACCACTTAAATGGATACATTTTAATTCCACCCTGACCTGTCCTTCTTCCGGTCCCACCCAATCCACCATGAATTCAGGTTCATACCGACGGGCGATTGTGGCGCTTACCTACAACTGTAAGATGAACGAGGTGAACACGCACACACACGATGCATGGGCATTCAGCAGTCCATTCGCTTCGGCGACGTTCGTCAGTCTACCATGACGCATCAACAAATGACGTCCGAGCAAATGCATACACACATGTATCTTATGCTTTTGGGTGTCGTGCATCAGCTGTCCTATCGGGCTTGTGTACGGACGTTAAGTTAAGCTCTAGTGCTAAGAGACCTATGGGCTGATGCAAACGTTTGCCCGTGCTATTAATTTGCAGCAACCAATCAGATGTTAGCTTTTTACTTGGTCACTGCCAACCAGATCACCATTTTCAGTTTTCAGCCAATCTGCCAGTCTCAGTTTGTAAGCCAATTCAGAAGTCACAGTTTACCAGTAAATTCACCCAATATGTCAGTCATATTTTGTCAGCTACTTTAACTCACTTTCTGGGGGGGGGTACAGATAATCCCCCCTTTCTGTTAAATTGTTGTTATCTGCACTTCCGGCACCTTGATGTCATTAGAAAGTACAAGGAGTGTCAGTGTGAAAGGGGATTATAACTACTGGAGCCAAGCTGCAGCCATGAACAATAAGAATTGGGGACATAGATAGTGACAGAGAACACACAGTAACACAAATGGAAACTTAGCATCCATATGCTTATTTTCCAAGTACCAGAATTAACAAGAACTGTAATCCAGAAGGGATTTACCAGGATTTATATGACATTGATATTTTTACTATAAAGAGGGGCTTAGGAGGTAAAATATTTTAGTAGTTCTTTAATAGAAGTTATAGTTCCCACAATTTTTAAAACTTCATACATTAGATCACTTCAGACAAAATGTGGTGCTAGTGATTCAATGATGTCAATGAAATATCTTTAAGACTTTTATTCCACCTACTCTAGATCCATTTCAGTTTGCCTAAAAACAGATCTATTGATGATGCGATAAATATAGTGATTCACTCCAGTCTAAATTTTCATACACACGTGCTGGGTGCCGAATGGCTGTGTACGAATGTCCATTTTAGCTGATAATCGTGCAGTGTATGAGCACTTTATCGGACGAAATAGGCGCTCGTTTGGAGATCCGCCCAAACGGTTTCAGCTTATAAAGTGCCCATACACAGCAAGATTATTAGCTGAAAAGGCCGTTCATACACATTGTGCATCTCGGGTCGGCACCCGCAATCACATGTGTGTACGAGCTTTAACACATCTGAAACAATGTAATACTTATGTGAGGCTTTTATTGGTCATACCCAGTAAGCTGGTTCATAAATTAAACATTTTAAATGTTAACCCTATTCTTTGTAGAGGGATATATAATTTCTTAATTGAAAGACCCCAAACTGTTATAATTAATAATCAGTGCTCACCGTATTGTTTAGTTAGTATTGCTGTGTCCTCAGTCCCTTTCTTTATTCTTTTGACTGTGCAGCACAGTTTAACGCTAATAATAAAAGTGATAATAAAATTGATTATAGATTAGAGTTTCAGCATCTCCTATCACGGTGTATCAATAATAATTTATTATTTAATCCGGTTAAAACCAAGGAATTCATTTTAGATTTTAGAAGGAACAGGCCTACTAATTACAGTCCTATTTTTATTGATGGTTCCCTGGTTAAACAAGTTTATACTTTTACATTTTTAGGAGTACAGATTCAATCGAAATTAACATGGGATTTTAATAAGAAAATTTTACGTAGTAAAGTTTCCCAAATTGAAACTTAGTAATGAATCAAAAAGTATTTTATTGTCTTTAAATCAATGCATGATCGAAAGTATATTATGTAACAGTTGTTTAGTTTGGTTTAACAGAGGTTCAGTTGCAAATAAGAATGCTTTGCAGCAGATTGTAAATCGTGCTCAGGATTACTGGCTTCTCATTATCTTCTTTAGATTTTATTTATTGATCATGATGTTTATCAAAAACAAGGAATATCATTAAAGATGGGTCCCGTCTCAGCAACAGTATAGAAACCTACTCTGTAAAACCAATAGGTGTTAAAAAGCTTTTTTCCCTGGACAGCTGTTAACATCATTAATGTAAGTATGTGGTGCATGTTTTACTATTTTTCTGTACAACATTGTAAAAATTATTTATGTATAATAATTTCATATGCTCAGTGACTACCGTAATATATATCTATCTATCTATATAAAGGTCAATATATCATACTTCTCAGATAAATGTATTTTTCCCCGCATTTATGTGAAGGGGGTGGGCTCCATAGTATAAAGTAGCACTGTATTATAAAGAGATAAATTAAACTTTGTTTTACAGCAATTAATTTGATTAATGCATTTTATATTGTTTAATATTTATTGTAATTGAATTCTCATTTTTTCCTTGATTAAAGGGCAAGTTCACCTTGTGTCCTATGCTGCCATCTAGTGATCATTTTCTATAAATACATATTTTTCTACCATGCTTAAAACTGGCTTTGTGAAATAAACAATCAAAAACACCGTGGCACTATTTAGTCATTCCTTTTTGCTGTTGCCCCTATATTGGTGTTTTTAAACTGGGGTTGTTCAGTGATGGCTGCTTGTTTAAGATTTAGGTCTGGACTGGCTATGTAAAAATCCCATCAAGTTACATAACGGACGGTTTTTCAAATAAAAAAAAAAAAAAGTGTACGTTATAAAAACACATACATTTAAGCTGCTTAACGTATACAAAATTAATGCAATTAGTGCAGTCCTGTTAAATACATATGGGTGCACTCTAATTGTCAGATGATCTTGTAACTCTTCACAAGGGCCAGTCCAGAATTTTAAATTTGGACCACACGTATCTCCAATTAACCCACCTATCCCTGAATCCCTGAAAGGAGAATATAACCATGACCTGGAGAGATATCATTCCAACCCCATTATAAATAAAACAGGCACACACTGCTTATCCAATTGGGAATGTGTAAGGCTACATCTTTATTAGTGACTTAAATTAAAATAAAACTTATAACTTTATTAAAGGGCATGTCCACCCCATTTTTAAAGGGCATGTCCACCCCATTTTTTGAAGTTTTTATATATTATTTATATATTATTTTATATATTATAGTTATTGGTCCCCCAGCCCCAACCGCCGTATAGAATTGTTCGAAAGTGCCCCGATAGTTACTTACCTTCCCTCTATCCTCCTCGGAAATGCAAGCAGGGGCGGGACCGTCAGCCGCGTCAACTGATTGGCTGAGAGGCAGTGAGAGGCAGCCAATCAGGGATGCGGCCGCCAGCTGCTCAGAACGCCGGAGGATAGAGGGAAGGTAAGTAACTATCGGCGGACTTTCTAACAATTCTATTACGGCGGTTGGGGCTGGGGGACCAATAACTATAATATCACCAAGGGGTTTTGCGCTAGGGGGAGGGAGAAGAAAACGGGAGGGAGAGGGAGGGAGAGGGAGGGGGGGAGGACTCACCTGCGCATGCCTCAGACCTTGTCGAGGTTGAGGCTGAGACAGGCGCAGGATGAGTCACACAAAGCTTCCTACACTACACTTTCCTGGACTTTGGAGGGGCATAGCATGGCAACCATAAGGAGCTGAGATGTAAGGTAAGGATTTTTGTACACTACAGAGTAGTGCCAGTATGGGGTTAAATTTCAGTTTTGGGGGGTGGACATGCCCTTTAAATTTTTTGGGTACTGTAGGTCTCCCTCCCCCAGCCCCAACCGCTATATTAATATGTGCAGAAACTCCCCCGATCATTACTTACCTTCCCTCTTTCCTCCAGGGTACTGTCCCGGCACTCTGCTTGCATGAACCTGCAAGCAGGGGGCCGAACCTGCAGCTTCGTCCATGAATGGCGGCTGCCAGCAGTTTAGAACGCCAGGGGAGAGAGGGAAAGTAAGTAATGATCGGAAAATTTCTGGACATAATAATACAGTGGTTGGGGCTGGGGGAGGGAGACCTATTATACCCCAAAGGGTTTTTACACTGGGGGAGAGGAAATCTGGAGGGAGAGGGAGGGGGAGGGAGGGGGGGAATGGAGAGGGAGGGGGGGGAGGGCTGCAGTGCACATGACATTTTTCTCCCAGTGGAGAGACAGGAGGCAAAGTCCTATATGGCTCCTGGTGGCCAGTTTTTGGGACTTTGGAGGGGCATAGCAGAGCAGCCATTTGAAGCTGGGATGTAAGGTAAGGATTTTATTACACTACAGAGTGGGGCCAGTGGGTTAAATTATAGTTTTGGGGGTGGACATGCCCTTTAACTTTGTCCTCTGGCAATGGCAGATATTCCTCCCTGCCAAATGTGGCTTCCGTGCAGGCTGGGAAGAAGGGGGCAGGAAGGGAGAAAAGCAGCCTGGCGTGACGTAAAAAACATCATCAAAGGGCCAGGCATGGGCGGAATGTGTGACGTGTAATACATCATAAAAGAGGCAGGGTTAGGGGCGTGGCGGCCACCAGCTGCCCAGGAAGCCAGCTCAATAGGGTCTGTTTGGATAATAAACACCAACAACGCCTCTCATGGACCCTTTGCCCTTATAGAGAGAGAAACCATAAATATCTATTCTTTTTACACCTTTTAGTTATTATCTTGCCTCCACAAGAGACCTGCTACATAAATCCCAGGGTAGGTGGGTGGGTGAAGTCCCTTTCCTCCTCTCTCTTCTGGCCACTACCTTAAAGGGGAACAGTGGTCAAAAATTACTTTAAGTAAATTGAAAGGAATTGCTCTCCTGAGAATTTATTGTCAGTGTTTATTTTGCATAGTTTTGAAGATATTTACATTTTTGTGTGTGATATGGCAGCAGCATTAGCAGGTCCCCTGCACTTCCTGCTTCCTGCTCTGAAACCATGGCAGTGGATGACAGACAATTTGCCCTGTGTCTCCTCCTCCCCTTGCAGCCCCCCTCCTCTTGCAAGCCCCCCTAGTCCCTCACACTCATGGACCCCATGGACCCTCCCTTTGCAGGCCCTCCTTGGCCCCTTCCCTTACAGCCCCATGTGGCCCTGCCCACTCTTGGGTGCCTTAGCCCCACCCACTCTCAAGTGCCTTCACCCCGCCTACTCTCGGATAATTTATCCCCGCCCACCTGTGGGTGCTTTAGCCCACGGAGCGACCCTCAAACCCCCCCCCCCTACAGAAAACTGTGAAAACAACCTTTTCAGGCAGAGTGAGAACTCAATAGGTCCAGTGCTTTCTGATCTCACTCTATGGATCCAGTGCTTACCAATCTCACTCTATGGTTCCAGTTCTTACTGATCTCACCACTCTCATTCATTCTACCAGTGCTCACTGCTCTCACTCAATGGATCCAGTGATTTCTTAACTCACTCTATGGATCCAGCGCTTATCAATCCCATTCTATGGTTCTAGTGCTTAATGATCTCACTCATTCTACCAGTGCTCATTGCTCTCACTCAACGAATAATGTGCTCCCTGCTCTCACTCAATGGATCTGGTGCTTTCTGATCTCATTCAATGGTTTCAGTTCCTATTGATCTCACTCATTCTACCTGTGTTCACTGCTCTCACTCAATGAATCCAGTGTTCAATGCTCTCACTCAGTGCTTTCTGATCTCACTTGTTGGATCCAGTGCTTACTGATCTCACTCATTCTAACACTGTACAAATGCCACTCTATGGTTCCAGTTCTTTCTGATCTCACTCTATGGATCCAGTGCTTACCAATCTCACTCAATGATTCCAGAACTTACTGGTCTAAGTCATTCTACCAGTGCTCACTCCTCTTACTCAATGGATCCCATGCTCACTGCTCTCACTCAATGCATCCAGTGCTTTCTGATCTCATTCTATATATCCAGTGATCACTGCTCTAACGTTATGGATCCAGTGCTCACTGCTCACACTTTATGGATTCAGTGCTTGCTGATCTCACTCTATGGATCCAGCACCTACTGATCTCACTCTATGGTTCAACTGCCTACTGATCTCACTCATTTTGCCAGTGCTCATGATTTTCACTCAATTAATTCAGTGTTCACTGTTCTCACTCAATGGATCCAGTGCTTACTGTTCTCACTTATTCTACCAGTGCTCAATGCTCCTACTCTATGGATCCAGTACTTACTGCTCTCACTCTATATATCCAGTGCTCACTGCTCTCACATTATGGATCCAGTGCTTGCTGATCTTACTCATTTTACTAGTGCTTACTGGTCTCACTCTATGGATCCAGTGCTTACCTATCTCACTCATTCTACCAGTGCTCACTACTCTCACTCTATGGATCCAGTGCTCACCACTCTTGTTTGTTCTACCAGTACTCACTACTCTCACTCTATGGATCCAGTGCTTTCTGATCTCACTCTATGAATCCAGTGCCCACTGTCTCACTATGGATCCAGTGCTTACTGATCTCACGCTATGGATCCCGTGCTCACTGCTTTCACTCAATAGATCCATTGCTTTCTTATCACACTCTATGGATCCATCACTTACTGATCTTACTCTATGGTTCGAGTGGTTACTGATTTCACTCATTCTACCAGTGCTCACTGCTCTCACTCAATAGATCCTGTGCTCACTGCTCTCAATCAATGGATCCAGTGCTTTCTGATCTCGCTCTATGGATCCAGCTTGCACCAATCTCACTCTATGGTTCCAGTTCTTACTGATCTCACTCATTCTACCACTGCTCACTGCTCCCCCTAAATGAATCCAGTGTTCACTGTTCACTCAAAAGATCCAGTGTTTACTGATCAAACACATTCTATCAGTGCTCACTTCTTCCACTATATGGATCTAGTGCTTACTGCCCTCACTATGTGAATCCAGTGCTTAATGATCTCAGTCATTCTACTAGTGCTTACTGCTCTTAGTCTATGTATCCAGTGCTCATGGCTCTCAATTTATGGATCCAGTGCTCACAGGTCTAACTCATTCTACCAGTGCTCACACTATGTATCCAGTGCTCACTGCTCTCACTCATTTAACCAGTGCTCACTGCTCTCACTCAATGGATCCAGTGCATTCTGATCTCTATGGCTCCAACACTTACTGATCTCACTCTATGGTTCAAGTGTCTACTGATCTCACTCATTTTACCAGTGCTCATGGCTTTCACTCAAGCGATCCAGTGTTTACTGTTCTCCCTCAATGGATTCTGTGTTTACTGGTCTCCTTTATTCTACCAGTGCTCAATGCTCAATGGATCCAGTGCTTGATGATCTCTCTCTTTCTACTAGTGGTTACTGGTCTCACTCTATGGATACAGTGCTTACTAATCTCACTCATTCTACCAGTGCTTACTGCTCTCAGTCTATGTATCCAGTGCCTACGGCTCTCACTCTATGGATCCAGTGCTCACAGGTCTCACTCATTCTACGAGGTCTCACTACTCTCACTCTATGAATCCAGTGCTCAATGCTCTGACTCATTCTACCAGTGCTTACTGCTCTCAGTCTATGTATCCAGTGCCCACGGCTCTCACTCTATGGATCCAGTGCTCACTGCTCTCACTCATTCTACCAGTGCTTACTGATCTCACTCTTTGGATCCAGTGCTCACTGCTCTCACTCAATGGATTCAGTGCATTCTGATCTCACTCAATGGATCCAGCACTTACTGATCTCACTCTATGGTTTAAGTGCCTACTGATCTCATTCATTTTACCAGTGCTCATGGCTTTTACTCAATGGATCCAGTGTTCACTGATCTCACTCAATGGATCCAATGCTTACTGGTCTCACTCTATATATCCAGTGATCACTGCTCTCACTTTATGGATCCAGTGCTCACTGCTCACACTTTATGGATCCAGTGCTTGCTGATCTCACTCTATGGATCAAGCACTTGCTGATTTCACTCTTTGGTTCCACTGCCTACTGATCTCACTCATTTTGCCAGTGCTCATGGTTTTCACTCAATGGATCCAGTGTTCATTGTTCTCACTCAATGGATCCAGTGCTTACTGGTCTCACTTATTCTACCAGTGCTCAGTGCTCTTACTCTATGGATCCAGTACTCACTGCTCTCACTATGGATTCAGTGCTTACTGCTTTCACTCTATATATCCAGTATATATACTGGTCTCACTTATTCTACCACTCTTTTTGGATTGAGTGCTTGCTAATCTCACTCATTCTGTTAGTGCTTATTGGTCTCACTCTATGGATCTAGCATTTACAAATCTCATTCTATGGTTCCAGTTCTTTCTGATCTCACTCTATGGATCCAGCACTTATGAATCTCATCCTATGGTGATCCACCAGGCAGATCAACAAATGACTCCCGACTGAATGCAAACACAAGTGCGATTTTCGTCTGAAACGGTCGTTCGTCACATGAATGCATTGTGTTCGGGGGTCGTGGCTCGGTTCCAAATCGTACATGAGTTTTTTGACAATTAGGCACCTTTTTAAAGTCCTATTGGGCAGTATCCTGGTATAGTGGTTCTTTAGGAATAACTATTCAAAATCACAAAATCTGTTACTATTTTACATGTACCAATAAAGTATTGTACCACCTGTATATCCATTCCTGGTGTATTCTACATGAATTTCTATTGAAGACAGAATACCTTACAGAACATACCAACAGTATACTAGATAATAAGATGATACATAAACCAAGGTTTGTGTATACAATACAAAGTAAAACAGAACTTTCTTATATAGGATCAAGAATGGACAAGTGAGAGCTTTTCTTTTGACATATTCAAAAAATGTATTGCGTCATTTACACCCAGAGTAATTACCCAGAGTAATTTTTATGGAATATATCAATTACACATATCTCAATAACTAAATCTTTTACATCCCTCAGAATTATGTTAATGACCTGAGCACCAATACATGTTTAAAGCGAACATTTATTATACTGGATGTTTTTCCAGAATAATAAGATTGCAAGATATTTCATTTAGGCTGAAATGCCATATGTTGTAGAGTTTAATAAATCTAATAAATCTGGGAACACAGTTTCTATTCCTTTTTACAAACTCCTACCTGTATGATGAAGGTTACATCCGATATTTAACTTAGTGATTGGTTTGTGTTGAGTTCTTGTGTTCAGAATTGTACAAAGAGTTCACAGGGTTTATGTTATGCAATATCTGGTTTTGTACAAAAATCATATGTGCCAGAAAAGCAATTTACATAGATTCCCAATATAAAGATGGCACCAGTACAAAGATATTAAGATATTTCAATAAGAAAAACACTAGGGAAATGATTTGCTTTATAGTTTCTCATTATTCATGGTAGACCAGAGTTAACAAGAACGGAGGTAGAAGAGAAGAGTATGGCTCAGATCACCCCCATATTCTTCACACCAAATGTCACCAACTTATGAGACAGGATACTGTACTCCAAGGGTTAATATTTCTGAGTTGTCTCCGAATTTTCCAAGACATGTTTAATTTATTTCTCCTATTACATATAATATTGCATAAATTTAGATCAATGAGTATTAATTAACTTTTTTTACATGGCAAATAAATTCATTTATATTAAATGTCTGTAACTTAAACACTTTTCGTAGGCAACTATAATCAATGAAAAGTGTGCTGTGTGTGATTTATATGAGACTTTCCATCCCAGATGGACATTAGAGTCTGTAGGGCGGAGAGCTGATTTTAGCAGGGTTAAATCCAATTCGATAAATGAGGTGAAATTTTAAATATGAGGACAACTATTTGGTTGCACGTCAAAGCGATTGCTGTGAATGTACCATCTGCAATCACTTACAGTTTTCTTGTAAAGAGCTGGCTGGAATGTTTGACTAATACAGTATCGGCAGCAAGGGGATTAGGCTTGAAGTTCACAAGAAAGCAACATACAACTTTCTACAGAGATTTAGTATAATGGTAAATTTTTATGTGGACTCATCAAATAGGGTGGAGCTTTAGGGTTTATTTAGTTACTATTCATTTCCACAAAAAATAATGTACCACATGTCTTTTGTGTAATTGAATGACTTTGGCAAGTCAAGAAAACTTTGATGTAATAGATCTTCTGTCATAAAGACATTACAGACCATTGTCTGACAAGGTTTAATAGGGTTTAATGGAAAACATAGTGCAAAACTTCAAAATAAAACTACGCTAAGTGGTGCCAAATGTCCAGCGCTTAAAATCAATTTTACAGCCTACTGAATAAATTGTTTTATTGCAAAAAGAAAATCCTTCATCAATGCACAAGAAAGGTAGAGGGATGCTCACATACAGTTCCTAAAACCATAGGCTTTTAATGGACATGGTCTGTGTTTTTCTCAAGGGTCCCTGCAGACTTTAAACCGCCCCTGAAGAGCAGAGATACTGACACCCATCATGAACTTTAACAACCGATTGTTTTGCTGTTTAAGATGGTGGTAGGAATAGTCCGCCTCCAAACCAGTTTCATTTCAAAAAGGAAAAACATCACTACTAAAAAGTTCCTTAGAAGTCCTATATTAGGGGTGGGTAATTAAATTTCACAGGGGGCCACATTAGAAACTTGAAATGTCGTGAAGGGCTAGGCCGATACTCACTTACCATTATAGAGATCGCAAAATTGGATTTTTTAAAAAGATTAAATTAATATACGTGGTTCATTGAATTTTTTTTATTTTGCAATTTTTAATAGATCCATTCCATCAATGAATCAATTGATCAGGTCAACATTTTTTCTATAAAATAAACTTAATAAAAATTAATCCATTATACAGCCTGAGACAATTAATATTATGATATTTGGGTACAGATCTAGGATTGAGGGACCAGTCAGGAGAAGCCAACAGGCCGCATGCGGCTTCCGGGCCTTACTTTGACCAGGTCTGTGCTAGAGAATAAAGGGCTGTACATACATATAACATATGTCAGCTGGGAGTGGCTAACAAACGACCACTAACAATTTTAAATGTGGCACCAGCGACATCTTTCATTCAGCAGATACCAAAAGAAGCTGATGGGAACCACCACACACATATGTTTGCTGGTTAAAGAGGTCTGTCTTTGATCCTTCATTGGCTGCTTCGGTTGGCACAATTAAATGTGTGTATGAAGCTTTAG
This sequence comes from Hymenochirus boettgeri, assembly GCA_019447015.1. Taxonomy (NCBI): domain Eukaryota; kingdom Metazoa; phylum Chordata; class Amphibia; order Anura; family Pipidae; genus Hymenochirus; species Hymenochirus boettgeri. Next base: position 79,585,369 of record CM033471.1, read on the forward strand.
TTATCTACCAATAACATAAGAGTTTTTTTTTTAATTAACTTTTTTCTAAAGTCTGCTGAGCAATAAATAGACTTTGAAGTAAATGGTAACTCATTTACCCATGAAATATAACCTTTATGTATTAATGATGCATAACCTGTTATGTCATATGATGGGAAAAGGATAAGGATGATGTGACAACCTTGAAGCCCTTATAAGTGCCACATCACGATATGAAAACAGAAGGGCAATCCAAATAATCTGAATGGCCTCTCTCCAGTATAAGCAACAAGAAAGAAATTCAGATCTGAAAATGCAGTGAAATGTAATTTTCTTCATTGGTTAGGCAGCTGATAAATCATGTAAGTGAGTTGCTGTTTGGTTATTAATGTTTTCTAGATCTGGTGAGTGCAATGCGAGAAATGTTTATATTGGATTGATCATTCAGTCTTTCCCCCTTTTTTCTGGATTGTTATTTTTATTGATATTTTTGGTTAGAGAACTTTCTGTCAGTTTTAACACCCCAGTGACATAGAGGGTTCATTTGGAGCCTTGGATTTCCAGTGATGACAGAGATCTATGGGAGGGAAAAATCACTAGGTACTTGTGCCTGTATGTATTAAAGAAAACACATGAGCGCTTGTTTACTTTGGTGATTTCATGATCTTAGTGGCTTTTCATGCAATGTGTTATTTCAAATCTTTCATTATGTTGATGAAGTCAACATATTACATTTTGTGTAGTCAAAATTTACACAACACTTACAAAATGTATTTTGATTTATCTGTGGGTGTATAATAAAATAAGAAAAGTACATTGACTGTGTTGAATACACTTTATACATACTGTAAACATCATTACCATACACTTGAGAGTCTAGGATTATTGCTGGGACATTACAGCTACATTTGGTGCAAGTGAGTAAGCCATGGTTATATTGACCTTATATTGACCTTCAAAAGAGCTCTAATATTTCAATGTTACCTATGTACATGTCATTGAGTGATGAATATAGGTTATAACCCATATTTAAAGTAACACATAACCTCAATTGTTTACTGTGAGAACAGCATACAACACAGTGTTTTGAGGAGCATACTGCACACTTGCTCAGGTGAAGAATGTAGACATTTCTACAACAAATCTTATTCATACAATGTGTTCACTAACATGTTCAGCAAAAATTTTCAGGCAGCTAATATTTTTAGTATTAAGGTATGTCCACCTTAAAATCCATATTTTTCTATAGTGTAGCCTCCACCCTCCCAGCCCCAACCGCACTGTCCGTTTTAAAAAAAAAATCAGATCACTTAATTAACAGCCATCATTCCCACGGCCTCTGCCCGTAATGTTACTTCCGCGAAGGAAGTAACATTAGGGGCTGGACCGGCAGTTGCGGCTGCCGGCTATTGAGAACGCCACTGGAACAAAGGCTCGTAAGTAATCTGCTATTTTTTTAAAAAAAACTGACTATGCGGCTGGGGCTGGAAGGGGGAAGGCTACACTACAAAAAAGGGGTCTGCAAACCTCCTGGAGGCAGGAGAATAGGCAGAGACCTTTACACAGGTAGACAGGCTCCTGCTCCTTACTTTCCTGGACTTTGGGCAAGCACTACAGGAGAACCATAAGGAGCAGAGTTGTAACACTACACATGTAGGAATGTAGTAATGGTATTAGAAGTCACCTTAGAGTTCCGTGTCCTGTTTAAAAGGTGCTTAGCCTGCGGCCTCGTGCTTTTATATGGTCACTGAACTCCTCGGTGACTTCTAATATCCTTATAATTTACAGTTGGGGGTGCATTATCTACTATATTGTCACTGTGATGTGCAGTAGTATGGGCGATGTACGGTAGCAATATTGCCTTAAGTGTGTTATCGTAGTGAAAAGATAAATACTTAAACGTATATATATAGTTGTTTGTTATCTCAGACTCCTGGTGGTTCTTAATTCATAAATACAATGGCTTCTTTATTATTGGTATCTCTATCGCACATATGCTTTGTTTATTAGTTATTTGTGCTGCTTACATGGGCTGAAGGGGAGATCTGGGTGTACTCGACCCCAGATCTATCACAAATTCCTTCTTGTCCTTAAATGCATGCTGCCGCCATATATCTTGCTTAGTGTGCACTGTGAAACCAACTTTATTAAAAAAACATCTCCCGTAAATCGTGACTCACCCGTGTGACTTCGCTTGGTCCGTGTGTTAGGTAAGTATTTCAATTCTCCATAGATGGGCTATAGGTCCGCACTCCACGATCCGGTAAGAACTTCTCCAATCACCAGGTAAAACTTGACACTTTATTATAACATATTAAAAAATCCTTTCCACAATCAAACAAAAATGCCTGACGCGTTTCGAACGGAACTAATCGTTCTTACTCATAGGCTACGAGTAGGTAGAAGTTCTTACCGGATCGTGGAGTGCGGACCTATAGCCCATCTACGGAGAATTGAAAAGATAAATAGCAGCATAACATTTGCCAATACCATACCAGGTATGTAACCAAGAATTTGCTAACATTAAAGGGGGGACTTTAACATAAAAAAACAAGACTACCATTTGACTTTATTGGGAAATAGAGAAAATTTTAATCTCAAAAAGCGATCTTTGAACTTTGAATAGCGATAATTGGAAAATCAGAAATAGCTGATCATATTGCAGTAAAATAGAAAATAGTCTAACATCCCCCTAGACCCTAATTTTATTAGAAAAAACACTCCACAATGTACTGACACCTTCCAGGGCCCACTGGCAGGCTAGATATATGGACACTTATGCTTTTTTGCCACCTCAGACTTTTGAAAGGCTGAACTTAACACAATGAATCACTTATCAACATTTTATAAATACGATTGAGTAGTTATTTTCAACTCCCCTTGTTTATAATGAATGCAAGTTTGCAAATAATATGATTGTATGGGGTCTAGGAATGTGTATTGATTATGTTTTCTATGTTTGAATAAAAGATTGACCAGATCAGTAATACTTCCGTTAAATGTACCGTAATTGTAATTTAGCCTAAGGAGTGCTTCCACAGTCCTTCTATTGTATGTATTTATTAGGAAGCATTGACAAGCTTCCACATGTTAGTAGCACCCCCAACACAGCCCTTTATTTGGAGGTCCAAAGCCTTTAATATAAAGCACCGGATGGACGGCCTCTTCACTCACTAGAATATGCCAGTGGGCTGGGGGGAATTGAGAAAGCCTGCTAAATTGATCCAGCACGCAAGTAGAAGAAATGCAAAAGTTGCTAATGGTAACTGAAGTAAAAAAGGTTAAATCTGACAACAACAATTCGAATTTTGTTGACAGCAATAATTTAAGTAAAATCGACAGGTTTTTGCCCCCCTCTTTTTTCAACTACAAGGCTTTATAATAATTGCATTATAATTGTCTTATGATATTGGAAAATAAATGCATGTTCAGGCTTTTCTGAAAAAGAACATAAAAAGGTCGAACAAGTTCTAATTTTAAAATGAAAATCTGACCACTAGAGGCCACTGCTGTACTGAAGTGAGCTGAACTGAAGTATTAGCTTCCAGAAGTTTTGCTTGCCGTACACATAAAGGCAACCTTAAGCAAGATTAGATAGAAAGAAAAAAACAAAGAAAGTATAATCAGGTTAAATGACCTGTCAAAATCAAGCACATGCATCTGAGTCATATAGCACATATAGGGTCCTATTTGAAAAGGCGCTGTATCACATTATAGTAATCGGTTTAACAATCGTTAATCGTTATCATGATCATAAATTACCGATACCAAACGCAAGTCAACGTTAACACGATCGTAGATTTACAATCTCCATAGAAAACTATTGCGGTAGTTTACTTCTGCATAGTATTCTAGGACAGAACATTTGTTAATTAATATACACAAATGCCATACATTTACGCCTGCTGACGTACATTAACGGAACGTGCAGTATCGCTAAATTGCGATGCTGCACATTTTTAAACAGGGCCCATAGAGACATTAAAAAGCCAGCCAAAACATCAATAAAGTTAGAGTTCTCAAACATACAAAATCACCCAACAGAAAATGCTAAAAGTGCTAAAAGTTAAACAAAAAGACATGTGGTGGATTGTGTGGACAGTTTATTGGGTCAGGCTGGTTATGACCCTGCAATCTTGGTACACATTGGTGCCAATTTGGTGCCATTTAATGAAGCTGCCATCACCACATCTACTACTGGAAGACAGTTCCGCAGTTTTTTTTATTTTTACTGTTAAATAAACCCTGTCCATGCCTTTGGGAGAAAAAAGTCCTATTTTTCTAATTTTAAGATGACCTTGGAGGTTTTGTGAACAAATAAAAGTAATTTTTATAGAATTAATGTGATGGTGATTAATATGCTTAATGAACTTACAAAGTAGGAGGTACATTATTTTCTTTTTTTTTTAGTGAGTAATGTGACACCTAATTAGCACCCACATAGTCCCTCCCAAAATAAATGTAACCATAATTCTGTAGGAGAAAGGAGCACTAGAGAGCTGAAATCTCTATATCTGAACTACACCCCCTTACATGTGTCACAGCCCCTATCGTTTGCCTGGGTGCTAATGAATTAAGCTTTTATCTAAAGAAAAACCTGAAATAATGTATGTCTAAATTTAATCTATGCTTCCTTACCAGCAGGTATAATTTTCACTTTTTAAATAAGTAGTATTATAAAGAAATCATTTTGTAGGTTTTTGTCTTTCCCCAAGTTTTGTTGATCTGCTCCCCAACCAATACTATTTTTTTTACTGATGAGCCTTGTTTGCACACAGGTTATATGCAGGTAAATCAGTAGTGACTTCAGACAGGGAGTAATAGGGCAAGATGCAGCTTTATATCTTGTCAGACAATGATAAAGACTAAAACCTGTAGAATAAAATATACAATGCTGAAGCAATGCTGTTTATTTAAGGGGTGAAAGATATTGCTTTTCTTCTCCTTTAATTTAGGAATTGAATGGCAATTGAATGGCACCCAGTAGGTGGAAACATTTGCATACTGTACATGTATGCACTCTCTTATCAAAGCAACAGTTTCCTTAATGTTCTTTAACGTACCTTTTCTATAAACATCCTTTTAATTTATCAACTTTATTATGTATACAGAAGCAACTCCACATGTGTAATTATCCCGTTTCATGTGCGCTACACTCTAATGAGATACTCATGCTTTTTGTTCTTTTGTTGGAAATACGTGTTTATTTGTAAACAGTGATGGATATTCACTGAGGAAGACATCACACACTACAACAAATAGGTTAATGCTTTGAATTTGTTTAGTGCTTCGCAGTTGATTAGCACAAGAAAGTGTAATTACATTCCTATTGTTTCAAGAATTCAGTTATTCACATTGTCGAAAAGCAGTGGAAAACCAGCACAGATGGTTTACTACATTTTAAATCCATATTATGCAGGGATGGATTCCAAGTTTGTATATAGCACAAAGGATGAACAAAACTAGTACGTGGAAAATCTGATTCCATAGCAATTGAAAGAAGTTGAATTGTCTTGTTTTTTTGACCACAGTTTTTGACTTTTCAATCTCACTTATTGGCTGCCTTTTTTCGACTTTTCTATCTTGATTTTAAATAATACCTTTTATTGGCTAACTAAAATGATTGAAAATGCAAAAGCTTGAATTCTAATAAAAAGTATTGTTTTATATCCAAGATGTCTCTACTTTTATCAATTACTAACACGGTACAATTCTCTACTACTACTATCTTGATTTTATAATTTTCAATCTCAATTTTCTATTTTCCATCTTGATTTTATTCGTTTTTATTGCGATTATTTAATTTTCGAAATTTTCAAAAACTCATCCGGATCAAAACCTTTAGATCCAAAGTGAAACAAAGTTCAATTCAAAACCAGGATTAATCTCTAATTCTAGACCAACATGCATAGTCTTGTGTGGTGGCCATAAGCTGAAGAAATAGCTTGAATTGAGAAGCTCCTCTGACGTAAAGGTAGGCACACATGGCATTGATATTCCGATTGATTCAATCAATTCGATCAAATTGATTAGATTATCGAAGACACTTTTAAGGTTTCCAATAGACCGACTGGTAATGTCGATCAGTCTATCGAAAAAAACCTAATCGGGCAAGATGGAAATATTTCCATCAACCCCATCTACCAAAATATCTGAAATCTATGGAAGATTGCTAGTGCAAGGTTGGGATATTCCATCATTTCTTCCAATCGGAATTACGATCGTTTCAGACAATCGCAAATCCAATTGAAAGATTATTGGACAGTGTATGCCCACCTTAAGCCCTGTTCTTTTAAATTTGTGCCTCAGTAAGCATCATTTATTTACTAAAATTACTACAAGAAACCAAATTCTGATTATCTGTTGTCATTTATTTTTGGCTATTTTCATGTTCTGCTCGGGGATGTTCCCTGTGATCATTTGTACTGAGCATGTGTCAGTCACATAAATGATGGGTTTTGTCACAGCAGTGTCCTGTCTGTTTGTCCCTTTCTTTACTGTCTGTTTTTAATTACACTAGGGCGAGTTTACTTTAAAAACAAGGAGAAAAGAAAATAAGTCAAGCAGTTACTTCATTAAAAAAATATATACAATATATTTATATATCATTATTTATTATATATTTATTAGAGGTAGAATGTTTAGTTTGCAATTACACCAAACTATTGAAATGTTATGGATTTCACCAAAGCAGATTTTTTTCAATACCATAATGCCCTGCAGGACAATTGAATGCCAGTAAGCAGTTCTAAACCAACCAATCACAAATATTTTATTTTGTTCCAGACCCCTTACTATAAAAAAAACATGCTGTTTTCACTCCCAGCAGCCATTTTTTCAGTTTGTTAAGAACAGCTAAAGCTAGGTACACACAATAACGATAAAGCCTTGATACCATTGGATCTGATGGTATAGGGTCTTTGTTGGCACTGTGTGTGGGCGGTTTTCCAAACGAGTGTATGGCCGCCAAATGTTCGGGTCAGCCAATCGCTCGTTCAGGAAAGTCAGTAAATTTCCTTCGGCCACCGTAACTCCCTATAGGGGAGTCTGTCGTGGCAGAGGGAAACAGCGTTCTCGCTATGCTGTGTATCTGTCATCTTTCAAAAATCTGTCCTGTGTGTACCCAGCTTTTAGCTGGGTAGACACATGCCAGATATTTGCATGATAGACAGAATCTGTAAGACGGTATCGGGGCTTTATTGGTACTGTGTGTTCTTGAAGACGTTTCGCTAGTGTTATAGGAACGCCCAGGGTAAGGTGTCATAACAGCATTGTACATGGCAGACAGTTGGTGTCGAACCCCCAACCACCTCTATTTAGGCTTGGTTTCTTTATTTTCACATAAATGGCCTCCTTGACACCTCTCTTGAACCAGTCACGTTCCTTTGCCAATATGTTAACATTGCAGTGAAGAATGCTCTGATTTATATGTGGGGGAGACCAAACAGCAACTGCATCAATGTATGGCCCAGCACAGAACAGTCAATTACTCGGGTCAGGACCTGCATCTTAAGGATAAAGGACATACCTTTGAAGATTGTAATGTTAACATATTGGCAAAGGAACGTGAGAAAGCCAGTCGGATGACTAGCTAAACGTCTTCAAGAACTAAAAAGTCCAGTTGATCTAATTGAATACAACAGATATACCATGACCTGGATGAACCTTCACAAGCTTGATATATCATACTTTGACCTATGAATTCATTACTGTATGTCTGCTATGCTTCTGGATGCCTCATGGAAACTGAGCAATTTAGAAACCTGAACTGAGCCTGTACTGAGCCTGGGCATGCTCAGAAGAGGCAAACAGGGGATTAACATTCAGTCATTGGCTGTGATGTCAACTGTCAAATCCATAACTGTCAGTTACTAACTGGAAGAACCAGGAAGCAGAAACAGGACATTGTACAGGATTTCAGGTTAGACTTATATATTTCAGATTTCAAACTAATACAGTTTAGGGTTTTGGGGGGTGATTTACCTGTATGTAAGTTTTCATTTTGGGGCTGGACTTGCTCTTTAACAGCTGAAGTAGGGATAGGCAAATAGTAGATAGATAAAAATAGAAAAAACAATTGATTTTGTGTATGAATTCTTAAGCCTCGTACACACATTGGATAATTGTCATACGATGCAGCCGACGAACGAGCAATCACACGATATTTGGATGAAAATATAGCATCAACGATCGTCAAAGACTATTGTCGGCTTTTTCTGATGATCAGCCTGGCGGATTTGTTCTGCCGATTATCGTATATTTGTACATGGTCAGCAGATTATCATTAGCGTTCTACGGAAAAATATATAAAAGGCCCATGCGCTGCTTTCGTAATTGCAGGAAGATACGAACGTTCCGTACGAACATCTATATCTAACGACTATCATGGTGATTATTGTTGCTGTGTGTACAGATGTCTTTTCAATTATAAGGATTAACGATAATGTCGTTAAACCTTCGTCAGCTGCATCGTATGAATATTATCCATCGTGTGTACGAGGCTTAACAACCAACCTGTCAGCCAGTCTACAAGTCAGCTATCCTGCCACTAGCCAACATTGCCTCTGTATATTTGTATATTTTCAACATATACATATTGGTGTTGCCATACTGTTTCTCTTCCAAGCTTACTATGCAGTTTTTATACTATTTCATTCATTAGCCTTTGAAAGAAAGCATTTAATTAATGAAATTTCGATTTTTAACTTGTAATTTGGTTTTCTCAGAATCATCGAAGTTCTTGAAATCGCCAAAGTAAAAAACACAAACATTTTGTCCATTTCTATTCCATATATATTCAGGACTTTTGTCTTTTTACAAGAAATAAAGTTATTCTGTAGATATGATAACAAATTAGGACATTGGTGGATGTTACAACAGTCAAATAAAGGAATATTTTGGATTTCTCTAAGCCATGCCCTGAAAATCTAGAATCTCTCTGATTTGGGATTGGTTAAAGGTGAACATAACTAAACAATGATAAGTCCCATGAGATCCATAATTCATTAGAGTGTTTATGTGCCTATTGCTGACACCTTTCCTTTTTAGATTTTTAAGACCATCGCCGGTTCTCCATGCAAACAGCCTAAATGTGCTGGTGTAGAGCAGCAGAATTTGCTGTGAGCCTGGAACACGTCAGTACCAAAGAGATTGGCCATTTATTGGTAATGTATGTACATCCGTAACAACCATTTCCGATGCCGAAGGAACTACAGAGAATTTCCCATGGTCCCACTTGCTTAAGATAACAGTAAGAAGAGAGGTAACTTGGCATTTACCATAATGAAAAGCACCATTGTATTTAAAGTTGACACATAGCAGGGCTGTGACCATCTGTCACCACTATAGAGTTAATGTGCCATTCACCGCTATTTAACACACTGACTCCTGCTATAATAAGCTGAAACAAGTGCCTGTGAGTCTTAAAGCCTAAAGTTGCTTATAGACATGTGACTTGTGACTGCCCATTTGTATGGCTAGATTAATTTGCCAAATGAGGATTACTATATTACAGGCTATAGCTGACAGATACAGTAAGTGCTTTATAGAAATGCTGTTTGGAAAATTCATAGAACACAATTATTGACTTGTATCTGCCCTTTTATTTTGTTAATGTTTTAATCCAAACCCTAAATGCAGATTTACAGTAATCTACCATTAATAGTTGACTTATCCAAAGCTTAGTCAGTTGGCTGAATTGTTGCATTCTGACCTCTCCTTCTCAGCATGCTACATCACTAAAAACTATTTTCAAGTTATAGGGCTAGTTGCTAAGTTGTGGATTCTGGCTGTGCATACAGGGTTTCACAGCCTTAGGCAAGCTGATGAGTTAGGTCAAACTTCCACTAAAATGCTTTATTACTTTCATTCAGTAGCGTGTAGGAAAAGCCTTTGAGTCTCACAGCTTGAAAACCCATACAGTTATAGGGCCAAGCCTCGGGAGATTAAAAGATAAGAAGAAACCACTTTGTTTTGTCCAGTTTAATTAATGCCCTTGATTTCCTGCTGGAGCTAATTTTAACCTATTATTTTAAAGCATCCTGCCCCTTATTTTATTGCAAGCCATTTACATTGTAACTGTAAAGTATTTACTGTAGTAAAATATTAGGACTTACACAAATAGACTCATTTTTTTTCCTTGTTTAATTGTTACTATTTTAATTAATATTATTGCTTTTTTTTTAAGTGACAATATATTCGATAAATTTATAGAACCTCATTCTGTCTCATGTCCTATGCTATTAGAATGTTTTACATAATACTTCATACTGAATGTGTAGAATGTAGATAGATAGGATTTATATTGCTGATATTATGATGATATTATCGAGTCTTGTTTTACCTCTACGATATCATACTTTAATGTTCCTTCTTTGCATATTCATTATATATGAATTGGTGCCCCCATACTGCTAGTTTTGTTTGTGGAATTTAAGGGATGTAGAGAACTAGTAGTATTAAAAAGTTGAGGTATAGGTATTTACAGATGACAATAAGGGGTTTTGAGCAAAATTTTCTTCAGACACAATAGGCATCTATTTATGTCTCTCTACAAGGATACAGGTTACAACACCAAAGCTGTAATGGTGCACACGACTGACTTTGGTCCAACATCCCATCTCAACAAATCAATAACACAGCTGATATTTCAGGGTAAGCGATTAAAGGCCATGTAATTGGCTGTGATTTACTTACATGTCTGATTATCCAGACCAGCTAGGGTTAACCTGGTTAAATATAATTTGTTGTTTTGCATGTTGATCATCAAGCTGATCCAACCAAAATGTCAGCCTGTGTGATTAATTAGGCCAAAATACTGCCCTGTTTATTTCAGCCCTTAACGTGAATATTTAAATACGATCATCTTCAAGGCCACTGTCCACACACAATTTGGTTGGGTGTCAAAAAATTGTTGCAAAGCACAACAAAATCTATTTAACCCCCCCCCCCCAATACTATTAAGATACAAGATCATTTAACTGTAAAACAGAAACATCACAACATCATAGTTAAAGTCATCAACTTCTGTTCACTTGATGGTAAAGGTTATTTTGGCAAATACATGGCTATAACGGATTAAAGAGGTCAATCAATGCATAATTGTAAACATGGGAGCCAGGTCAGCAGGTGACATCAAATTCTGGTTCCAATTATGTCAGCAATATTTTAGAGTCAAGTTATCACACAGTCTTATAATTCACACTTTTGCGATCACTACAGACTATGCACTAGATTTTTAATCTCACAAAACATTTGCCACATAAATCCACACCAATTAGACCATGATGCTTTTTGTGTGAACACCTAAAACCTGCTTAGCTTAACAAGCAACATCAGCTCCTCAGAGGATCTTGACTTTTCCCAACTATGGCTTCAGCTCAGGGATGATTTCTACCTTCATCCTTCCCTCTGCAAACAGTACAAGTAGCTGAGAACAAATCAATTAACCCACACAAGAAAAAACTTCAGTTATGCAGTGTGTGTGCTATGATTGTAATTGAATTATTGTGAATACTGTTTTCACCATAAACCCTTGTTACCTTGTTAGAACTGGGTGGTTGCTTTATTAGTACATTGCCCATAGTCCCAATACCATCATTTAATCTTGGTACCCTACTGTACAGAATATCCTTGTTATATATTTCCATTAAATGAGAACGATTGTGCAAATGTTCACTGGTATATTTCCAGTTCAGTTATCTATTTAATGCTTTTCTTAAAACCTGATGTCATTTTTCATTTATTGATAGTAGTTATTTGGGTTGTAATTGACTAAGGCGGTCTATACCCCAGGCAAGACAGAGTTACACAAGCAATTACATTTGATTAAACAGAAGCCTAAAATATCCAGCTGGGTGATTGATAACTGAGTAGAGTAGAAATTCCTTATTTGACATGCGAGAGAGACTGTACAAAGCAATGACCCATGGCTCAGTGGAAAAATTATGCAGGGCAGGCGAAGAGAATAGCATGATCGTAAACTGAATTTACCTAATTCCTATGTTTATCTTAGCCAAATAAACTATGCTAATGTTTTTAGGAGTTAAAGGACAATTATACTCACCTTCCCTTCGCTCCTCTTCTTTGGTCAGTACCTTTTACCCAGGGTGAGGACCTGAACCGCTAGGTCCTCACCCCTGGGTTCACGTAACTTGAAGCACAGCCTTACTGAAACGCTGCTCTGGTAGGCTCCGCCCCCTCCTCCCTGTCGGCGACGAGGCCAATAGGAGGGCCCGCTCTGCTACAAGCGTGCCTTCCTATTTGCCTCGTCGTGCAAGGAGAGGAGGGGGCGAAGCCTACCAGAGCAGCGTTTCACCATAGTTGCATAGTACCCAGGGCGAGGACCTAAATCGCTAAGTCTTCACCTCTGGTTCTTTAACTAACTCCTGCAATACTGAAAATCTCCCTAGGGGTTCCTCTTTGTCCCTCCTCTCTTCCACTGTCAGTGACACTCCATGGAGCAGCCAATGGGAAGACACGCCTCCTTGCTGAGAATGTCTTTCTATTGGCTGCACCACGATCTGTCACTTACAGGGGAGGAGAGGAGGCGTGGAGTGCCGAGGGAGAGTTTGAATAAGTATAAGCAATGAGAGTCCTCACCCTGGGTACTTTGCAGCAATGGAGGAAGAGAAGCGAGGGGGTGGGTGAGTGTAATTGTCCTTTAAAATGCTGAGAGATGTGAATCTAACTTGAAATGCTGCCTGATGTTCTCTATTTCATCATCCTGGTTCTCCAGTTAGCAGCTGCCAATCATGGATGTAACATGACATAACAGCCAATTACTGCTCTGAGCATGTAAAAACTTGTAAAAAAAAACAAAACAAAAACATGAGGGAATGTGAGAGCATTACTGTTGTTAGCCTTTTAACTGTTTGTTTGTGGGTTTTGGGGGGAGAATTACCTTTATAGGGTTTTATTTGAGGGGCGAACTTGCCCTTTAACTGACCTTCCAAACTGAGCTCCTTTTTTTTGTAAGTTAGTACTGTGGCATAAAAATACAAAAAAATACACATAGGGAAATTCTATATTGAATGTTTACAGCCCTATTCTTTAAATTTAAGTTTTTTCATCAGTCTAAAGCCAGGTACAGGGTGTCAGTTAAATGCCATTTGGACTGTTCGTTCCAACACAATTTATCTGAGATCAGACTGTTCTGTTCTGTGTAGTTCTACCCAGCAGAATGAAATACTGATGTTTTATGCCTTGCACAAGAGCACTGGGCGATGTTGTGTCGAATGTGTCAAATATAGGAAAAGATACTGACCCATCAGTCACTCATGAGCCTCATTAGCATTTGGAAGAGAACTCATCCAATGCACTAATGTGGTCCGTCTAATATGGCAAATATTAACATGGTTTCTTACCACATCTGCACATTAATTCACAGTTGCCTCTTGTCTCCACTATTCAAACAATGGAATTATTTGTTTGTTTGTCTCCTTAACACAGCTTTAAAAATGTTATTAATCGGCTTGCACAGGTCATTCAGTTCAGGGCTTTGATGTACCTACATTGTTTACATAAGCAGTTGCTTAATAACTGTCAGTCAGTTTAAATTAAAGACGCCTGCAACTTTGGCGTTTGGTTTGTATTGATCACTATGGGAGCCCGACATCCTGGTTTACAAAAAAGTAAAAAGGATTTTTAGTGTCACCATTTTTCCTTCTTGCTCTTTAGCAGAATACGGTAAACTATTGTTTTGTTAGAAAAATATCCAAGAATTTCATAGGCATTCCACATGATTGGAACTATATCTATCTGTCCCTATCTCCCCACACATACATGAATCTAAAGTTCACTACCAGTCCGATATGTATAAATTCCTCTGGTAATAGTGTATCATTATGGGACAATAATGTCCTATATATTACAGAGGGGGCAAACTATAATGCTTGGTGTTGTGTAACTATAACAAGATACCAGTTCAGTGGTAAATAACTAGCTCCAGGGTTCCAATCTACAGTACAGGTAACCAGCGCTTCCATAATAAGTGTGCCACATACACAATGATATTATTAAAGGATAAGTGCACTGTAAAACAAGTTTAGTTAAATTGTAAAATGCAGCTTTAAAAAATCTTTCCCCCCACCCCCTTTTTTCCCCCACCCCCTTTTTTTTCCCCACCCCCTAGGCCCCTCCTGAGCCTACCTGTGTGGCTGTAAAGTTGCTGACATATTGGATGTGAAGGTAAGGCTGGTGAGCTCCACCCCTCTGAGAGTTACTTACCTCCCCTTTTCCTTTAGGCCCAAAATCCGCGACAGTGATGGTTGGCGTGTGCTCGTACATCCGTCTGTGTGCACGCGTAACGTCATGGCGCACAAGTTTGCGCACGGACATCACTATCACAGGTAGACTCAGGAGGGACCTAGGGAAAACAGGTAGGTTCCGGAGGGATCTGGGGGTGGGGGGAGATTTTTTAAAGCTGCATCATACAATTAAACTAAACTTGTTTTTACAGTGCACTTATCCTTTAAAGCAGGGTGCAAGTGGATACAATGTTCACAAGCCTATTTGTCGTGGATCAACAAATGGACTTACCATTAGACCAAAAAAAATTTGACCCCACAGGGATCGGTGAATAGTTTTTTCTGTTTGTTTTCTTGTTAATAAACTTTGTTATAGTTTACCTGGTTGTTTAGAGTGTTAAACATTGGGAATAATTAACATCAATATTACAATATATTGAGGTCATTTTTTTGAAGTCATATTTATATATTATATAAATATGTATATATAACATTTGTAATAAAAAATATTGAATAACTCCAGCAAATATGAATCCATATTAAAATGTATAAAGGTAAACATGGTGCCCTGTAGCTTGAGATGCATAATTATAATGTTGTTCTGTCTACAGAAATACACATAGTAAAATATAAAGCAATATCAGCCCTAGTAGGGTATAAGGTAAACATGGTGCCCTGTAGCTTGAGATGCATAATTATAATGTTGTTATGTCTACAGAAATACACATAGTAAAATATAAAGCAATATCAGCCCTAGTAGGGTATAAAGTAAACATGGTGCCCTGCAGCTTAAGGTGCATAATTAAAATGTTGTTATGTCTACAGAAATACACATAGTAAAATATAAACAATATCAGTCCTAGTAGGGTATAAAGTAAACATGGTGCCCTGCAGCTTAAGGTGCATAATTATAATGTTGTTATGTCTACAGAAATACACATAGTAAAATATAAAACAATATCAGCCCTAGTAGGGTATAAGGTAAACATGGTGCCCTGCAGCTTGAGGTGCATAATTATAATGTTGTTCTGTCTTCAGAAATACACATAGTAAAATATAAAACAATATAGCCCTAGTAGGGTATAAGGTAAACATGGTGCCCTGAGCTTGAGATGCATAATTATAATGTTGTATTTCTACAGAAATACACTAGTAAAATATAAAAGCAATATCAGCCCTAGTAGGGTATAAGGTAAACGATGGTGCCCTGTAGCTTGAGATGCATAATTATAAGTTGTTCTGTCTTCAGAAATACACATAGTAAAATTAAAGCAATATCAGCCCTAGTAGGGTATATGGTAACATGGTGCCCTGTAGCTTGAGATGCATAATATAATGTTGTAATGTCTACAGAAATACACATAGTAAAATATAAAGCAATATCAGCCCTAGTAGGGTATAAGGTAAACATGGTGCCCTGTAGCTTGAGATGCATAATTATAATGTTGTTATGTCTACAGAAATACACATAGTAAAATATAAAACAATATTAGCCCTAGTAGGGTATAAGGTAAACATGGTGCCCTGTAGCTTGAGATGCATAATTATAATGTTGTTATGTCTACAGAAATACACATAGTAAAATATAAAGCAAATATCAGTATAAAGGTAAACATGGTGCCCTGTAGCTTGAGATGCAAATTAAAATGTTGTTTGTCTACAGAAATACACATAGTAAAATATAAAACAATATTAGCCCTAGTAGGGTATAAAGTAAACATGGTGCCCTGCAGCTTAAGGTGCATAATTATAATGTTGTTATGTCTACAGAAATACACATAGTATAATATAAAACAATATTAGCCCTAGTAGGGTATAAGGTAAACATGGTGCCCTGCAGCTTGAGGTGCATAATTATAATGTTATTCCATCTGCAGAACAAAACATGGTATCATGTACAAAAAAAGGTAGCCCAAAGGGTCAAGGTAAACATCATGCCCTGCTGCTAAAAAGGCAGAAAAATAAATAAACATTTTACAACATGACAAAAAATATATAATATACAACAGTCCTTGAACTCTTCAGGGAATAAACATTCAGACAGCGCTGGGGAGGCAGAAAACACTGAACCATGTGTTGGAGGATACTAAATCTACATAGATACGTGGACTAAATTGAACTGTTGTTTGGTGATGAGACCTGATTTGCCTTGGTGTTCTGCGATATGGTGGCTGTGAATGTTGATATTGCTACTGTCGTTGTTGAGAATGGCACTGGTGGTTTATGTGGCACAACAGACATTTGTGTCTGATATGGTGCAGCAGGCACTGGTGGATTATGTGGCACAACAGACATTTGTGTCTGATATGGTGCAGCAGACACTGGTGGTTTATGTGGCACAACAGACATTTGTGTCTGATATGGTGCAACAGACACTGGTGGTTTATGTGGCACAACAGACATTTGTCTCTGATATGGTGCAACAGGCACTGGTGGTTTATGTGGCACCACAGACATTTGTGTCTGATATGGTGCAACAGACACTGGTGGTTTATGTGGCACAACAGACATTTGTCTCTGATATGGTGCAACAGACACTGGTGGTTTATGTGGCACAACAGACATTTGTGTCTATATGGTGCAGCAGACACTGGTGGTTTATTGTGCACAACAGACATTTGTGTCTGATATGGTGCAGCAGACGCTGGTGGTTTATGTGGCACAACAGACATTTGTCTCTGATATGGTGCAGCAGACATTGGTGGTTTATGTGGCACAACAGACATTTGTCTCTGATATGGTGCAGCAGACACTGGTGGTTTATGTGGCACGACAGACATTTGTCTCTTATATGGTGCAGCAGACACTGGTGGTTTCTGTGACACAGCAGACAAAGGAGGTTTGTTATGTAGGAATGTATGGTATCAGAAATGGAAAATGTGAATGAAAACCCGTCATCTTCAGCATTTTGTTGCCGTAAACATTGGGACCAATAATAAATAAAAATATGGTATCTATAATAAAATGACCTTAAGGCTCACACATATATTAATGCTGGTGCTGTGGGTACATTAGGAGTATATCCAACAAAGGTGTGGCAATTAAGTTAATTACCAAGCTACCCACTTAACTCCGGACCACTCCAGAGGCACTCAAAGAGCTATATCTAAGGAGATAACCTTCCCACTAAACATATATTCATTAAGGGGGAAAGAAAACTTAGTAAATCAAGGTATGTATATACAAGAACCTTCCAGCAGACATAAATATATGGATAAAACTAAATTTTATTAAACACTTAAAAATATTTCAACAACTGCATATAAAAGTACCATATAAATATGTGCATCCTGCGTCCCAGATAAATAGCAAAAAACTAACACTAAAATTAGATGGCAAGGAGCAGCAGCATAGATAATAAGCGGGGTTAATAAGAGGGTATATATAGGTAATTAATCACATGCGGGCGCTTCCGCGCAACCCCCCCGTCTCAGGGGTCGGGGTAACCCAAACCTATATAACCAAGCAATGCTCAGGGAAAGCAAAAAAGCGAAAGGCAAAAAAAGCATTGAAGCAATGGAAGTCAATATAACATGCAGTGAATAACAGTCAGAGTTAGTTGATTTATACTCAAGTGAAAGTTTCTGCATGAAGTTTCCGTCCTCTGTTAGAACTGGCACATCCGTTTGCAGATGACATAGGAGTAACGGATGTGCCAGTTCTAACAGGACGGAAACTTCATGCAGAAACTTTCACTTGAGTATAAATACAACTAACTCTGACTGTTATTCACTGCATGTTATATTGACTTCCATTGCTTCAATGCTTTTTTTGCCTTTTCGCTTTTTTGCTTTCCCTGAGCATTGCTTTGTATATAGGTTTGGGTTACCCCGACCCTGAGACGGGGGGGTTGCGCGGAAGCGCCCGCATGTGATTAATTACCTATATATCCCTCTATTAACCCCGCTTATTATCTATGCTGCTGCTCCTTGCCATCTAATTTTAGTGTTAGTTTTTTGCTATTTATCTGGGGACGCCCAGGATGCACATATTTATATGGTACTTTTATATGCATGTTGCTGAAATATTTTTAAGTGTTTAATAAAATTTAGTTTTATCCATTATATTTATGTCTGCTGGAAGGTTCTTGTATATACATACCTTGATTTACTAAGTTTTCTTTCCCCTTTATGATATTATGTTTAGTGGGAAAGGTATTCTCCTTAGATATAGCTCTTTGAGTGCCTCTGGAGTGGTCCGGAGTTAAGTGGGTAGCTTGGTAATTAACTTAATTGCCACACCTTTGTTGGGTAAACATTGGGACCAAACTGCAGAAATCTATGACTTGTTTTTTTAACAAATCTGCACTCTCTTGTTGTTTTTGACTTACTATAGACATTACAGACTGCGAGGATGTCATCACATCATCATCCTTTGATTTTTTTCTTTATCTGTGCTGTTCTAGATAAGGGCCGAACAACCTGAGCTTGAGGGAGAACTAGTGATGTGACATTTGAGGGTGCTTAATTCTCATCCTCAACATGACCAACAGATTCAGAATCGACACCTTCTGTGTTTAAAGTTCCATCAGGAATTGACAAGGATGTAGAGGAGTCATGTTCGGTATTGTCAACTGGGATGTTATCCTCATAACTGTAAAAATATTTGGTCATAAATATATACTAATTTTCAATCAACGGGTAGCATGGTGGCTCAGTGGCTAGCACTGATGCCTTGCAGCGCTGAAGTCCTGAGTTCGATTCCACCCTTGGACACATCTGCAAGGAGTATTTTCTCCCCGTGCTTGTGTGGGTTTCCTCCGGGCACTCCGGTTTCCCCCACAATCATAAAGACATACTGATAGGTTGTATGTGTAATAATAATCTTATTCCAAAAGCAATAAATAATTTGTACTTGATTCTCCCTTTTAACATTATCTTTGACCGATCGCCATCTTGTTTTTATGTCTTTGACTGGAAATTATAAGCATTCTATAGTATAACATTTCTAAAATATTTTATAATAATAAAATAAATATATATATATATATATATATTTTACCTTTTTGGCCTTTCATCTTTGGTGAATACCATTCCTCTTCATACAATTATTTTCCAATATCCTATTACCTTTATATTGCGCATGTGTTTTGTCATATAATTGTGGGTGCCGCTGCACCTTAATTATTAAATCTTCAGTACACAGGGATTTTGTGGTGGTGGCCATGATGCAACAGACAATTTGCACAAAAACAAATATTTTCTCCTTCCCAGTCCCACAACCCAGTACCTACTTCAATTTGTCTGTACAGCCCAATGCAAAGTACTAACCCTCTCCTTCCTTCCAGGCCCACAGGCCAACAACATATTTACAATACAAAAAAACTCTTTTCCAATTTTACTCACACCAGCACTTATCCATCCTCCACAGCCACCAACCATGCCTTAAAACAGGAAACGGAAGTGACATAACAGACAGAATTCTGGTAAAAACGTGACAAAAACGGAGTTGCATTGAGTTGGTGTCTGCTTTTTTTGTGCTCCCATAGACTTGTATTGCTGCATGTTGCGGACACAAATGGACCAAAAATGGTGAACACAGGCGTAACAACAAATTGCAAGGCTTATAGTGGGGCTTACATTACATTATAATTGAGGTGTCATTGCGCAGCGCAAAACGCTAACGGATTACAAATTGCAGCGAAACGCGTATGTAGGGGCCTAGCCTAAATTGCTGGAGTTAAAGTCGCCCTGTGAGTAAAGCACATATTGAATTTTCAAACGGAGATTTACATAAAGCTATTGCAGCTCTACATAAATCTCCTTGTTGGCTTTGTGCAACTCTAATATAATGCTCAGTACAGTCCAATAATACAAATACAATCCCACATAATAATCTCCAGTAATAATATTTATAATAACTGTACACATAGCCACATAGCCATATACCCCCCTCATATAAGTCCAAATGTCTCTGAACATACTTAAATATCTTTGATAAGGATGTCTTATAATGTCCCATACATTACAGAGGGGGCCTAAGTATAATGATAATGTTTGGTGATGTGCAAATATAACAAGATATCAATTTAGTAGTTTAAATAACTATTTCCAGGGTTCCAACCAGCAGTACAGGCAATCATGTGCTTCCATAAGCAATGTAGCCAAAGTCACACAAACACAATGATATTAATAAAGGCTGTCCAATTACACAAATCCAAATGTCTCTACCAATATGTTAATATCTTTAGTAAGTTATAATGTTATATAAAATGCACAAGTACAAAATGAACTGTACCAGGATTCCAATTCTGTAATACAAACACATAACTAGCTACAGGGCCGTTATGGTGCCCATATATTAGTGAACATTTCACATGATATTTCTATAAATATCACACATAATGTGGGGGAAACCGGCGTGCCTGGAGGAAACCCACGCAAGCACGGGGAGAACATACAAACTCCTTGCAGATGTGTCCAAGGGTGGATTCAAACTCAGTACTTCAGTGTATATAATGATACCTCTTTGCTCCTATTCTTTTAATTCCCTTTCATGCTGACACCCCTTGTACTTTCTGATGACCTCAAGGTGCCAGAACTGCAGGTAACAATAAACCAACAGAAAGGGCACCTGTAACCCCCCCTAAAACTGCCTATGGATGTAGCAAAGCAGAGACAGACTGTGGGGGCACCTAGTATACACCTACCGGGAGATTCAATAAAAGTTCTTATCGTTTAAAATGGTGCTAATTTTTCCACAACCAATCAGATCTTATTTACCATTTGAAAGCTAACATCTGATTGGTTGGGGCTAAATTAGCACCATTTTAAACGATAAGAACTTTTATTGAATAACCCTGCTAGTCTTGTATATTCATCATAAAAGTATCAGTGTAAAATGGATATACCTTTTCTGAAATTGTTGTAGAGTATCAGTGTAAAATGGATGTACATCTTTGTAGCCATATTGCTAATTGGGGATCTGCAAACATTTGTAAAAGTCATGTTTTGGAAGGTGAAAATACTTAGGTGAGGTACTGAAATGTATGAAAGTTTTGTCTCACCTGCTTTAACTTCTTAGCTGCTCAGTTACTAACATTTATGTTCAGTATTGGGTTTCTAAAGCCAAAAGGCGTGATTCACTTATCAGACTTTGAAAGAAGTTGTTTTTGTGCATTTGTTATGTCCAGTTATACCAGGATGCTGCTGACATATGATATTGAGAGATGTTAAGGAGGTTGTAAGGGGATAGATTTTTCTCTACTAACAATTATCTTCATTATCAGTCCACCAATGTGATAGGCAACTTAGCACTGCTGCTGCTTTATAGTAGTGGAATCATTTACCCCATTATTTTATGACATGTTTGTGAGAGAACACAGTTTAAAGTTTTAGCAAAAAGTATCACTAAACAATGTAGGAGGTGGCTGCACACACTATAGAATGTCCGCTGAAACGATTATGTGCACTTGCGTTGGGCAATAATTATCTAGACATGTGTTCTGGTAGGTAATATTTTATTAAGCTTGAGATAGACTATTGCTTTTTTGCTTTCCAGCCCTTTGGCTAAAATCAAGTGTAAAATCTGATCTTATCAGTTGAAGGTTGAGATGAGGGACCACCCTGTCTCAAACAGGGGGTGTTCCTCCCAAGTTCTTGCCTGGTAAGAATGGGTCTGCACATTACACTTGGTTGAGGTGATAGCCAAGGGATGGATAGAAGCCCGGGTTTCCCTTGTGCACTCTGTCCACATGGGTTGACGGATTTTTTCACTACCTGGTTTCCCCTTCTGGGAACTGGAATACTTTTTTTGCCTAGCCGGCTATGGCTTAGCCTTATTTGGTGCAACTTATTGCCTGAATGAAATGGCACCGGTATTTATTCACTTATTAGCACTTATCCCAAACTCGCCACTAAATGTGTTATTTATTTGGGGTTTTGTGTATATTTATTTGACATTTTGTGCCAGTACTAAATGAAAGGACAGATCTGCTTTATTTATTAGAAAGTGCTAGAAAATTATGAATCAATTTTTTATCAAGATGTAGAATCTTATTTACTTGTATCTTTTCAATGGTCACTACAAGATGCAATAAAATAGTTAAACAGAATAGTGCCATTCAGGATACAATTGCAGTGCTTTGTCCTCCTTGCTTAGTTTCATTAGAATTTCTCTTTGATGTAATGGCTGTAATTTAATGTAACCTCTCTTAGATTGGTTTACAGATCGGCCCATGTTGCTCTTCAATCAGTACAGTTCATTTTTCTGCTTTTATATATTTTCTGCAATTGCTTTAGTAAAGAAAACAAACTATTTTAAGGGAAGCAATTAAATTCTCATTTGTCAGTGTGATAAATATGTACCGGTAATTTCAACTTTCCTTGAGTATTCATTGGTGAAAAGATTTTATATTTTTCTTTGTAATGTTTAGCCAACAATTTTTTTATTTCATTTCTATTATTTTTATAGATCCAGTTCAATTGTAAAATAGTGCATTCTAGTGGGGCGATTTACCCAGGAGCACTGCCGGCACGCAGCGCTCCTGCCCCTTCTTAACATCACGGTAACTGATTTACGCTCAGTTAGCGCGATGTTAAGGCTTGCTTTGCGGCAGCTGCGCAAGATCCGGAACAGGAACTATCCTATCCTATTTACCAGTGGCTGAGCGGCTCTTAAGACGTAAGTATTTAACACCACTAATAGCTGGCGTTAAATACTTACATCAGGGTGAGATTCACCCAGAGCCTCTGGTAAATCCCGTACAGGAGATTTTCCCAGAGCAGTTGCGGCTCTGGGTGAATCTCCCTATAGGTCTTTTTAATTTGTGTTTATTATCACATCATTGTGTAGGCAAGGTTTGGTTCGCTTGTACAAACCTCTCAAGCCAAGTGGGAACTAAAACGTTGCCTACACAATAATGGGTTAATAAACACAAATTAAAAAGACCTAGGGGCATATTTATAAAGGAACGATGTTAGCGCAAAAAAATTACCGCCGCACATCGCGGCGCGAGTGTGCTGCGGTAATTTTTAAGCCCCTTCGCGGCGATACTATATAGTATCGCCGCGAAGGGACTAAAATCCCTCCCTACTCCCGCCCAGGCGGGGCACACGCCCCCCGCGCACGCACCACCCGCCGCCGCGCCCCCCCACCCCCGCGCGGCAGCGGCGACCACCCGCCGCCGCCGCCACTTCCCAGCAGCCCCTCCCAACCCGTTCCCCTTTCGCGGCAATCTCGGAACGGAGGTAGAAGGGGCTGCCGGGAAGGGGCCGCAGCAGGTGGTCGCGACCACCCGCCGCGCACCCCCTCCCCGGCAACCCTCCAGCCCCCCGCCCCGGCCGCTCGGGGAGGGACGGGAGGGACCCTGGGGGGTGGAGCTCCCTCCAGCGGGGCCACTGAGAAGGGCCTTTTGGGGGCTAGGGGGTCCCCAGCTCGAACCGGGACCCCCCTCCCCGGCCCTTACAAGGGCCCTTGCGGCACTGAACAAGTGCCTTTGGCGGGGTCCCGCACTGAACCGGACCCCCAGTGCGGCTCTTAAAAGAAGCCTTGGGCGACGTCTTTCTTCTCTTCCAGTCCCGGCGAACCAGCTCCGCCGAGGCCGCCGACCCCCAGAGGTACCCCTGCGGCCGCCAGGGGTACCCCGGCGGGCGCCGGCGACCTAACGAGGCCGATGTTGCCGCGTCTTGTCCGACGCGACGTCTCGGCGGGCGACACCAACCCCCACTCAGGTCGCCGATGCCAGGCAGACTCACTGCGGCGCCAGTGAGCCTGCTGGCACCGCCGGCCTCAGCGGAGCCGATGTTGCCAGCCCTTCTTTCTTCTTCAGCCATCTACTGCGATGGCATCTGAGTTCCGCGGCGGAAAGCTCTCTATATATAGGTTTCAAAATCATAATCGTTTCTGATTGGTCAATTTTTAATACTTGCTTTACATTAACCAATCAGATTTCAGAACTTCCAGAAAATCTGATTGGTTAATGTAAAGCAAGTATTAAAAATTGACCAATCAGAAAGGATATGGATTTCTGCCAACCTATATAAGAGGAGCTTTCCGCCCGGAACATCAGATGCCATCGCAGTAGATGGCTGAGAAAGAAGAAGAAGCGGCTGGCAACATCGGCTCCGCTGAGGGCCGGCGGTGCCAGCGGGCTCATGGCGGCCGCAGTGAGTCTGACCTGGCATCCGACGAGTGGGGTTGGTGCGCCAGCCCGAAGACGTCGGTCGGATCAAGACCGCCGGGCAATCGGCCTCGTTGAGGTCGCCGCGCCGCCGGGGGTACCCCTGGCGGCCGCAGGGGTACCTCTCGGGGTCGGCGGCCTCGGCGGAGCTGGTGTGCGCCGGGACTGGAAGAAAGAAGACTTCGCCCAAGGGCCTTTTAAGAGCCGCACTGGGGTCCCGGTTTCAGCTGCGGGACCCCCGCCAAAGTCACTTGTCAGGCCGCAAGGGCCCTTAAGGGCCGGGAGGGGGTCCCGGTCGAGCTGCGGGAACCCCCTAAGCCCCAAAAGGCCCTTCTCAGGGCCCCCTGGAGGAGCCTCCACACCCCCAGCGCTCCCTCCCTCCCCTCCCGGGAGCGGCCGGGCGGGGGCCTTGGAGGGGTTGCCGGGAGGGTGTGCGCGGCGGGTGGTCGCACCACCTGCTGCGGCCCCTTCCGGCAGCCAATTCTACCTCCCGTTCGAGATGGCCGGAACGGGGAACGGGTTGGGAGGGGCTGCTGGGAAGTGGCGGCGGCGGGGGTGGTCGCCGCTGCCGCCGCGGGGGGTGTGGGCTGGGGTGGGCGTGTCTCCCGGGGCGGGTGCGACCACCCGCCCGGGTGCCTGCCCATCCCCGCCGCGGAGGTTAGTATCGGCTGACTTCGCCACCTTCAAGGTGGCGGAAGTAAAACAGCCGATAACTAGCCGAGCGAAACCAGTACCGCCGCTTTATAAATAGAACGGCGGTAACGGGTAATATCGCGCGAAAGGTTAACGCTCGTTAACTTTTCGCGCCGTTTTCGGGCCTTTATAATCGCGGTAAACGCGATTCATGCGTTATATGTGCCGCGAAAACGGCCGCGAAAAGTTAACGAACCTTTATAAAATATGCCCCTATTGTGCACTATTTTACTATTGAACTGTATATTTGGATTTGACATGGTAGCACCTAGGCAGATAAAAATCTACAAAGATTGAGTTCTGATTGGTATATATATAATATTATATATATATATATATAATATATATATATATATTATATATCTATATATATAATACAGTAACCCCCCTGTAAAATAAAGTCAATGCTGTCAATTTAGTGCTGCAGGTTAAGTATGCTAGAACTTCAATTTTCTCTTACCTGTCGGACATGTAAATTCACCACTCTGTCTGGGGATGAGAAACACTAACAAAGATTTTATTTAGGTATCCCCTTTCCAATTGGCAATTGCTAAAGTGTCCAATGACTGAGGCAGCCCAATGGGAAGGACTAGTCAATTTAAGAAGGAGAGCAAGGAATCCTGGAGGAAGGAGGGAGAGACTGCCGTATGTGCTGAATCAGGGACGACTAACAAGGATCTGCTTGCTGCTGTGTCACTGAGAGAAGACCACCATTTGACAGGTGCTTTGAGAAAGCTGTGGGAAAAGGTGATGATAAAACTGTGTCAGTTTTGAATCTGACTGTGTCGACTATCCATTGACTCCCAACTGTGAGTAGTGCAGTGTGCTGCATAGGGTCCTGCTAACACAGAAGAGGCCCAAACAGATATACAGGGTTACCTGAGACACCCTTTCACTGCCAGTCCTCAGAGACCATATTCATCTTCAATACCCAGTTCATTATTACCAGTAAACTGCATTTGTGCCTCTGGCTTATAAGTTTGTTGTTGGGATTCTCCAGTTCAGTGACTGTGGTGCCATTAAACCCTGTATGATGACAACACTGAATGAGCTCCAACATAAGGCTGGATGCAACAACTATACAGGGATCTTCACTTTAGGGGTGCCGCACAACCAAATAGCTCTTAACTATACCTGCTTAAGAATCTACTTAAAGTAACAGTACATTTATATGTTTATAGGAGTATAGAGAATATACTGTTATTTGGTTATGCCAATATATGTGTGTATAGAAAGGATTATCTTTACATAATACTTACGTTGGTTTTAACCATTTTAACACTTTATTATCATTCGAGTAAAGGAAATGCAGACAGTGTCTGTTTGTTATACTACTCAAGTCGTACCTGTGGATTAAAGGGAAATCGGTGTCATCCCTGGGGCTAGAGCTAAAACCCAAATACAGCTAACGTTCGAGTAAGCTGCCATATATATACTATATAAGACAAGTTGGCCAATCCCAAAAAGGGGGGGCTACACTAGCAAAGTGTGCCTGTTGGTGCAAGTGGAAATTATGTGTGTGATATAGTGGATATCGAATCTTTACACAGGGATATTTTAAACTGTTACACAGACAGTCCACAGCATGCCAGAGGAACCAAATTAGGATAATCCTGCAGTCTGAGAGTAGACCCAGGCATCCTGACACCTGTGTGTTGAAACTAACATGCTATACTTATTAGTATTCACCACGGCAAGAAGGTATGTCACAGCTCCGTGTTTATAAGGGCATTGTCATATAATATAACATATAACCAAACCAAACTTTCTCATTCTCAGGTTCCTAGAGAAAAGGTTTTATCCTTTATTTACTCTTTCATGCAGATCTAATTGGAAAAAAAATTGCTTCAGAGCACTTTTTAATAACTGATAACTGCTTTTTATTTCAGTATTACAGTAAATCCTTGGTATACATGCCTGGCTTTACCACTAAGCAAAAGGCTAAGGACTTGCAAGCGAGCACCTTCATCCCAACCATTATCGTGGCTGCCAATTCCAATTGTTTCTAGCCAATCAGTCCACTCCTAGTTACCCCATCAAATGGATCATATTTAAAAATAGGCAATGTGGGCCTGGTAGAGCTACTGATCTAATTGGGGAATTTCCTCCTGCAGGTACAAGACAGGAGGATTTAATCAAAAACTATCAGTTGCAGCCTCCATAGCTTAATATAGAGAACAAATATACAGTGTGAAAACAAGGAGAATAAATGGTATTACACACCGACTGACACCAATTGTACCAGATCACTGCTTTATGGAAGGATTATGGTTAGCATGGCACACAGGGTTACTATGGGTTGTCTGGCACAAAGCAGACAGTGCCATAAACAGTTCAAACAAACATGTGCGTAGAGATGTTTCAAAACGTTGAGTTTTCGTTCCGTTTAGAAGTCTATTCGAGAAAATTTTTGAAAGTTTCTGTCCATTTTGAGGGACAAGTGTAAGTTGGTTTACTGTAAATGACACAGAGACCTGGAAAATGGTCCTGGAAACCCTAGATATAACCAAAAATTTTCCTCACAATCGGTACTGTTTTCGAGTTTCTGAAACTCGATCGATCCTTCGAGGGTTAGCAAAATCGATCATTACTTTTTGAGTGTTATTTTCGTGCTTTTGATTTTCGATTTCGATAATCATCTATTTTTGATTTTCAATAATCGTCTACTTTCGATTTTCGATAAAATTCGGAAAATCCGGGTTCTGTGAAATCCGGGAGCTCTGAAAGTTTCGTCAAGACTTCGAAACCCTCATATTCTCATATTCTGTTCGAACCCACATTACATCTCTAATGTGCAGTAATCAGGGGTGTCCCTGTCTATGGTGCACCACTTTGAATATTGACCAGGCCTGTATATTGTGTGTCCTTGTAAGTTGGTGTACACTTATCTATTGCCTCAGAGTTTGTATCCAATAAGGTAACTTGTCTGTCCAAAAATCTGTCCTCCCAACATTATCTTATACACAGGGTCTTATACACAGGATCTATACACAGGGTCTTACACAGGAACTTATATACAGGGTCTTATACACAGGGTCTTATACACAGGGTCTTTATACACAGGGATTTTTAACACAGGGTTTTTATACACAGGGTCTTATACACAGGTCGTATACAAGAGGACTTATATCACAGGGTCCCTTATACACAGGGTCTTATAAACAGGATCTTATACACAGGGTCTTATACACAGGGTCTTATACACAGGGTCTTATAGACAGGATCTTATACACAGGGTCTTATACACAGGGTCTTATACACAGGATCTTATACACAGGGTCTTATACACAGGATCTTATACACAGGATCTTGTGTTCCATTCAATATCACTCCATAACACACACCACAATCTACTTCCGCTTTCTCTCCTCCTAGCCATAGAGAGCAGGGATGTCTTGTCTTTTATTACTCACAGGAACTTATACACAGGATCTTATACACAGGATCTTATACACAGGGTCTTATACACAGGGTCTTATACACAGGATCTTATACACAGGGTCTTATACACAGGATCTTATACACAGGATCTTGTGTTCCATTCAATATCACTCCATAACACACACCACACTACTTTTGCTTTCTCTCCTCCTAGCCATAGAGAGCAGGGATGTCTTGTCTTTTATTACTTACAGGAACTTATACACAGGGTCTTATACACAGGGTCTTATACACAGGATCTTATACACAGGATCTTACACACAGGGTCTTACATACAGGATCATACACACAGGGTCTTACATACAGGGTCTTACACACAGGGTCTTAGGCTGGGTACACGCCATCTAAAATTTTCGGCCAACCGACCGATTCGTGGCACTTTTGGCTATTGGCTGGTGTGGGGCGGGTGGCCACGACCGACATCGATCGTTCATTCGGCCGAACGATCGATCGGACGTGTCGGTACAAAGGAACTTATACACAGGGTCTTATAAACAGGATCTTATACACAGGATCTTATACACAGGGTCTTATACACAGGGTAGTAAGATCCTGTTATCAGCCCCTTGTATAAGACCCGAAAAGCTGTGTATGACGCCTGTGTATAAGACCCTTGTATAAGATCCTGTGTATAAGATCCTGTTTATAGACCCTGTGTATAAAGATTTCCTTTGTACCGTAACGACACTCCGATCGATCTTCGGCCGCCGAATGAACGATCGTGTCGGTCGTGGCCACCCCTCCCCACACCCAGCCAATAGCCAAAAGTCCCACGATCGGTCGGTTGGCCGAAATTTTAGATGGCGTGTACCCAGCCTAAGACCCTGTGTGGAAGACCCTGTTGTAAGACCCTGTGTGTATGATCCGTATGTAAGACCCTGTGTGTAAGATCCTGTGTATAGATCCTGGGTATAAGACCCGTTGTATAAGACCCTTGTATAAGTTCCTGTAGTATAAAAGCAGACTCCCTGCTCTCTATGGCTAGGAGGGAGAAGCAAAGTGTGTGGTTGTGTTTATGGAGTGATATTGATGGGAACACAAGATCCTGTGTATAAGATCCTGTGTATAAGACCCTGTGTATAAGATCCTGTGTATAAGACCCTGTGTATAGACCCTGTGTAATAAGATCCTGTGTATAGACCCTGTGTATAAGATCCTGTGATAAGACCCTTTGTATAAAGACCCTGTGGTAAAGCCCTGTCTTTGATAATGACCTGTGTTGACCCTGGTATAAGCCTTTGTATAAGACCCTGTGTAAAAGATCCTTGTATAAGACCCGTGTATAGACCCTGTGTATAATCCTGTGTAATTAGATCCTGTGTATAAGTTCCTGTGAGTAATAAAAGACAAGACATCCCTGCTCTCTATGGCTAGGAGGAGAGAAACGAAGTAGATTGTGGTTGTGTGTTATGGAGTGATATTGAATGGAACACAAGATCCTGTGTATAAGATCCTGTGTATAAGACCCTGTGTATAAGATCCGGTTTAAGACCCTGTGTATAAGACCCTGTGTATAAAGATCCTGTCTATAAGACCCTGTGTATAGACCCTGTGTATAAGACCCTGTGTATAAGATCCTGTTTATAGCCCTGTGTATAAGACCCTGTGTATAAGTTCCTTTGTATAAGACCCTGTGTATAAGACCCTGTGTATAAAACCCTGTGTATAAACCTGATTGTGTAAGACCCTGTGTATAAGACCCTGCTGTTATAAGACCCTGTATATAAGTCCTGTGTATAAGACCCTGTGTATAAGATCCTGTGTATAAGACCCTGTGTATAAGATAATGTTGGGAGGACAGATTTTTGGACAGACAAGTTACCTTATTGGATACAACTCTGAGGCAATAGATAAGTGTACACCACTTACAAGGACACACAATATACAGGCCTGGTCAATATTCAAAGTGGTGCACCATAGACAGGACACCCCTGATTACTGCACATAGAGATGTATAATGGGGTTCAAACAAATATGAAATATGGGGTTTCGAAGTCTTGACAAACTTTCAGAGCTCCCGATTTCACAGAACCCGGATTTTCCGAATTTTATCGAAAAGGAAAGTAGACGATTATTGAAATCAAAATAGATGATTATCGAAACGAAAATCAAAACACACGAAAATAACACTCAAAAGTAATGATCGATTTTGCTAACCCTCGAAGTTCGATCGATTTCAGAAACTCGAAAACATGTCCGATTGTGAGGAAAGATTTTGGTTATATCTACGGTTTCCCAGACCATTCTCCAGGTCTCTGTGTCATTTACAGTAACCAACTATTACTACTTGTCCCTCAAAATGGACAGAAACTTTCAAAAAATTTTCTCGAATAGACTTCTAAACGGAACGAAACTCAACAGTTTTGAACATCTCTACTGCACATGTTATGTTTGAACCTGTTTATGTGCACTGTCTGCTTTGTGCCAACCCCAAGTAACCCTTTGTGCCATGCAAACCATAATCCTTCCATAAAGCAGTGATCTGGTACAAATTGGTGTCCGGTGCTGGTATACCATTTATTCTCCTTGTTTTCACACTGTATATTTGTTCTCTATATTAAGCTATGGAGGCTTGCTACTGATAGTTTTGATTTAAATCCTCCTGTCTTGTACCTGCAAAGGAAATTCCCCAATTAGACTCAGTAGCTCTCCCAGGGGCCCAACTTGCTCTTTTTAAATATGATCCATTTGATGGGGTAACTGGGAGTGGCCTGATTGGCTAGAAACATTGGAATTGGCACCACGATTAATGGTTGGGATGAAGGTGCTCGCTTGCAAGTCCTTAGCCTTTTGCTTAGTGGTAAAGCCAGGCAGTATAACCAAGGATTTACTGTAATACTGAAATAAAAGCAGTTATCATTATAAAAAGTGCTCTGAAGCAATTGTTTTTTCCAATTAGATCGCATGCAGAGTAAATAAAGGATAAAAACTTTCTCTAGGTAACCTGAGAAGAGAAAGTGTTTGGTTATAGTTATATTATATGACACTGCTATTAAAAACGGAACTGTGACATACCTTCTTTGCCGGGTGAAGACTATAATAAGTCATGTTTAGTTTCAACCACACAGGTGTCAGATTGCCTGGTCTCTCTCAGACCTGCATATTATCCTAATTTGTTCCTCTGGATTGCTGGGACTGTTGTGTAACATTTTAAAACTATCCTGTGTAAAGATTGGATATCGACTATATCCAACACACCATAATTTCCACTGTGCACCAACAGGCACACTTTTTCTAGTGTAGTCCCCCCCTTTTTGGGATTGGCCAATCTTGTCTTACTATAGTATATAATGGCAGCTTACTCGAACGTTAGCTGTATTTGGTATTTTAGCTCTAGCCCCAGGGATGACAACCGGAGTTTCCCTTTAATCACAGGTACGGACTTGAGTAGTTAACAAACAGACACTGTCTGCATTTCCTTTATCGAATGATAATAAAGTGTTAAAATGGTTTAAAAACCAACGTAAGTTATTATTAAAGATAATCCTTTCTATCACACATATATTGGCATAACCAAATAACGTATATTCTCTATTACTCCTAAAACATATAAATGTACTGTCCTGTTAATAATAGATTACAGGGTCTTATACACAGGGTCTTATAAACAGGATCTTATACACAGGATCTTATACACAGGATCTTGTGTTCCACTCAATATCACTCCATAACACACACCACAATCTACTTTCGCTTTCTCTCCTCCTAGCCATAGAAAGCAGGGATGTCTTGTCTTTTATTACTCACTAACACCACCTGCAGGCTGGAGACTTGGTGTATATGTCCATTACAATACACATCATGTTCTGTGTAGCAGATAGAAACTTTTTTTGGATTACACTTCCTTTCACATGAAGCAGACACAGGGGTGTGGTTTAACCTCCTACTTTGACCATTCCATGTTGAAATAGGGATCTCAGATATTTTCTATATTTTGTGTTGTACCTAATATAAGTCAGTGCTATACTTTATATACATTTACTGATGGTCATTTAAATGGTAACAGTGATATAGTACACACATACTTATACACCTTTCCTATGTGTAATATCCTATACCCTCCACCACATTGGTAGCTCCTAAACTCCATGCAATCTTCTATGAAGATATAAATATATTTATATAATATAAGGGATACACAGCGGTTACTAGAATTTGTTTATTTTGGGAGAAAAGAAATAAATATAAAGTGTAGATTTTTCTAACGATCAATAAAATAATAACATTTTTATAATAATGAGGGTAGTTGGAAATAGCAAATATAACGATTAGCCTCAAATTGTGCTGCACCAATCCATTACTCTGAATATTTGAGTTATGTCTGTTGCAGGCATCCTGCCTAGAGTGAATTTAATGGGAACATACCTGTGCCATAGAATAAATTAAAGGAGAAGCAAATATGTGACAACTAAAGAATCCACTTCACTTGCTGACAAGATACAACAAAACTCTATGGTCAGTCCATTTGATAATAGTGTCCACTATCTATATATTCCGGGGTCCTGGTTTCGAGCTGCGAAACCCCTTAAGCCCGAAAAGGCCCTTCTAAGGGCCAGAATGGTCCTTCAAAGGACCCAGGAGGGGATCCCAGGTTGAGCATCGGGACCCCCGAACGTCCGGCAGCAGGACTTTCGGCCATTCAATAATCCTTGAACAGCCGAATTTGAGAATCCTCAAACGTTTGAGGACTCTTGAATTTGGCCATTCGAGGATTACCGTACATCCGGAAATCCTTGAATGTTAAAAATCCTCAAACATTCGATGATTTTTCAAAATTTCCATCTCTAATTACTTAAAATGTTTACAACTCTAATAAGTTGTAAAATTAGTAAGTAAAAAATTAGTAATGTTTTACACTAAGGGATAAATTACCCTTTAAGTTTAATTTAGTAAAGTTGGAGTATAGCACAAATACATATGCTTTCAGGAAAATAGTATTTTCTATATTTTTCTTTATATTTCGATGACCATCATCTGCCCATCCAGCAATTTGTCTGTACATCAATACATAAAGAAAAGTACTGACTTCCTATTTTCAGGGCCCCTTATAGTGTCCGTTATGGTCTCAGTTCCTGGGTCAATTCAGTTGCTCAGTAGAGATCTGAGCATGTTTGACCCCAACTAGTAGAAATTACTGTTAGGAACATTTCAAGAAAGTGTGCATTCTGGGAAGAAGGACCCCGTGGCTCCCCTCCCTGCATCTGCTCACCCCCATGGTTCACCTTTCCCCGTTAGCGCACTTCAATGTTGTTAATCAATAAGCCACATGGTGGATGGAATGCAGTACTGTGCTGTGTCCGTGGTGCGTATATCAAATATAGTATACAAGATTACTATATTTCAAGGAAGTGTGCATTCTGGGGAGAAATAGGAACTTCAACTTACCTGTCAACATCCAAGTATTGTTTTTTGACAACTGCCTGGTCTGATCATTTAGCAATGGCAATGATGTAAAGTAAATTGATAAAATGGCCATAGCAGTGACTGAGCAGCTTGTTTTGTTCTATGTAAAGAGGGGGAAGCAACTAAAAGACCCTCTTGTGGTGCAGGAGAACAAACTAAGCCAGTTTTTGGGGGAGCCTATACACATGCTAGATTGATGCCCAGCAATTATTTAACATGTGTTTTGATTTGGCTGCCCACTGTTAAAACCAGATAATTTGTCCAATTTGGGCCTTTGGATACCTTCCAATGTTTCCTTGGGTATTTAGTAGGAAGATAAGTCAGATAACAAGTACTTTTTCTTTGATAAAGTGTTTACATACTAATAAGAAAAACTTCAGAAGGATTACTAAGTGGTCACTGCCATCAATTTATCCATTCCAAATTAACTATTGCATAGTGAGCCAAGGGAAGAAATTACACCCTCTAGAGGCCTTGGAGGTACTACATGTGTTAGTATGTGTGGGAGCTATGGGACATATGTACTACATAGATGTAGATTCTTTCATTTATATACCTAGCATTAAAAATTGCTTGAACACATATAGACATACCTTTACACTGTTTTAAACTTATTATTTGCATTAATCAGTGGCAAATTCTGTTTTAAATTATATTCCAGAAATAAATGAATTAGAGGAATACTTGAATAGATCTGAAGTATGTTTTTTTTTAATGTCATATGTAGAGTTATTTGAAAAGAAACAAGAGATGCTCAAACAAATGCAGATATTGTTCTCGGAACTATTAACTTAATCTATGTCATCAAAGAATAGAAACTAAATGATAATTTGTGTAATTACTGTTATTATAATGGAACAGGGCTCTGGAATTTCATATGAACATGTGATTCTTTAGCAAATTAAATAAAAAAATTGTTGTAACCACAGCAGCAGTAGAACATTGCTAATTGTTTTACTGGTTTAATTGTTTGCCTTGGTATTTCTATCCCAACTGACTCCCTCTGCAGGTCACCACTTAGTATTTCTAGAAATAGGTTTCTAAGGCTGAGTCTGTTGGAGCACAGCTAGACATGACACTATTATTAATATGGGTCATATTTTTTTGACAGAGAGCCATATAGTATAGTATTTTGAGGTTGAATAAAGACATAAGTCCATGAAGTCCAACCCATCTAGTAAATAAACGTATTTCCTGCCTAACTGTTGATCCAGAGGAAGGCAAAAAAACCACACCAAATTTATAAAAGAGGGAAAAAATTCCTTCCTGACTCCAAGTGGCAATCAGAAATATCCCTGGATCAACGCTACAAAATGGCTGCTGGGAGTGGAAGCAGCTATTTTTATATTCAATATATTCACACAAAAAAATGTACTGGTTGTTTTAGCCCTGCTGACTGATGTGTAATAAACAGCGAATTCCATACATTTTACTTCCACCCCCCACCCATCCCAGGGCACCATTATACACGATACACCTTTTCTGCCACCAGCCAGCATCTTGCCCATTTGAAGGACACACATTATGGGCAGCACGGTGGCTCAGTGGTTAGCACTGATGCCTTGCAGCGCTGAAGTCTTGAGTTTGAGTCCATCCTGTGAGTCCTCGGGCCGATTATTAGCTGAAACGGCTGTTCGTACACATTGTGCATCGTGGGATATGCACATGTGTACGAACCTTAACTCTAGTTGCACTTTAGTGCTTTGTAGGTGTTATGGTTTCTTCTTGGTGGTTTGCTTACCAATATATCATTTTAGAGCACTTGTTAAAATCCTTTAATATTGGGAGAAAAGAAGTTTCATCTTCAGGTTAGGAAAAGTTTCTTTACAGTGAGAACGGTGAAACTGTGGAACTGTCTTCCAGCAGATGTGGTAATGGCAACTTCATTGAATAGCTTTAAAAAAGGCCTAGATAAGTTTCTAAAATGAAAAAATATTGAGAATTTCTGGTATTAATACATATACTGTAGATCTGGTTGATCCAGGGACACTTTCCGATTGCTATTGGGAGTCAGAAAGGAATTTTGACCCTCTTTTTAGCTGTGTTGTTTTGCCTTTCTCTGGATCAACTGTTAGGTACACACCAGCAAATATTTTCAGCTGACCGACCGATTCACAGCACTTTCGGTCGGTTGGCATTAAATATCTGCTGGTGTGGGGCGGTCGGCTGGCCACAAGCGACCTCCGGAATGGTCGGTAAATTCCGATCAATCATGCGGTTCCCTGTCGGGCGCGGACGAATTGGCCGTGACCGACAAACATTTGTCCCGGCCGAGCGTTCACTCGCTCGTAGGGAGTGCTCGGTCGGGACAAATTGTCCCTTCGTGTGTACCCAGCCTTGAAGGGCTTGTCCAGCCATAAAATGAAATTTTACCTATAATTGTAGCACCTCCCCTCAAACCTCATTTTCTTTTTACTTTTTACTTCCCCACAGGTGTCCCTGAATTTATTTACCAGACCCAGTTCCTGTTTGCGGCTGTCAGCTATTGGGAATGACATCCGCGACCAGGAAAGCAGAGTGGCGAGGGACCAAGTCTTTTAAGTATCTTAAGGGGCATCTTTGGGGAAGGAAGGAAGTGCTGCAAATTATAGGTACAATTTAATTTCATGGATTTTATGGCTGGACAAACCCTTAACGAGTAGGCAATAAGGTTTGGACTAGATGGACATGTCTTTATTCAACCTAAAATATTATGCAACTATGTACTTTAATTATTGCCATCCAATCGACCAGTCCCTTTTCCATCAAGTTTGTTCATCTCCCTAAATGTTTATATTTATATATATTGGTGGGAGCTGCCATACTGTTTTCTTCAGACAGTAAATAATTTTTTAAATATGTTTTGGGTCATAGGTACATGTTCTCCATGCTATCAATTTTAACATGTTAGCTTGCCAAAATTTGGCAAAACAAACCTGAGCGGTTTCATCCATGTCTAATATTATGTGTAAACAATTGGACTTCGTAGCGATAACAATTCGTAGCGAGCGCTCGATTGGGACAAATAGTCCCTTTGTGTGTACCCAGCCTTAAGTCTCTATGGCCCATCTGCAAGATTGATGCATTTGCAATGTAAAACATGGTTTTGTAGTTTTATTAGTTTAGTACATGGCTTTAATCTAATGCGACCACAAAACCTTGTTTTACATTGCTAATCTGTCAAACGTGCAGATGCAGATTTTCATCCATTGTTTGTGTCACTCTCCTATACAACTTGTAATTGAATGTATGCCGAAAGACACAGCCATTGCTGTATAGGGGATCGGTTGGCCATACATCAATACACAGGCTGATCGTATTGCCTCCCTCTACTTAAAGTAAAGCGAAATTGTGCAGTGCGTGCATTGGCATAAATGTCGTGTTTGCCCTAACAAAATTGTTACAAATTAAGCACAGATGTAGCCATTCAGCCTAGTCACAAGCTGGAAGGTGCAGAATACCTGAGGCCAGCATTACATTTTAGAAATATTCTTTGATTTCTAGGAAAAAGCCGTAAATGACTTTACGAGTTTACTCCTCCCCTTAATACAAACAAGGTTGGGTTTCTCTGACACAGAGTCATTGTTTTCCTGTTTTTGTTTATGAAAGCTTTTTAATAACTGATAAGATCTAAGCTGGTTATTTGAACTCACATTACATCACCCGCGGTTTTATTTGAAGAGATAACATCTCTCTACCAGTGCAAACCAATTATTTGAGGAGTAACACACATTACTTTAGAGATCAACTTGCATAAACAGAGACCTAGCCAGGTTGTCTACGCAAGTCAAGTTTAAGATTAGAAAAGTTCCAGTACCAACAAGATCATTGTAATGGGGGGTTAGTTTTCTTCAGTTTCAGTCTTTAAAAAACTCCTGGTAAAGTTCCCATTAGGCAGCAGAGCTTTCTTAAAGTGCTCTAACACTACAGTACAAGGTGTGCTTGTATCCTGCATACACACATTTGTAGACAGAGGGATGAGTGAAATACTCATAATAAGAAAAGCATTCGCTGGTTTAATGGGAAATCTCGTGTTTATTCAAATTGGAACTGAACTGTGAAAAACGACAGGTTTGCTGCTTTTTTTCTCAACGGAACTTTTCAAAGTTTCCCTTTTCTTTGCAAGTTTAAAGTCTCACTTGCATTATAGGTCTGTTAAAGCTTTAGGCTAGGGATGGATGGACATTTACCATAGCTGCAAATTTCAAAAGGTTTCTGGTTTTCCCACTCCCAATGCCTGTTTGAAAATACAGCTGCACAAAGGTGGCCATACACAAAGGTGGCCATACACATGCGATTTCCCCAGCATGTGTGCCGACAGATTACATTGGTATCTGTCGGCACACATGCGTTGGGAACCACAAACACGGACCTGACCAATCCCCATACACGGTATGGGGATCAGTCGTTCATGCAGCCATACAAAGTACAATTGGATTGGCTACCTCCCAATATCATTTTGTTCATGAACTACACTATGTACAGTTTTCATCTGTCATGTTAGTGTCCTGGGCCTTCCTGTACTAATGATAGAGCAGAATCCAGGAGGATGCCTGGTAGAAGCAGTTTTCTTCTTGCTGGCACTCCTCATAGAAGCAATATTGAGCGGTAAGAATTACCAATGAATGTTGAATGGCATTTGGCTATTTTGTGTTAACCTTCTTTTCTGTAACCTTTATAGATGATTTTTTTTTAACAGTTAAAATGAAAAGTACTTGGGACAGGTATATGGGACTGGTTATTCCTACCTCCAAATATTGTTTCTGTGAGGAGCATCAGCCCAAAGAAAACTGATTCTGCCAGTCTTCTTGGTTTCTTTAATACAGAATTAGTCCAGGACTAACCTGGCAACCATACTCCAGGTACTTTCTATTTCTAATTAGTTAATTTTTAGAGTACAGTTATCCTTTAACAAATAAAACTGAATTGGGAAAAAGCACAACAAATTTAAAGATGATGATTTATTCATTTGAGTAACCAGCGGAAGCTTTTGACATAAAAGCAGAGTAAGTGTTCTTCCCATGCCCCAGTAATATTGTTTCACGGTGTTTAGACACCACAAGTGCCACAATTAGAAGGCACCGTGGAAGAGAGGGAGAGAGAGGGAGAGAGAGAGAGGTGGGAGAGTTTCCCTTTATGTGAATCCCCCCACCCCTTCAGGAAGGATCAAACAGCATGAACCAAATCACACAAAGTTAAAGCCACCAGCATGAGGCGGACTTTTCTAAAAGCCTTTCACCCCATAAGCTTTCAAACATAAGAAAAACAACCCTAGGAGATTGAGACACTGTATTAATTAGTGCAACAACCCATGAAAATAGAGCTGGAGTTGAGCATTCCTCTGCCTAAGCACAAACAACGAACAAAAAAAAAAAACCTCTAATAAACCAACGTTAACTTGGCCTGCTGCCTTTTGGTAAATTACACAGCATTAAAAAATAATGCTTTTCATATTAGGTCCTAATTAAAGGTTGGGACAGCTTTAAACCAGAGGAAATCAAAGAAAAAAAAATACATGTATTAAAAAAAAGTTCTGTCAAGAGTTATGGGAAGCTAATAAACTATGTCTGTTATGGTGAGCCTTCTAGCCCCTAGCTACAGCCAAACTGGAGCCAGGGCAATTGGCTTTCAATGAGATAATGATATTCCTTTTTTTTTTTTTTTTGCCATTAAAGGACTCCTAGTGTAAAGTTAAAATGATTTATTTAATTTGGGAAATTATGAGGTGTAACTTCAAAGCTGAAGCAGTTAGTAATGGAAACCATCAGCTTGTTTGGAATTATAATAATAATTGTTTGTAATACAGTGATATCAACGTTCTTTCATCAGGGGAATGAAGTTAAGGCCCCAGACAAAGGGGCTTTTTTTAAAAACTAGTTACCCTTTGTTTTATGGTTCCCCAATCAGATCATTATTTAGCAGCTCGTCTCCTGCTTTCATGTACTGACATGATTCAATTCAAATTCAATAGGTTTGGGTTGGAACCAGGGGAAGTGGAGAGTTGAATGTCATTCCCAGTGCAGCACTTCGTACTTGAGAGGGGTAGTGTATGTATGTCTATAAATGTGTGTGTATGTGTGAAATTCATTCTCAAAATAAACTGTACACACACACACATATGGTAACAGTATTTGTATATTGTATTACACAAGAGGCATAATTATCCTGTTAATTATATTCTACTTTAAACAATAACGGGCCAATGTAGAACTAAAAAAGATTCATCTTACCTGGCCGGTATCCCTCGATGCTTCGAAGTCTCTCCCAAGACTTACTGCATCGCTGGTTCCCAGTCTGGTAAAAGACGGATCTTTTTTACTTCTGCATCGACCCCGTACGCCTCAGTAGTAAAGGCGTTAAGATAAGTCCAAAATGTTGCGCTAATTTTAAATAAATCTTTACTACATAGGCTAGGCCACACTATTTTTTTTAAAAAATTGGAAATGGTGTGGCCCACACAAAATTAGGGCCAAATCCACGCTTACCCAATATTACATTGGGTAGCGTGGGTTTCACACTCATTTCAGAAAAAAAGAGTTGATATAGCCCCTAAGGGTCTAAAACGGCTGATCCCAAGACATTCAAAAAATTTGTTGCCTGTACTTTTACGCAACACACAATCGCGACGGTCCAGCTTGGCCCATTCAGTTTGTGATCCTATAGTGATGAAATGAGCAAGCCAGTTCCTTAAGAATTTCTTTAATGTTGTGGGATCGGTCAAGAGGTGAGTTCTAATGTATGGGCACCTTAAGATATAGATACCGATAGATACTGGTAGATAAATAGATACCGATAGATAGATAGATAGATAGATAGATACCAATAGATAGATAGATAGATAGATACCAATAGATAGATAGATAGATACCAATAGATAGATAGATAGATACCGATAGATAGATAGATAGATAGATACCGATAGATAGATACCGATAGATTCACCTATATGAAAGCATTACTACATTCTAAAATTTGACAAAAATATATCAAGATCTGCAACTGTTCTTTTTTTTTTTACTCTTATTTCTTTAGGCTTCCACGGAATCTTGTATTTATGGTGTATAATAGGTGCCAGCTTGGTGAACTTTGCATGAAAGGTTCAACTTTGTATTTTCATTTCCTTTAACTGCCCTGTTAAATATTATTTGTATTCTGGAAATATTTCAGACCTCAGATTTCCCAGGCAAACTTACTGTAACCCCTTATAAAATACATGGAAAGCTGATGGAAAAATGCTGCTATTGAGACTTTATGAACAGTTATTTTCCAGTAAAAATAAATAGGAACTTCAACTCTCTTTAAGGGGTGAAAACATAGAAATAATAAATAATCCTTTTACATAGAAATTAGGAAGCACCGAAAGTAAATGAATAGATACCGTACATCGACAGCATAACATAGACAAACTGTAACTGTGGATATAGACCTGTGTTAATGTTTATCACTGTACACATTCTGTAATATAGAAATACTGTAGATCATTTTCCCTGTTTGTTGTTGGTACATATGTAAATATTTTTGAATCTGAACCCATATGTATATAAGAAAATAATATTAATAATATACACAAGTTGTACTAATGAATCTCTCTCTCTCTCTCTCTCTCTCTCTCTCTCTCTCTGCTATAACTTATAGCATGTATATGGTATGTGTGAATGATGATAAGAAGTGAATGTTAGTGTGTGTGGTATGTGTGTGTGTTGATAGAATGTGGATGTTAGTTTGTGTTATTGCATGAATATGGTATGTGTGTGTGAAGAGAGAATGTGAATTTGTAAGTGTGTTAAAGCATGTAGATGGTATATGTGTGTGTAAAGAAAGACTGTGTATGTGTTATAGCGTGTATATGGAATGTGTGTGTGAAAATAGAATGTGTATATTTTAGTGTGTGTTATAGTGTGTATATGGTATGTGTGTGTAATGATAGAATATGTTTATGTTAATGTGTGTTGTAGCTTGTATATGGAATGTGTGTGTGAAGCTAGAATATGTATGTTAGTGTGTGTTATAGCGTGTATATGGTATATGTGTGTGAAGATAGAATGTGTATATGTACGTGCGTGTTATAGCGTGTATATGGTATGTGTGTGTGAAGATAAAATGTGTATATGTGTGTGTTATAGCGTGTATATGGTATATGTGTGTGAAGATAGAATGTGTATATGCAAGTGTGTGTTATAGTGTGTATATGGTATGTGTGTGTGAAGATAAAATGTGTATATGTGTGTGTTGTAGCGTGTATATGGTATGTGTGTGTGAAGATACGTGTGAACATGTGTATATGTTAGTGTACCATTCCTTCTCTCCTATTACCTAGATCCCCCACATAAACCTTCTCCACTGTACCTAGTACCAGGCCCCACACTGGTTTCTTGTCGATTATACAGTAACTGGGACATTTCATTCAGGTTGTTTTGGTGAAAATGAGGAGCGGCTCAAGTAACATTAACAACATTTGGTTAAGGGATAATAATAATAATAATAATAATAATACAATAATAGTAATAATAAGGGACCAGAAGTGGACATTTAATGTGGGTTAGTGTCATTCATGGGGAGAACAATAAGTTCCTGTCATGTGAATTGTGCCCAGCAGCCCAGGGCTTAAAGGGCAAGTCTATCCCCAAAATGAAAAACTTACATACAAGTAAATCCCCCCGCCCCCCAAACCCTAAATGGTAATACTTTGAAACCTGAAATATATAAGTCTAACATGGAATCCTGCACAATGTCCTGTTTCCCCTGTTTCTGCTTCCTGGTTTTTCCAGTTAACAGCTGTCAGTTATGGATTTGACAGTTGACATCACAGCCAATGACTGAATGTTAATCCCCTGTCTGCCTCTTCTGAGCATGCCCAGGCTCAGTACAGGTTTCTAAATTGCTCAGTTTCCATGAGGCACCCAGAAGCATAGCAGGCATACAGTAATGAATTCATAGGACAAAGTATAATATATCAACATATTTTAAAGATTCTTTCTAAAAGATGTTCTTGTGCGGGTGGAGTTGTCCTTTAAAAAAGGGTAAGAAAAGTCCATATGCACACTAACCCCAGGTGGGTGCAGAAAGTCCAATTTCCCTACTTAAAAGGGAATGATGTACTAAAGAAAACCAAGTTTATTGTGAGCCAAACATTAACAAGTCACACAACGTTTTTAGGGTAACACTCCCTTCACCAACGTTGTGTGGCTTGTTGATGTTTGGCACACAATAAACCGTTCATTTTTGGAGTGCAAGTCTACCTTGGTTTTCTTTTGTCCTTTAAAAAGACGTATGTGTCTGATGAAGGCGGAAATTATTTCGCCGAAACGTTACAAGGTTTTTTTACTGATAATAAAACACCTTTTTGTTTATAAGTCTGGTGTGCACAGCATTCCTTGCTATAGGCTTGTTGATGTTTGGCACACAATAAACCGTTCATTTTTGGAGTGCAAGTCTACCTTGGTTTTCTTTTGTCCTTTAAAAAACTCTATTCAGATTAATAGATCGCCCGGTTTTGTGCAGGGTTAGAGGTGGGACCACATAACCCAATTCCTTGAAAGTTTCATGGCTGGTATTTAGGGGGCTTGTCCAACTAACAGCCTCTCTCATCATGCTATATTATATACCACTATAGTGACCAATATAAAATATACTATATTATATACCATTATAGTGACCAATATAAATGATACTATATTATATACCATTATTATTGACCATATAAAATAGATACTTATTATATACCATTATAGTGACATATAAAAATATACAATATTATATACCATTATAGTGACCAATAATAATATACTATATTATATACCTTATATTGACCAATATAAAATATCCTATATTATCCCATTATATGACACATATAAAATATACACTATTATATACCATTATAGTGACCAATATAAAATATACTATAATTAATACCATTATAGTGACCATATAAAATATACGTATTATATACCATTATAGTGACATATAAAATATACTATATTATATACCATTATAGTGACCAATATAAATGATACTATATTATATACCATTATATTGACCAATATAAAATATACTATATTATATACCATTATAGTGACATATAAAATATTATATTATCCATTATATGATCACATATAAAATATACATATTATATACCATTATAGTGACCAATATAAAATATACTATATTAATACCATTATAGTGACCATATAAAATATACATATATATACCATTATAGTGACCAAATAAAATATACTATATTAATACCATTATAGGACCTATAAAATATACAATATTATATCCCATTATAGTGACCAATATAAAATATCTAATATTATATACCATATAGTGACCAATAAATTATACTATATTTATAAACATTATATTGACCAATATAAATATACTTTATTATATACCATTATAGGGACCTATAAATATACAATATTATATACCATTATAGTGACCATATAAAATATACATATTATATCC
This sequence comes from Hymenochirus boettgeri, assembly GCA_019447015.1. Taxonomy (NCBI): domain Eukaryota; kingdom Metazoa; phylum Chordata; class Amphibia; order Anura; family Pipidae; genus Hymenochirus; species Hymenochirus boettgeri. The sequence continues at coordinate 79,629,697 of CM033471.1, forward strand.
ACTATAGTGACCAATATAAAATATACTATATTATATACCATTATAGTGACATAAAATATACAATATTATATACCATTATAGTGACCAATATAAAATATACTATATTATATACCACTATAGTGACCAATATAAAATATACTATATTATATACCACTATAGTGACCAATATAAAATATACTATATTATATACCATTATAGTGACATATAAAATAACAATATTATATACCATTATAGTGACCAATATAAAATATACTATATTATATACCATTATAGTGACCAATATAAAATATACTTTATTATATACCATTATAGTAACCAATATAAAATATACTATATTATATACCATTAGAGTGACATGTAAAATATACAATATTATATACCATTATAGTGACCAATATAAAATATACTATATTATATACCGTTATAGTGACCAATGTAAAATATACTATATTATATACCATTATAGTGATGTATAATATATACAATATTATATACCATTATAGTGACCAATATAAAATATACTATATAATGTACCATTATAGTGACCAATATAAAATATACTATATAATATACCATTATAGTGAACTATATAAAATATACTACATTATATACCGTTATAGTGACCAATATAAAATATACTATATTATATACCATTATAGTGACCAATATAAAATATACTATATTATACACCATTATTTTGACCTATATAAAATATACTATATTATATACCAATATAGTGACCGATATAAAATATACTATATTATATACCATTGTAGTGACCAATATAAAATATTCTACATTACGGTATATAGCATTATAATGACCTATATAAAATATACAATATTATATACCATTAGAGTGACCCATATATAATATACAATATTATATACCATTAGAATGACCTGTAGAAAATATACTACATTATATACCATTATAGAGACCTATGTAAAATAAACATTATATGTCATTATAATGACCTGTAGAAAATATATGATATTATATACCATTATAATGACCTGTAGAAAATATACTGTATTATATACCATTATAGTGACCTATATAAAATATACTATATTATATACTATTATAATGATCTGTTTGCTATAGTATATCATTATAGTAACCTGTAGAAATACACTATACTTTATAACATTATAATAACCAGTAAAAAATACTATATTATATAATATTGTAATGATCTGTACAAAACATACTATACTATATTACATTATAATAGCCTGTAGAAATATACTATACTATATAACATGAAATAACCTGTAGAAATATACTATACTTTATAACATTAAATATAACAATAATAACCATAAAAAATACTATTATATAACATTATAATGACCCATACAAAACATGCTAAATACCATTAGAATGACCTGTAAAAGTATACTGCATTATATATAATTATAATGATCAACAGTAAATATGCCTTTAAACTGATCAATAGAAAACATTCTATATTAAATACCATTATAATGATCCATAGAAATTATACTATAATATACTATACTATATAGTATTAAACTGATGCTGTGTGTGTGTGTGTGTGTGTGTGTGTTATACTTTTGCTTTAATGACACAGAAATATGCAAATAGATAAGGTTCAGTGGTTTTAATATTTAATTATTTAGTTGAATAAAATATTTTCAATTTATTCCAAAATTTGTAAGAATTAAAGAGACCAGTTACACTGGCTTAATTGTGAGAAAATGAACTATATAAAAATTATATTCTTGGTCATTCTTGGTCATTTCAGTTTCTATTGCAGGCAAAATAAATCCTAGCCTCCTTATAACTAAATGTACTGTACACACTCACACCATTAAATAACACTCAAAAACACCAAATCAGTAAGTAATGGGGAAAGTCAATGGGAAAATCACATGGTCTCTGTTAATGCTATAACCTAAATATGAGCTCTGCCTTGTCTGTGATACACTATACTGTAATGTATACCATTCAACTGACCTATAAAAATACAGTATACTATACTGTAATGTATACCGTTTAACTGATCTATATAAATACAGTATACTATACTGTAATGTATACCATTAAACTAACCTATAAAAAATATACTGTATACTATACTATACTGTACTGTATACCATTAAACTGACCTATATAAATACAGTATACTATACTGCAATGTATACCATTCAACTGACCTATATAAATACAGTATACTATACTTTAATGTATACCATTAAACTAACCTATAAAAATATACTGTATACTATGTCATACTGTACTCTATACCATTAAATTGACCTATATGAATACAGTATATTATACTGTAATGTGTACCATTAAACTGACCTATAAAAATATACTGTATACTATACTATACTGTACTGTATACCATTAAAGTTGCCTATATAAATACTGTATACTATACTGTAATGTATACCATTAAACTGACCTATAAAAATATACTGTATGTTATTCTGTACTGTATACCATTAAACTGACCTATAGAAATATACCGTATACTATACTATACTGTACTGTATACAATTAAAGTGACCTATATAAATACTGTATACTATACTGTAATGTATACCATTAAATTGACCTATACAAATATACTGTACTGTATACAATTAAAGTGGCCTATATAAATACGATATACTATACTGTAATGTATACCATTAAACTGACATATATAAAATACACTCTATACTATACCAAACTGTACTATATGCCATTAACCTTACCTATTTAAAATACTGTATACTATTCTGTACTATATTGTATTGTATACCATTAGCATGCCCTCCGTAAAATACTTTTTAATATACTGTAATGTATACCATTAAACTTACCTATACAAAACATACTGTACTGTATACCAGTAAAATGACCCATATAAGAAAACTGTATACAATAATGTAATGTATACCATTGAACTGGCCTATATAAAATATACTGTACTGTACTGTATACCATTAAAGTGACCTAAATAAAATACTGTATACCATACTGTACTGTATACCATTAAAATGACCTATATAAAATACTGTATACTATATTGTACTGTACTGGATACCATTAAAATTACCTTTATGAAATACTGTATACTAAACTGTAATGCTTACCATTAAACGAACATGTATATACTGTACTGTATACCATTAAAATGACCTATATAAAATACTGTGCTGTACTGTATACCATTAAACTGACTTTGCTTAAATAATGTATACTATACTGTGATGTATATCATTAAACGGACCTATATAAAATGTACTGTATACCATTAAAGTGACCTATATAAAATACTGTATACTATACTGTAATGTATACCATTAAACTGATCTATATAAAATACTGTATACTATACTATACTGTACATAATTAAAGTGACCTACATAAAACACGGTATACTATACTGTACTGTAATGTATACAATTAAACTGACACATAAAATATACTGTACTGTATACCATTAAACTGACCTATATAGAATACTGTATTCTATACTGTACTGTAATGTTTACCATTAAATTGACAAACATAAAATATATTGTATTGTATACCATTGAACTGCGCTATATAATATACTGTATTACAATACTTTTCTATATGCCATAAATCTGCCCTATATAAATACTGTATATTATACTGTACTGTATACCATTAAACTGACCTATAAATATATTTATTTATAATGGCCCTCCTATTTGTACAGTTAGGGACACATTAGGTTTGTGCAGATTGTTGTTTAAACCCTTTATTAACAGGCAGTGGTCCAACCACAGTGAATGGAGAGTACCTGCGCCTGTATAGTGTCTAATCAGTTATGGCCATGTACTTACCTGTAGATCAGCTTTCCGCCTTTCCCAACATCCTTAGCAGGGCTGAGGGTTTAGCAGTAGATGGCAACATAGAGGATGTAAATCCCCTGTAAATGGCTGATAAACTGGATCATTTCCATAAGGAGGGATGTTGTGTTCATGTTCCTGTCATCTTGTATATATATATATATATATATATAAACATTATTATCATGCATTGCATATAGCTAGGGGGTATAGCTAGTGTGGAACTGTGTGGATATAAATATACATTAAACAAGAACATTGTAAATAATGAAACGTTTGGCTATAGAACAAAAATTAAGGATAATGGAATTTAGTAATTATTTTGGTTCTATCTGCCAGTGGCCTTTATTATTGGTAGGTGGGCACTTACCTATATGGGTTAAAATGCACAAATATTACATTGATTTGAGTACAAACTTGTAGAAGTGTGTGTGTGTTTGTGTGTTATACATCATTACTGTTTAATTGGATTATATGGTATTTCATCTCTATTTTTTTTTACCTGTAAAGGGCAATTTACACCCAAAACGACTTTCACGGCTCAATCTCTAATTTAGGGGAGGTTAGTAGCAAGTATTCCTACCGCCTGTTCTGTTCCTATATAAAAGTAATTAGCAGTAGAAGTTTAGTCGGTGAGTACTTGCAGCTTTCAGTGCCCCTGACTTACTTCAATAAAAAAAATATATTGTTACAAATATAAAGTGTCATAAAGGTAAGTCATTTCCCTGCCTGGCTGCTGACACAAAATGAACAGAAGGTGTCTCACCTGTATATAATCATTTAAGTCTTAGTTTAGCTGAATAAATCTGTTTAAGGATTACTTTTATTACACTAATTGACAGACCAGGGTCACTGCAGCAAAATGGTTAAATCACAAGAAAATGAACTAGATCCAAACTTTCTACTACAGGTAAAATGCAACTGAGCCTCCTTATTACTAGATGTACTGCACACACTCACACCATTAAATAACATTACCCAAATCAAAGTATTCTATTACCTATATATGAACTCAGCCCTGAATGGGATCTGCCAGTCATCATCCTTACCAAATGTTTTAATTAAAACTTTTAATGAGCCCTTGGAAGTTAATAGACTGAGAAGGAACACTGGATCCTCCCATGAATTTATTAAGACATCACAGGTTGTTTTTCTTTCTCACTCAACACCCTCTTCAATAAAAAAAAAAAAAAATCAACCAAATTAATTCTCATTTCAAACCATTTGTAGTTGTTTATTCATTAAGTTATTGCACAAACTGCCTATTCACCTCCAAGGACAACTTGTAAATCTGCAGGGAAATAAATGTCATGCACAGGAATGTGATTACTGTCTCTTTATCACAGGAGGAGATCCAACCAGTTCAATTCTGCAGTGCAGATTGGACAGGAATTTAATCTATTTGATTAACAAATCACACTAATTAAAATAACACAATAAAATAAACCCCAGGCACAATGCCACATTCGAAAGCTTGGGATGCCACACTGTAGTCAACAATATCTAAACTGAAAGTAACATTCAGTTTTGCTGGTTGTAATGTAACAATATCTGGGTTCTGGCAGTCAATTCCTATGCAATTACAACCAATTCGTATACAATTGGTGCAATATGTTCTTATTTATTACAATCACATCAACTGTAGGAACTTAATTAATTAGAAATGTAATTGGAATTTTAATTAGAATTTTTCACTAATTAAGCTTTATTTACCGATTCTAATTATTTTGATATATAAAGTGTATATTGCAGGAATTGTAAATAGAAATATAATGTTTTCTTTTCAATCTTCTCTTAATGGCTTGCCTGCCTTTGATGGAGTTGTCAGCCAATGGGTGTCAACTGGTAATTAATAATAACACAGTATCATAATTCTCTCTTCTAAAACAACTGTACATATTATGCAAAGTTCAATTTAACTGTTACATTTTGTACATTTTAAATGAGGTGTTGGTAATTATATGATATTCCTTTTCCCTATCTCTGCTCTTCTCTCAAATTAGACTGGCAAATCACAATTCACTGACCCATCACAATCAGAACCACACAAATCACACAGTAGGATAAGGGGTAATTTAAACTAAACAGCTAATTACTTTCAGATATTGAGATGATTTAAATGATTGACACATTCAATCCACTCTTATTGTGAAAAGAAATGACCAAGGCTGTGTTATAACTGTAGCAAGATTTTAATTTAATTACAAATAAGAGATATATGAAATTATAACTCTTCAATAAAATATATTGCATTTTACAAGGTTTCCCTTTCAAAGGGATAATTGCAGAAGGAATGGGCAGGGGCTTGAGTGGTTCAGATCTCAGCAGTAAAACATGATGGATTTCAATTTCCCACTGGAAACAAATGTTTAACTTTTGGTTCTTTTGTTTTACACAGAAAAACGTCATCATTGCCATTGACATCATTGACATTAGCTTCCCATGCTGTTAAGGCTCTAGTACATTGCATAGTGTGATTGCATCATAGAAAATGGTTTACATCATCTTTTAACAACTCCATAAAGAATTAATCCACAGAAACTCAATTCCCTATTGTAGAAACGTTCCATTTAATTAAGAATACACTTGTGGCAGAATCACTTAATGTTTGATTAGAATGAACTGAAATACAGTGCCCTGGTATATCATAAAGTTAAGATGCAGCAGCAAAAATATTGGTCACTATTTACTTAATTCCCAAGTAGTTTTATGCTTATGATCAGCATGTGGTTAGATTGTGTCTGACTGTTAGTCTGTATGACTATCTACTTGTGACACTTTGTGGGAACTAAATAGAGAGGACAGCAGCTCCAGTTGTCCATATCCCTGAGCTGGAATTCCCCATTAGACTGCACAGGAAGAATTACTACATTACAGTTTCATCTTTTATCAGAGAAACTTTAGGACAGGACTTCACAGGAATCCTACCCATTGCATAACTGTAAATACAGATACAGTCATTGATACTTCTACAATGCTTTCTCCACCTGCACAAGTGATTGTTAAAATACTTTATATGAATCCTGTAACACACATTGTACAGAAATAAACCATGCAGGTGTAGCAGAACAGATACAGCATGTGAATGAACATATTTACTGTACAATGGATTGCATTTGGCAAACCTATGAGATGGCAAATCAATAGCAGTGCTACAGCATCATGGTGGACAGGTTAAAATCCATATAGTACCCACACCAATGAATTGACTGGATAATACTGTTAAAAATGTATCTATGGGTGTGTCTTAGTTTGTCTATTAATAGACAAGCCCTATGCTGGGCACAATCCTAACCTGGCATCTATGAAAAATGAAAATGCCTGTTAATATTCCCACATTATTTTTATTTTATAAAAGAAGGACAGAAAGCCACCTGTCATTAGCCATAATGTACAAGTAATGAAATTATTGAGGCTATGGAATAGATACACATTCAGATTATTGAACATGTGCATAAAGCAACCGGGCATCTTAAAATCAGTTCATTATCATGTAAGGCACAGCACAGTGATATATTTTTTAAGCACAGACCTGACATCTCTGACAGTGTTTAAGGCACAATGTGATGAATTATCTCTTGGGATCAATTAATAAATTCTGTCATTTATCTATACAATACATTTTATCTGGGTGATGTAATTCTAATCTCTGAATTGTCATTAAAAACATTGTATAATTCTGGGAACAAACCAGTGTCATTGTTTACTTTGGTTATTGAATAGATGAGATCATTTTAAAGAAAAACTGAACCAAAATTGCCCAACTTAATAACCAATTTACTGCACACATCTGATAAATACTTGTAAGTGCAAAAAATCCCCCTAAACCCTTCCAATGGCTATTTCACAAGATTTCTATTTACATTTTTACATCATGTTTTATTTAGTTATTAATTGTAGGTCTTTGGATAGATTTTTGCCCCTATGAAAAGGCAGTACAAATGAATGAAAGTCATCAGGTTCAGAATAAACTAATTCTTGAGCATGACCTCATTGTGTAAGAAAACTTTGGTACCTGCTGTATTTTGCAGCAGTGATTTCTCCCACTACCAAGATCAAAGTATTTGGAGCAATAGAAGCTCAAGGGCACAACAGAAAGTTTCCCCTCAGGCTCAGTACAGGTTGGATGATCTGAAGGCACTTAGATTTCATGGATATTCTCCAGGTAGGTTTTCTCTTTCCATGATCCTTTTCAGGACAAGTGATACATGCTGTATCCTACAGGTGCAGCATAAAGTCCAACAGGTGAGATGGGGAGAACTGGTCTGTGAAACTGATAAGATGATCCATACAATGATGCAGCCTGAAGAGGTGAGTTGATGGGGAAAGGTATACTAAAGCCAGGAGGTAATATGGGTTTTGCAGCCATTTTCAGCTTTTCCAGTTCAGCTTCCTGAAGCCTTTTGGCCTTAGCTCTTCTGTTCTGAAACCAGATTTTAACTTGTGTCTCTGTAAGGTTGAGGGAGCTGGAGAACTCTGCTCTCTCTGCTATGGAAAGGTATTGCTTCTGGCGAAACTTGCGCTCAAGAGCCAATAACTGGGATGTTGTAAATGGAGTCCTGGGCTTTCTGTTGGTCTTGTGTTTCCTCAAAGTGCAGGTTGATGGGCTCAGGTGTCCTATAAAAAGAAGGAATGTTACTAAACACTATAGACAACAATACATGACATTCTTAGCATTGAAATATTACTGAACATACTAAATCTGGGGTTGATTGACTATAGAAAGAGTTAAAGATGAGTCCAGGATTTCAGTCACTATAATTCAGTAAAGGACGTTGAGCAATAGTGATACTGAATGTAACTAATGCTTTTACAGCACTTGACTTAATCGTAGACCTGAAGTGTATTTCAGGAATAGAACACTAGGTTACCTATTCCATAGCATGGGAGTCCAAGGAACTGATTGATCTTGGCTTTAAACAAAATATACTGATTGGCCTTGCTACTTATATTACATTCCACAGTGCAGGCAGGTTCCAGACTCCAAAAACCTTTCAAACAATCATTTAAATTGTTAGCATCAAAACGTAGAGTGAAACTAACCATCTATCTATCTGTCTGTCTGCCTATCTATCTGTCTGTCTGTCTGTCTGTCCGTCCGTCTCTATCTATCTATCCATCTATGATCTATCCATCTCTCCTTCTCTCCATCTCTCCATCTCTCCATCTCTCTATCTCTCTATCTATCTATCTATCTATCTATCTATCTATCTATCTATCTAATCTATCCATCTCTACATCTATCTATCTATCTATCTATCTATCTATCTATCTAGCCATCTATCTATCTATCTATCTATCTATCTATCTATCTAATCTATCCATCTCTACATCTATCTACATCTATCTATCTATCCATCTATCTATCCATCTATCTATCTATCTATCTATCCATCTATCTTAAGTTATTTTAAATACAAGTTGATTTTTTTAACTGTATAAAATCAACAAGTGCTGTTGTGCATTTTTTTCAGTATCTATCTAACCCAGGATTTCTATAGATATGATTAAACTGTTACATATGCCCATTCATTTTACTTGATAAAAGACACAAGTACTGTTCACATTCTTTGGTGGATCGCACTAATGTGTATGTGGAATATTTGATAAAAGACAAATTCTCTTAATAGTACATATTTCTGCAGGGTTCTACACATTCCTCCCAGACCTCCAGTTAAAGAACCCTGCTATGTCTATAGGTAAACATTCTGCTCCTCCTATAAAGAATAGGTGACCCTTAGCTTTCTTATATGTAGATATGGATTTGTATGTCCCTTTATGTGTACTGCTGACTTTATATCTAACATTGCAGGTTGAAGTTACCATACTATGAATATACATGACTGAAATTGTATTTTCATCATCTACTGTACAAGCTCCAAATGCACTTGAATTTGCATTGTGAAGTATTGTGGTAAAAGGACAATGTAACAATGGGGAAAAGGCCTATTCTTGTAGGTTAATGAGTGACATTTTGTTATAAGTACAGTCCTGTAATTAGACCTTGGAGATGTCTAGTTATTTACTTGTCACATAATTGCAAAGCAAACCTGACAAACCAACTTCCTATAGGGGCTGCCCTGCCCTACTTTCTTTACCATATATACATGATGTTGATGTTGATAGGCAGAGTAATGCTGGATTAAGAAAGTAAAACAGATTGCACAGAGTTATCTAAATCCTGGGGTTCAGTAACTATATATAGGATAACTCAGTTATTACTACCATACTGCATAGCAAAGCGTGGTGGATTTCTCTAAATAAACTACACGGGCATTATTGTATCTAGTATTCACCTATTATTTAATGTATCTATTGAATTGTATTGTAATGTGACAGTCATGAATGTCACTTACTATACTGCAGATCAGATGTAAATTGCTCTGAATTTCACTGATCTTGTAATTCACTACAATCAATACTACAAACCAGAGGCTTTACTGCTGCTGGATTTCTCTCACTATAAAACTCTACTGGAGACAGAGTGCTTGTGAATTCCACTTACTATAATTCTTTACAGATGGCTGGTAAACCTTAGGTTCCCCTTACTGTAAAATGGTACAGTCCTAGTTTCACTCTTTATAGACAAGTACAAACGACTAGATCTAGCTTTAGTTTGTGACTATTACATTGAGGGGTATTGGGGGTTCTTACTAACTGTGCCCCTTATTACAGAGTATCAGGGGAATGGTTCACTACCCAAAAGTGCAGATTGATATTCCACGATTAAATAAATGTGTTATAAAGTATGGAGGACAGAATTACCCGAAACACAATGAACAATACAAATGGTCACTAGACAGATATCGTAATTTATGAAATATCAGGATATAATCACTGCATATATCAGTTTAAACTGTCAATGGGAGAGTTAAAGAAAAAGACAGATTGAGAGATAGAGAGAGAAAGAAAGAGAGGGAGATGATAAATAGATAGATAGATTAGATAGATAGATAAATAGATAAAGATAGATAGATAAAGATAGATAGATAGATAGATAGATAGATAGATAGATAGATAGATAGAGAGAAAAAAAGAGAGAGAAAGAAAGAAAGAAAGAGAGAAAGAGAGAGGGAGATAGATAGATAGATAGATAGATAGATAGATAGATAGATAGATAAAGAAAAAGAGAGAGAGAGAGAAGAAAGAAGAAAGAAGATAGATAGATAGATTGATTGATAGATAGACTGCTGTAGTTAAAAATTTCGTCATTATCTTATTAACCCATCTGGAAAGGTAAAGGCTCTCAGATCCTTCACAATCCGGGGATTTCTAGCTATGACATCTATTGTCTTCAGACATTGAGTTTAATGTTCAACAGAGAAACAATCCCTGCAAAAATATTCTTAAAGTGAGATTGCCATCTGGCATTTTATCTATGATTTTAAAATGTACCTTACCTTATTGCTGTCATGTCATTCATTTACAAATCTATCTATCTATCTATCTATCTATCTATCTATCTATCAACCAATCCAGGATATAATTGCAGAGCACTCTTGGGTCTTGTGCAAAAAAATAGATTTATTAATCCAGTGTAACAAACAGCAACGTTTTGGTCTTCTATTAGGACCTTTATCAAGCTCTTGATAAAGGTCCTAATAGAAACCGAAACGTTGCTGTCTGTTACACTGGATTAATAAATCTATTTTTTGCACAAGACCCAAGAGTGCTTTCATTTATATCCTGGTTTGGTTATCTATCTATCTATCTATCTATCTATCTATCTATCTATCTATCTATCTATCATATATCTCCGTTTACCATCTGTCTGTCTGTCTGTCTATATCCATCTATCTATCAATCTCCGTTTACCATCTATCATTAACACAAAACTGAGAATTAGATTGTTTTCCTGGTATTTGCAATGTTTGTACAGCTGATAGTGAGATGTAATGTATTGACTGTACCCTGCCCTGTTTATGGTAAGTCATAATAGTAATTTTATAAAGAATGTACAATTATTTACCGAAATATTAACAATCAATTGTTGTTAGAATTCACTGTAGCTTTAGAATTTGTTTATATTTAATTTGTTTTATTTGCGAATTTTAAACCTTAAACTGTTTGGAATTTGCCCTTTATTACATTGGTTACTTGGAAATAAAACGAATTTTCTCTCTGGATAAGCGGCAGTATAACAGAAAGCTTCACTTTACACAATGAAATGGAAATACTATATATAGAAATGCATACTATAATATATTATCATTTTAACATGATATTAGCGAAAAACGCGTTGTATGTGTGGCCAATTCCATGTATGTGGCTGAATTAGATTGTGTAACAATTCCATGTATGTGGCTGAATTAGATTGTGTGACAATTCCATGTATGTGGCTGAATTAGATTGTGTGACAATTGAATTAGATTGTGTGACAAATCCATGTATGTGGCTGAATTAGATTGTGTGACAATTCCATGTATGTGGCTAAATTAGATTGTGAGACAATTCCATGTATGTGGCTGAATTAGATTGTGTGACCTTTCTGTAGATTTCCCTCGCTGTGATCTCACTATAAAGGATATAATCCGCCCCCTGCGCTTTGCTGCGTAATGATTTACCTCTTGACTTTGATTATCGCCCGACAAGTGTCAAGACAACAATCGTAAAACATTACAACCCAGCAAGTCAAACGGGCGATAATCCACTTTGCTCCAGCTATTACAGGGAACAAACGTACAAATCTCTCTCGGCTCAGAATAAAGTTAATTACATTCTTCAGTGACTTAATGACTTGCATTAAATCGTTAATGTCCTTACATTTAATTCTTTTAATAAGATTATCCAGCCTGGTCAATATCCCAATAAAAAAAGTTTATTGCCTCCTGATTGATGGATTTAAATTGGGGATCCTGATCAGGAAAGGACTGTCACTGACTACAGCTTCTTTCATGGCCAGACAGCCAGACAGACGTAGGTCTGGGCAAATAGGTGGTACGTTTGATGGAAGTAAAGACAGATTTAATCTAGTTAGATGAACAGAAATATAAAGACATGCTCAGTATTTAAATGTATATTTTTGTAACTATGGGAATAAATAAGATTTGTTATACTTCCATAGTACTCTGCATTCCATAATGTAACCCCACAACTGAAAGGTTTGTGCAGAGCTAGGTTTATATACCTCCAGGACATGGGAGCCCAGCTAGTGACCAGGTTGCCCACAGGGGGTTATAATAAGGATTCCCTTTCATGTCCCACTTACAAATGTTTTGTGTTTCCCTTGCCAACAGTTGATTCATTATTGGGTCTGCTCTTCCAATGACATCTGGGTTGAACTGAGACTGTATAGATGGAATGAAAGATATGAAATACTATTTCTCTAAATATAGATGTTTATACATGAAAGATTGTTAAAGGGGATGTATCTATCTATCTATCTATCTATCTATCATCTATCTATCTATCTATCTATCTATCTATCTATCTATCTATCTATCTATCTATCTATCTATCATATAGCTATCTATCTACCTATTACTACCTACCTAACTATCTATCTATCTATCTAGCCATCCATCCATCAATTCATCCATCTATAGGCCATAAAGCCTTGGATGTCACAAAGAGTGGTTTCAGAGGTCAAAGTTTGGTAAACCAGCTCTGTACAGTCTAACATCTTGTCAGGATGATCCTAAAACGAATTATGGAAAAGGGCAGCAGTGAACTGTAACTGACATGTGTGATCTATGTTATACAGTGTGTGTGATCTATCTGTGATCTATCTTATACAGTGGGTGTGATCTATGTTATACAGTGGGTGTGATCTATGTGTGATCTATTTTATACAGTGTGTGTGATCTATGTATGATCTATGTTATACAGTGGGTGTGATCTATGTGTGATCTATTTTATACAGTGTGTGTGATCTATGTTATACAGTGGGTGTGACCTATGTTTGATCTATGTTATACAGTGGGTGTGATCTATTTTAAACAGGTGGTGTGATCTGTTGTACAGTGTATAGGAATTATGTGATACAGTGGATGTGATCTATGTTATACAGTGGGTGTGAAGTGTTATACAGTGTATGGGAACTATGTGATACAGTGTATGGGGTCTATATTATACAGTGTGTGCGATACATGTAATACTATATATGTGATCTATATAATACAGTGTATGTGACACATGTAATACTATGTATGTGATCTATATAATACAGTCTATGTGATACATGTAATACTATGTATGTGATCTATATAATACGGTTTCTGTGATGCATGTGATAATCTATGTAATACCGTGTTTGTGATCTATATTATGCAGTGTATACCATGCATGTGATGCTTTGTAATACTGTTACAGAGTATGTGATCTTTGTGATACAGTGTATGTTATTTTTGTGATATGTTATCTATGTTATCTTACTGATGCAATGTATGTAATCTATGTAATACAGTTTATGTGATTCATGTGATACTATGTATGTGATCTATATGATACAGTGTATGTGATATATGTAATACAGTGTATGTGATCTTAGTGATACAATGTATTTATGTACTACAATGTATGTGATCTTATTGATACAATGTATTTAATCTATGTACTACAATGTATGTGATCTTAGTGATACAATGTATTTAATCTATGTAATACAGTGTATATGATACATGTGATACTATTTATATTATCTATATAATACATTATATGATACATGTGATACTATTTATATTATCTATATAATACAGTGTATGTGATCTATATTGTACAGTGTAAATGATAAATGCGATACATGTTATACTATGTATGTGATACGTGATATTATGTATGTATGTATGTATGTATGTATGTATGTGATCTTAGTGATACAATGTATTTAATCTATGTAAAACAGTGTATGTGATACATGTGATACTATTTATATGATCTGTGTAATACGGTGTATGTGATCTATATTGCAGTGAATATGATACATGTGATACTATGTATGTGATCTATATTATACAACGAGTGATATATGTAATATGTACGTGATGCGATGTATGTGATCTTAGTGATACAAGTAATGTAATCTGTGTAATACAGTATATATGATCTTTATTATACATTGTATGTGATCTTAGGGATACAAGTAATGTAATTTGTGTAATACAGTGTATATGATCTATATTATACATTGTATGTGATTTTGTAAAAAGGTGATACTATAAGTAATCTGGTAATACAGTGTATGTGATTTATATTGCACAGTGAATAAGATACATGTGATACAGTGTATATGATCTATATTATACATTGTATGTGATCTTAGTGATACTAGTAATGTAATCTGTGTAATACAGTGTATGTGATTTATATTGCACAGTGAATAAGATACATGTGATACAGTGTATATGATCTATATTATACATTGTATGTGATCTTAGTGATACTAGTAATGCAATCTGTGTAATACAGTGAATATGATTCATATTGCACAGTGAATATGATACATATAATACAGTGTATATGATCTATATTATACATTGTAAGTGATCTTAGTGATACAAGTAATGTAATCTGTGTAATACAGTGCATATGATTCATATTGCACAGTGAATATGATACATATAATACAGTGTATATGATCTATATTATACATTGTATGTGACCTCAGTGATACAATGAATGTAATCCATGTAATACTACGTATGTGATCTCAGTAATACAATGAATGTAAT
The DNA here is from genome assembly GCA_019447015.1 of Hymenochirus boettgeri. Classification (NCBI taxonomy): domain Eukaryota; kingdom Metazoa; phylum Chordata; class Amphibia; order Anura; family Pipidae; genus Hymenochirus; species Hymenochirus boettgeri. The sequence continues at coordinate 79,645,205 of CM033471.1, forward strand.
CCATGTAATACTACGTATGTGATCTCAGTGATACAATGAATGTAATCCATGTAATACTATGTATGTGATCTCAGTGATACAATGAATGTAATCCATGTAATACTATGTATGTGATCTCAGTGATACAATGCATGAAATCCATGTAATACTATGTATGTGATCTCAGTGATACAATGAATGTAATCCATGTAATACTATGTATGTGATCTCAGTGATACAATGCATGTAATCCATGTAATACTATGTATGTGATCTGCCCAAACTCCCCCTAATGCACCGCAGCAGAAATCAAACCAATTAAAGACACAGATCTGCAGGGTTTTATTACCCTGACCCACGTGTAGTTTTATTGATCTGATCACACTAGACAGTGTTAACACTGTAGTAATTCCCAACAACCCGTGCTCTGTGTTGCTCCTCTGAAGATCCAGCATGAAGATCCATAAACAAACATCCGGATCCCATGATACTCATCTGCTGTCTCCCAATATAAACTAATGTTACCACTACAGTGCAAGTCACAGGAGGGTTGTTTACTGTCTTTAATACAAGAATCGTCCGAGACCATCTGCTTCCTCTGAATGGGATGAAATATAATAATGTGTCTCCCTTCGGGGTGCGGGGACAACAGAGCAGAGTTGAGATTCCAGTTTGGATCAGCCTATTCTTTACTAAGCCATTTAATCATCACTATGTAAACTGATGATCAGATTGCCCTGATCCTGCATAAAACACAGCTACTATCACCTTTACCCCACAGACATCAGGTTCAACAGAAAGTAAAGGCACCTGATATTATGACATGGATGTTATGTTATGAGAGATCTGTGTCCTCACTGATGTTCCCTATTGATCTATGGTAACTCCCAGAGATGCTGCAGTCCCATCATATTAGTTACAATGTATCTTATTTAGAACCTTCACAATCCCCTTTGAAGTTCAGGGATCCACATGGGTCACGTGCACCGTTTGGAGGTTCCATAGACTTACTTGGTGGGGGGGAGTAGCTGCCCCCGTCCTTGGACCAGGTCGTTCCATCCTCAGAGTTCTCCGATTTCACAGACGAGGTCTCGAAGCTCTTGGTAAGACCGGGTGGGCTCGGGCTGTCTCTGATCCCCACATGTAGGTGGTGCCTATGGGAGCTACTGACTCCTGGTGTCTCTAGAGCCCGCAGATGAGGAGCTTCTTTGGGAATCCTCTTATCAGCCATGAGAGCTTCCACGCTGAAAGGCAGACTGGACACCTTAACCTTATTATCATCAGACGGGGAGAGCTTGGGGTGGACCGGGCCTTCTTCATCGGAACTCACATCCTCTTTGATTTTCCGAGGAGAAGACATTGTGCTGGGTAAAGGGGAGCAGAATCCAGTCCCCTGCTTGACTTGCTTGTAGCCCAAGATGTGAAGGTGCAGCCAGGCAGTAGCAGCGCTAGGATCACTCTACACACTCACACACACTCTGCACTTCAATCACAGCCAATAACCTTTTTGCTCTCCTCTTCAGAAAAAAGCTTCCCTGGCAGCCAACTGGAAACGCCCGAGTCGGTGACGTGTCCGTGACGCCTCTCCTCATTGGCTGGATCACTTTTCATTCTGGCACAGATTGGCCAAGTGTTTTTGTTCCAATAAGAGGGAGTTAATTACACAGACTGCGAACTGGGCTCTGTCATTACTGATTATTACTGCTGTACTGTACCTGTAGGGCTGGACTCACAAAAACAACACAAAACTGAAAAGTCACTTGGGTAATTAAGTGTGATTATGTGAAGAGGAAGCTCATATATTCAATTTACTTTACTAGTCTAAACTTTAAAGGCAACATTCCCTGTCATGTCTTCAAGTATCTACATGTCAACATGCTATATTTCACATCTATTGACTTACATGTGATACCTTAGCCCAGCGAATGTATGTGGCTTGTCATCCAACTAGATAACGTGATCGTTACTAGTTAAACATATTGTGTGGGGCGGAGCGAGCTATCGTATATATCTAGCTGATCTAGTCTAATTATGATCAGCGAGCGATCGTAGTAGCGAGCGAGCTATCGAGGAGCGAGCTAGCGATGAGCGAGCATCTAGCAAGCAATAAAAGTCAAAGCACGAGCGAGCGAGCAGCGAGATATGCAGCTATTAGTATCATCGAGCATATGATCTATCTATCTATTATCAATCAATTAATCAATCAATCAAAATCAATCAATCAATCAATCAATTAATCTATCTATCTGTCCATCATATCGCTCTCTCGCTTTCTCTCTGTGTGTCTCTCTCTCTAATTATCTGGCTATCTATAATAATATCTTGCATTTCTCTCTCCCTCTATCTATTCTAATCCTCATACTTTAAGACACTTGGACCAATCTCAGGGTTCACAATATTCTTGTCTTCTAGTTCAGCTCCTATTAATATGTATAATGATATTTGCTCCCCAATAGACCTTCCCTGTCAGTGCTGTGATATTCCATGTATTATTGATTCCATTCTGCTGTCTGTATTGTCACCTCCATACCCCCTTACCGATTTGTAAACTGTCTGCACTATAATTGCTGTTTCTACCTGATTAATTCATTCTGTAATTACACCATTATTATTACATCCCATAATTGTTGCATAATCATTCATGCAGCAATTAGACTAATATGTTAGAATTATCCAGTGATGAATGATTCTATATAACCCAGTACCCTTTGGATACTTTGTATCATGTTTATTATAGAAACACAAACTAGAAAAACATTTGTAGCACGTTTTTATTCTTGTTTCTTTATGTGTCTAACAGTGCAGGGTAGGTTATGGCAGCCAGTCATTGTACTATGGCAGCCAGTCATTGTAGTAGGTTCACACCATAGCATTACATATTTCTTTCTGCATTTGTCAGTAGATAGGGGGTTTCGTCTGTGGATAGAGGTTCAATCTGTAGATAGGCTGTTAAGTCTGTAGATGGAGATCCTTAGGAAGTTCTGAAGGTGTAGATCAATTAAACCTGTCAGAATTATTAACTGTAGAGCTAAACACCAGGCAGTAATGAGCAAATAGGTTAGCAAAGATGGCAAGTAATTAAAGTAGTTTCATCGTTCTAAACAATTTAATATTGGAAGAAATTATTTTTTCCCTCTCATATATGGAGTGTAATTTAATATAATAATATTTAGCCCAGCACAAAAGGGGAGAGCAGTGTGTCTCAATCTGTGTGCTTTGGGAGACCTGTGCCTCTAATTATAGAAAACAAAGTTTGATCATCCTATATAATCACAGTTCACTAAAATATAAATATTTGTAACACAATTTAATTACAGGCAATGTTGTGTTACTTTACACATTGATTATATACAAATATTATTAAAATATACAATATAAACTGTATAAAATGATATCAAATCCAGGAGAGTTCAGTATTCAGAACACAGGAGTGCTATGGAAGAAATTGATATTTGTATCAACAACCAAATAGATAGATAGATAGATAGATAGATAGATAGATAGATATAATTTAGATAGATAGATAGATAGATAGATAGATAGAATTTAGATAGATAGATAGATAGATAGATAGATAGATAGATAGAATTTAGATAGATAGATAGATAGAATGTAGATAGATATATAGACACAGATAGATAGATGATAGATAGATAGATAGATAGATATATAGATAGAACTTATATCCATGGACATCTTGCCCAGTTATCCCTTTATCCTTCCCCAATTATTATATCCCAGGACTGAACCTTGATATATCCCTTATATAACTGTCCATTACCCCCTACTTAGAACCCCTCGGTATTCACCATACCAATGTGTTTTCTTGTAAACTGATCATGTCAATAAAGCTCTTTTTGATTTGATTTGCTAAAATATAGATAGATAAAATGTATATAGAAAGATAGACACAAAGATGGATAGATAGATAAATAGAGAGATAGATAAATAGATGATAGATAGATTTTTAGAAGATTTTTAGAAGATTTTAGAAGATATTTCTCTTGTGGCTTCCATCCTCTGAAATTCTATTCACCTCTCTCTTTGTCAAAAAAATTTCAATAAACAAGTTTAAATCTCACATCCTACCTCTCAGAGCACAGCACAACAAAGGAATGTTAAATTAACACTACATCAGTTCTTACTATGGCAATTCTACCCTTCCCTGTGTATCTATATTACCCACCCAATAAGATTGTAAACTCTATGGGCAGGGAACTCTTTCCCCATGTTGTGTGGTTCAAGCACTTGTCGATTTTTTTATGCACATAATTATTTCTATAGTTAGATATTTATGTATTTATTTATATTTGTTATCCCCCTTGTATGGCTTTTTGCATTCTAATATTGTACATTGCAGAGACCCCAAGTGACGCTATATAAACCTGTTCATACATACATAGATTAGTACATAAATAGAGATAGATGGATAGATAGATAGATAGATAGATAGATAGATAGATATGCTAAGTAGATATGATAAGTAGATATGCTAGATTAGAACAGATATAAAATAGATAGCTATAGAAAAGCTAGATAGAAAGATAGATAGGTGATAGGTGATAGATCACTATATGATAGGTAGATAGATAGATACATAGATACATAGGTGATAGATAGATAGATAGATAGATAGGTGATAGATAGCTATATGATAGATAGATAGATAGATGATAGATAGCTATATGATAGATAGATAGATAGATAGATAGATAGATAGATAGATAGATAGATAGATAGATAGATAGATAGATACATACATACATACATACATACATACATACATATATACGTGATAGATAGATAGATAGATAGATAGATAGATAGATAGATAGATAGATGATAGATAGATAGATAGATAGATAGATAGATAGATAGATGATAGATAGATAGATAGATAGATAGATAGATAGATAGATAGATAGATCCAGTGAAAACATTTCTCTGAGAGACAAATGATAAGTGTAGAAGTTTATATCCAGTTAGTATTTAATTAAAATATTGAAAACAAATTGATTTTCCCAGTACAAATTTCCATGTACATAAATATTAAATACCCAGCTGATACTTTACTGACAAACACAGAAAAAACGAACTGTTTACCAATATGACAGAATCCAAACACAGCCCAGCATCCTCATAGCAGGAGGAATTTGCTTGTGTAAACTGCCATGTGAAAGTGTTCGCTCCAGTTCTTCCCACTTCTCCCATGCTACAATAATCTCCCAGACACTGCAGCGCAATGTCCCCTTATTATTCCATCCCAGTGTGTTATTACCATCCATTCTCAGCCTGGCCTTTCTGTCTCACAGTATCTACAAGGTGTGAAATTGCTCTACAGTAATAATCTAGTGTCATTGGCAAAATTATCCTGTTACATTACTAGTGGGTTTTTGGTCTGTAAAGGTTTAACATAGCCGGGTTTGTATAGAAAGTAATGGAATAGCTAATATATATTTATATATATCTACCTGTCTGTCTGTATCTATCTATCTACCTGTCTGTATCTATCTATCTATCTATCTATCTATCTATCTATCTATCTATCTATCTATCTATCTATCACCTATCTGTCTATATATCTATCCATCTATCACCTATTTGTCTATATCTATCTATCTATCTATCTATCTATCTATCTATCTATCTGTCTGTCTGTCTGTCTGTCTGTCTGTCTGTCTGTCTGTCTGTCTGTCTAATCAATCTATCTATCCATCTTTCACCTATTTGTCTATCTCTATCTCTATCTATCTATCTATCTATCTATCTATCTATCTATCTATCTATCTATCTATCTATCTATCTATCTATCTATCTACTTTCTGTCTTTTATTTAATTTAACATATCTATCTATCTATCTATCTATCTTTCTATCTATCCATCTATCTCTATGTATGTACTGTATCTTCAATCTATGCATGTATAAACAGGTTTATATAGCGTCACTTGGGGTCTCTGCAATGTACAATATTAGAATGCAAACAGCCATACAAGGGGGATAACAAATATAAATAAATACATAAATATCTAACTATAGAAATAATTATGTGCCTAAAAAAATCTACAAGTGCTTGAACCACACAACATGAGGAAAGAGTTCCCTGCCCATAGAGTTTACAATCTTATTGGGTGGGTAATATAGATAGACAGGGAAGGGTAGAATTGCCATAGTAAGAACTGATGTAGTGTTAATTTAACATTCCTTTGCTGTGCTGTGCTCTGAGAGGTAGGATGTGAGATTTAAACTTGTTCATTGAAGTTTCTTGACAAAGAGAGAGGTGAATACAATTCCAGAGGATGGAAGCTACAAGAGAAAAATCTTCTAAAAAGCTATCTATCATCTATCTAATCTATCTATCTATCTATCTATCTATCTATCTATCTATCTATCTATCGGATCATCTAGCTATCCCCTTCTCTCTCATCCCCTATGTGAATGGAACCCTCCTTGTCCCCATTCGAAAGACGATCCCCAGCAGGAAGGAGACCAGCCCGGTGTCTGTATCATTATGGGATCACTCCCGGCCCCAGCACTAATTATTCCCTTCCCGTTGCAGGCTAATAACCATCACCCAGCTCTCCGGGTTCCTGTACACTTGGTGATGTGCGAGTCTCTGTACAGGGAAGCCCGGGCAGTGGGAGGAGAGGGGGGGAGCTGCAGACGGAATGAGGCTATTTGCAGGCGCCAGGACGGTGATAGAAAGGGGAACTCCTGGGGGGAAGCGGCTGTTGAGTTTGACCGGCTCCAGCAGCTCTGTGAGCAATCGGCCCATTCCCAACCAATCCCACACGCCCCTGTCCCCAGGGCCTGTCTCAGACTCCGCCCTCGGCTCCGCCTCTCCTGGCAGACTGGCAACTCCATTGGAGCTACGGAGGGGGAGGACAGGAAGCGCCTCCCCCCGATGAGGATGTAATAACTATTAGTGGCCATTAATCTTAGTTTGTAAGGGAATGGGCCACTCGTTTAACCCTTTCCTCCGCACACAGACCTGCCCTTACTGATATCACGATATCATTACATTGAGATCGTCTGGTGAGAAGAAATGAGCCGGACAACGTCTTTCTTTCCACGCATTGTGACTACAACTCCCGAATGCTGTCTGTATCCTTGGGTCCCGTTACATGGCATTAGAACGGCCATTTAACCAAATCATAGCCACAGAATGGGGACTTTGTAAAGGAACATGGAATGCGATGGAATCTTCATCTTTAGGCTAAATACTCACTATAATATCATTATATTAGTGTAAATTCTATAAAATACCCACTATAATGTCATCATATAGTGTAATTCTATAAAATACCCACTAATATCATCATATAGTGAAATTATTAAAATACCCACTATAATGTCATCATATAGTGAAATTCTATAAAATACCCATAATCCATCATATAGTGTAAATTTATAAAATACCCCACTATAATTCATCATATAGTGTAAATTTATAAATACCCACTATAAATTCATCATATAGTGTAAATCTATAAAATACCACTATAATGTCATCATATAGTGAAATTCTATAAATACCCACTATAATCTCATATTAGTGTAAATTCTATAAAATACCCACTATAATGTCATAATATAGTGTAAATTCTATAAAATACCCTATAATGTCATCTATATAGTGTAAATTCTATAAAATACCCACTATAATCATCATATAGTGTAAATTCTATAAAATACCCACTATGATGTCATCATATAGTGTAAATTCTATAAAATACCCACTATAATGTCATCATATAGTGTAAGTTCTATAAAATACCCACTATGATATCATCATATAGTGTAAATTCTATAAAATACCCACTATATATCATCATCATAAGTGTAATTCTATAAAATACCCACTATAATGTCATCATATAGTGTAAATTCTATAAAATAACCCACTATAATGTCATCGTATAGTGTAATTCTATAAAACCCATATAATATCATTATATAGTGTAATTATATAAAAAACCCACTATATATCATTATGTGTAAATTATATAAATACCACTATAATGTCATCATATAGTGTACATTATATAAATACCCACTATAATTATCATCATATAGTGTAAATTCTATAAAATACCCACTATAATGTCATCATATAGTGTAAATCTATAAAATACCGACTATGATATCATCATATAGTGTAAATTCTACAAATACCCACTATGATACATCATATAGTGAAATTCTATAAAATACCTACTATGATATCATTATATAGTGTAAATTCTATAAAATACCCACTATAATGTCATCATATAGTGTAATCTATAAAATACCCACTAATAATGTCATCATATAGTGTAAATTATATAAAATACCCACTATAATGTCATCATATAGTTAAATTATATAAAATACCCACTATAGGTCATCGTATAGTGAAAATTCTATAAAATACCACCTAATGTCATCATATAGTGTAATTCTATAAATACCCACTTAATGTCATCATATAGTGTAAATTCTATAAAATACCCACTATGCTATCCTTATATAGTGTAAATTCTATAAATAAACCCACTATAATATCTTATATAGTGTAAATTCTATAAAATACCCACATAATATCATTATATAGTGTAAATTCTATAAATACCCCCACTATAATATCATTATTAGTGTAAATTATATAAAATACCCACTATAATGTCATCATATAGTGTACATTATATAAAATACCACTATAATATCATCATATAGTGTAAATTATATAAAATAACCCACTATAATGTCATCATATAGTGTAAATTCTATAAAATACCGACTATGATATCATCATATAGTGTAAATTCTACAAATACCCACTATGATATCATATATGTAAATTCTATAAAATACCTACTATGATATCATTATATAGTGTAATTCTATAAAATACCCACTATAGTCATCATATAGTGTAAATTCTATAAAATACCCACTATAATGTCATCATATAGTGAAAATTATTAAAAATAACCCACTATAATGTCATCATATAGTGTAATTCTATAAATACCCACTAAATGTCATCATATAGTGTAAATTCTATAAAATCCCCACTATGCTATCCTTATATAGTGTAAATTATATAAAATACCCCACTATAATATCATTATATAGTGTAAATTATATAAAATACCCACTATAATATCATAATATAGTGTAAATTCTATAAAATACCCCTATAATTTCATTATATAATGTAAATTATATAAATTCTTCCACTACAATATCATTATTTAGGGAAAATTATAAAAAAAAACACAAACAATATCATAACTCCCACTACAATATCATTATTAGTGTAAAGTATAATCAATTCCACTACAAATCATTATATAGTGTAAATTCTATAAATTACCTACTATGATATCATTAATATTGGAAATTAATAAAATTCCCACTATAATATCATTATATAGTGTAATTATATAGTGGGTTAATACCCCTTACGTAAATTATATAGTGGATATGTACCCCCTACTGTAAATTATATAGTGGGTAAGGTACCCCCTACTGTACATTATATAGTGGGCAGTGTACCCCTACTGTTAATTATATAGTGGGTAATGTACCCCCTACTGTACATAATATTGTGGGTAATGTACCTCCTACTGTAAATTATATAGTGGTTAATGTACCCCCTACTGTAATTATATAGTGGATAATGTCCCCTACTGTACATTATATGTGGATAATGTCCCCCTACTGTAATTTATAGTGGTAATGTACCCCCTACTGTACATTATATAGGGGGTAATGTACCCCCTACTGTACATTATATAGTGGATAATGTACCCCCTACTGTAAATTATATAGTGGGTAAGGTACCCCCTACTGTACATTATATAGTGGGCAGTGTACCCCCTACTGTTAATTATATAGTGGGTAATGTACCCCCTACTGTACATTATATTGTGGGTAATGTACCCCCTACTGTAAATTATATAGTGGTTAATGTACCCCCCTACTGTTAATTATATAGTTGGTATGTACCCCTACTGTACTTTATAGTGGGTATGTACCCTCTGTACATTATATAGTGGATAATGTTCCCCTACTGTACATTGTATAGTGGGTAATGTACACCTATGTCCCCCCCTACCTATAAATATATAGCGGGTAATGTACCTCATACTGTACTTATTAGTGGGAATGCCCCTACTGTAAATTATATAGTGGATACCACTATATAATTTTCAGTAGGGGTACATTATCCACTATATAATGTACAGTGGGGGTACATTACCACTACTGTACATTATATAGTGGGTAATGTACCCCCTACTGTGCTTGTGAAGGTTCTCATTCATCCAGGTCATGGTATATCTGTTGTATTCAATTAGATCAACCGGACTTGAAGTTTAGTTCTTGAAGACGTTTCGCTAGTCATCCGACTGCTTTCTCAATTCAGAATGACTTGTACAAGAACACCAGTAATGTACCCCCTACTGTGCATTAATAGTGGGCAATGTACCCCCTACTATAATTATATAGTGAGTAATGTACCCCTATTGTACATTATTTAGTGGGTAATGTACCCCCTACTGTACTTTACATAGTGGGCAATGTACCCCCTACTGTACATTATATAGTGGATATGTACCACCTCTGTACATTATATAGTGGGTAATGTACCCCTACTGTACATTATATGTGGTAATGTACCCCTACTGTACATTATAAGTGGGAAATGTACCCCCTACTGTAAATTATATAGTGGGTAATGTACCCCCTACTATACATTGTATAGTGGGTAAGTGTACACCTATGTACCCCCCTACTGTACATTATATAGTGGGTAATGTACCCCTACTGTACATTATATAGTGGGTAATGTACCCCCTACTGTACATTATATAGTGAGTAATGTACCCCCTACTGTAAATTATTAGTGGGTAATGTACCCCCTACTGTACATTATATAGTCGGTAATGTACCCCCTACAGTAAATTATTTAGTGGATAATGTTCCCCCTACTGTACATTATATAGTGGGTAATGTACCCCTACTGTAAATTATATAGTGGGTAATATACCCCTACTGTACATTATATAGTGGGTAATATACCCCTACTGTACATTATATAGTGGGTAATGTACCCCTACTGTACATTATATAGTGGATAATGTTCCCCCTACTGTACATTGTATAGTGGGTAATGTACACCTATGTACCCCCTACTGTACATTATATAGTGGGTAATGTACCCCTACTGTAAATTTTAGTGGGTAATTACCCTACTGTACTTATATAGTGGGTATATACCCCTACTGTACATTATATAGTGGGTAATGTACCCCTACTGTACATTATATAGTGGGTAATGTACCCCTACTGTCATTATATAGTGGTTTGCATTGTACCTGTACATTTTGAGATACTTTAAAGATAACTATACATCATCCTTCTGTATGCTTATAATGGACTTTAAAAGGGCATGCCTAAAATGTAGGTGGTGCACTGTGCTCAAATCTGTCCTTGTTAACCCTTTTAGGAATTTCCCCCTTAGAAATCTTGGACAGGTATATTGCTATACGTTTGTCATTTCTCTCAGCATGTTTCAAAATACTGCCAAGATAAGTGATGAATCCCAGATTCGAAATTAGAAAAATTCTAGGTACCGTGGTAAACTCGTTAAAGCAATGGAATGATAGCTGTTGTGCTTTACCACCCCATATCCTGAACTGATGCAGTCACTGATTTGTGCCACATATGACACTGCATCCCATCATTCCTTTTGCATATTAAGTCTTATAGTTATTTCACTATAAAATAGCCCTTATAATATTCCTGCCATAAACGTTATTGCTTCGTTTGCACTGGGACATGTCCAAAATTCTGTAATCCTGCCATACACATCACAAATGCAATGTGCAAACTAAATTAACCCCTTACTTACATTACATTATTGCAAACCTGTTTGTTGGTTTTTGGATGTTTGTGACTGATATTACATGCGTGTATGTGCACAATGTTATAAAGAAACATGGTGACAGTCATATGGAAAGCAGCAAGTTACAATCTACTTATTTGTAGTGTTTCAGGGAATAGAATGCAGCTGGACCTTAACAATTCTTTCCTAGCATGAAACACATACCTTTGGTTATCAAGGGGTTCATGAAATGACATAGTAACAAAGGGCCACATTTAATGCGCATGTTTGCCTTGTTAATGAATAACAATAATTAATATGACTTAAATCAAGTAATGAACTAATAATTGCCAAGAACAGTGTTTTTTCCTGTCAACCTAATACTAAAGGAGAAGTAATGCCTCCTTATTCTTAAATATTTATGACCAAAACCCCTGATGACCCTGGATATTGGGGCTGGTATTCATGTTTCAACCCAAGCCTGATATTCCTGACAGACCAATCTATAGACTGACAGTTGTGAATTAAAGTGGTACCACCAATATTTTCAGTCTCAATCTTGCAGTCCAATGAAGAATGCAGATCAAAATATCATCAACGATGGTTGATTAGGAGGAAATATCGACCCATGTGTACCAGTCCTTATTCTGTACCTTTGAGCATGTGCACTAAATGTTATTGACTGGAACAGACAATTGTATCTGTAAACATTTATATTAGAATAGATGTATCTTTTTAATCGAAACCCATAACATATTTACTTTCCTTTAGGAAAACCAAAGGGGTCTTGGTAAATGTTAAAAGGACAAAATATGCTGAACCTCAACCAGTACACTGTATAGGAACACTTGGCATTTTAGGGGAATAGAATAGTATGTTATTCTACACAAATAAAATAAAACAATATAAAATGAATGCATGTATCCATCTAAGTTAAATCCTTTCATTTAAATAAGTTTACACCAGCATTCACAGGTTAACATAATGATCTGGTCATGTGTCCTGATATAATTTTGAGATCTTGATATTGATGCTATTTTGAATCATGTATATCTACAGTAGAATGGGACCCGGATCCGACACGGAACCCCTCGGTTCCGAAATCTGAAAGATCCGCCCGAATCCGGACGATACTCTGGATTTCGGGACTCCGAAAGACATTTTCATGATTTTCGTATGTACAGGGCTATTTCGATGATTTTCAAAATAGCCTCGAACGTTCGAAAACTTGAAAAAGGTTCTGATCGTTTTTTCGATAATTTTCGAACATATGAGGCTATTTTCAAAAATTATCAAATACTTCGAAAATTACTCGAAAATTCTTTCCGGTTTCGGATCTTTTGTATTTTCCTGACGAACGAAAATATTGATTTTTCAGCCATCTCTAATCTACAGATAAAGTCATTTGTATATATTGTCATTGTACATACTTAATCCAAGGCATTGTTCAATAGAACGTTAGCATTAGAAAAAAAAAAGTAAAATATGTAAAACCATTAGATATGGAATTATTGTGACTCTTCACACTTTTTGTTACTGATTTGCCCCATTAGGGTTAGGCCCCACTGCTGCCTATTCTTGTCTGTTTGCTTTCCCTGTCCATTTTGCAATCTGAAATAGCATTAGAAAATAATGTTAACTGCATTGATACAGCCCTGCTATGTACAGTACATTTCAATCTGATCTGTTTTTAAAATGCATGGAAAATACAGCAGCGCTATAGAACTCACACACAGAAATGCATACAAAACACAGCACGCTAGAGAACCACACACACAGAAATGCATACAAAACACAGCGAGCTACAGAACTCACACACAAATGTATGGAAAACAGCAGCGCTAGAGAACTCACACACAGAAATGCATGGAAACACAGCAGCTCTAGAGAACTCACACACACAAAAATGCATGAAAATACAGCAGCGCTAGAGAACCACACACAGAAATGCATGAAAACAGCAGAGCTAGAGAACTCACACACAAATGTATGGAAAACAGCAGCACTAGAGAACTCGCACTAATAAAAATGCATGGAAAACACAGCAGCGCTAGAGAACTCACACACACAAAAATGTATGGAAAATACAGCAGCACTAGAGAGCTCACACACACAGAAATGCATGGAAAACACAGCACGCTAGAGAATTCACACACACACAAAATGCATAGAAAACACAAGCAGATAGAGAACTCACACAGAAATACAATGCAAAAACAGCAGTGCTAGAGAACACACACACACAGAAATGCTGGAAAACACAACATGCTAGAGAACTCACACACACAGAAATGCAATGCAAAAACAGCAGCGCTAGAGAACTCCACACACACAGAAATGCATGGAAACACACAGCACGCTAGAAACTCAAACAGAAATGCAATGCAAAAACCTGAGTTTTCAGTACATTTTTCGTTATGGTGAGTGGGGCCATAGCCTAATCCAGAATATATGAGATAAGGAATTATATTTGTGTATTTATTGCATTTTATAACAGTATTTAGTGCTGGACTAAGGAGTGTGTCAAGTCTCATTCCAAAATTCTTAGTCCAGGTCAAGAACATTGTTTGTAAAATGCACCTGAAAATACATTAAATACCCTGAGTGCACCTGTCGTTATGTCAGATATTGATTTGGATGGAGAGATCTATAGAATCTATATAAAATAGATCTCTCCCCCCATACGCCCCTCCTTCTGGATCTGTGTGTTATGTTATGTTTAGCCACCACTCTGAGCAGCTACAATTGCAATGTCCAGGAATAACTGTGGGGTGGACTAATAGGTTGCCCAGTGATGGGAACTACTAACTACAGGTGATGGGCCATAAACAAGTATGATGGACAGCTATGACCTATGGTTGCATAGTAACCTGGAAACAGAGGGGCTGTAAAAGGGTCCTGATGTATCTCTAGTTAATGGGATACATAATAGGATGATGGTTAAAAATGATTATTGTGAGTTCTTATCATTAATGCAACATATGCACGTCTGTCTTGTCAACATCCATTTATTTGGTGAATCTTGAAAAGCAACCTGTTCCTAACACCTCAAAGGTGATTGTGTGTACTTAAGGGAACTGTGGTCCAAAATGACTTGAGGTAAATGATAGGATTGCTCCCCTGAGAATTTTGCAATTTATTTCCATTGTTTAATTTGCATAGTTTTGAAGATTTTACATTTATGTGTGTGATTGGCAGCAATCACCAGGTCCCCTGTACTTCCTGCTTCCTGCTCTGAAACTGTCAATCAATCTGTCCTGTGTCTTCTCCTCCCCTTTGCAGCCTCCCTGGTCCCTCCCACTCATGGACCCATGGTCCCTCCATTGTGCAGCCCCCTACTTACAGCCCCATGTGGCCCCGCCCACTCGCAGGTGCCGTTGCCCTGCCCACTTGCGGGTACCTAAGCCCGCCCATTTGCGGGTGCCTGGATTACTCAGAACCCCCCCAGAAAACTCTGTGGAATCAGCCTTTTCAAGCAGAGTGAGAAGGCTGTTTCACACACATGAAAGAGAAGGGCTGTAGATTTCCTTACCTTCTCTGTCAGGACTTCCACAGCAGAGAGGAGGAGGGACTTCCTGTCTCCCTCACACACTGAGGGAGTCTGAGGCTGTGCTCGCCGCGGCACTGTGCAGGAGAAGCCCAGGAATGTCACAAGGCTCCTCCACCCATTAACTTTCTGATCAGTCCTTTCTGTATATCTTGGGCTGTGGAGCACGTAGAGAGGTGGTTGAAGGCTCGTTTTAAAGGTAGGAAACTGGCCTTTCATTTAAACTTACTGTGTTTGGAGACCACAGTTCCCCTTTAACATGCCTTATATGGATATATTAGGGTGGAATGTTGCGGCCCACTTAGTAAACTGCATATTTCCAAGACAAAGAAAGGTCAAGGGGGCTCTATCTTGCTTTCTCCACCTGACACACATACACATCTGTAACCACTTACCTACATACTACATGTCTGTAATATTTTTGCATAATAAATACCAAATCTATTCCTTGGTGAGTGATGTCTTATGACCCTATAACTTACAAAACATACTTACAAATGTAGACACATGTAAATTTTATACATTATGGCCAAATAAAGTACATGATTTTAAAACGATTTTACCTGTATTGTGATATCTGTTAAAAACTAACAGTGTGACACGAGGGGTGTGGTACGGTGTATGTTTTAAGGAAGTACGTAATTGGGTTAGTGCATTCTGAGGACATCTCCTGTGAGAGTAGAATAGGTTAATTTTGTGAATAAACTGTTTTATGTTGAGTCCTGTGGTGTGTTGTTTGGACATTGTTTTATATATTGTCTATATGTTTTATAAAAAATCAGATGGCAGAAACCCGTGTTCACCTTGTCTAAACCTCATACACATGCTGGCAGATGAACATAGAATTATATAACAGCTTTGACTGTTTAAGGAACATTAGTGGGATCCAGTAGCAGATATAGCAGGTTTGATCTCACTTCTGACCTGTGGTTTATTTTGGGTCAGCAGTTTGCCAAGTTGGCTGTCTGAAATACGATTTACAATTCATTAATGCAACTAGACTCACTCATCTGCCCTGCTACACAGGAGCTTTGTTTTTCTATTTGCAATGCTTTTTATATAGTTTACGGTGGTCACAAGTTTAATTATGTTGTAACCCTGAGGAATGCTTCTCTTGATATGATCATAAAATTATACAAAGATCACAAAAGTGAGGATGCTTTTTGACATTTAAATTTTTTGTTTAAATACTCTGTTTAGCTTTATCTAAAGCAATGGAATTTTGCTAAATGTACAATTAAAATGCCCAATCATGATTTGCATATTGTTTTAAAGGATATGTCCACCCCCAAACAAAACCTTATATATTGCCTAATGTATGCATGTGTGTATAATTTATCATCCCCCAACCACCTGGACCACAACACGTATATCATTGAAAAATGCTTAAGAAGGAATAATTTCCCCCTAATGTTTGCCACCCCTCCTGTATGTTGGAAGATTGTCCGCCAAATTTGTCATCATATAGTGTAAATTCTATAAAATACCCACTATAATGTCATCATATAGTGTAAATTCTATAAAATACCCACTATAATATCATTATATAGTGTAAATTATATAAAATACCCACTATAATATCATTATATAGTGTAAATTATATAAAATACCCACTATAATGTCATCATATAGTGTACATTATATAAAATACCCACTATAATATCATCATATAGTGTAAATTATATAAAATACCCACTATAATGTCATCATATAGTGTAAATTCTATAAAATACCGACTATGATATCATCATATAGTGTAAATTCTACAAAATACCCACTATGATATCATATAGTGTAAATTCTATAAAATACCTACTATGATATCATTATATAGTGTAAATTCTATAAAATACCCACTATAATGTCATCATATAGTGTAAATTCTATAAAATACCCACTATAATGTCATCATATAGTGAAAATTATGTAAAATACCCACTCCAAGAGATAGATAGATAGATAGAGAGATCCAATAGATAGATAATAGTAGATACAGATGATGATCACGATTAGATAGATACAATGATAAGATACCGATAGATAGATACCGATAGATAGACGATAGATAGATAGATAGATAGATAGAGTAGATAGATATAGATCAACCATATGAAAGGCATTACTTACTCGTTCGTAAAAATTTGACAAAAATTATATCAAGATCTGCAACTGTTCTTTCTTTTTTTTTTACTCTTATTTCTTTAGCGTCCACGGATTTGTAGTTATGGTGTATAATAGGTGCCAGCTGTGAACTTTTGCAGAAAGGTTCAACTTTGTATTTTCTTCCTTTAATAACACGCCCGGGGGTTAAAATCTTTTGTCAATTCTGGGAATATTTCAGTACCTCAGTATCTTTCCCCAGGACAAACTTACTGTAACCAACCCTTCTAAAATACATGTGAAAGCCTGATGGAAAAATGCTGATATTGAGACTTTTAGAACATTATTTTCCAGTACAAAATAAATAGGAACTATAACCTCTTTAAGGGGTGAAAACATGAAAAACATAAATAATCACAATTAGATCCGAAATATAATAGACCATCACACTCAAGACCAACTAATGGATATAGCTTTATTACACGACACATGTAATAGATTGTAGATTTAGTTTCCCCTTGGTTGGTATAGAATTTTTATCGACCATCCAAGTATAGATTTACACAATTGACAATGAATCCGCTTCCTCTCCTCTCGCCCTATCTATCACTCTATACTACCAGTGTATAAGGCACTGTGAAATTCTCGTGGAATATTACATTATATAGGTTAATCACATGTACATTCTGTTAATATTGCATGTATAATAAGTGTAGATCGAAATTGTTTCATGTTTGTTGTGGTAAGATGGTAACACCATCTACATAACACCATTGTTCTATACCAACAAAATATAACATTACATATACATACACGTTGCTAATATCATCTATCTCCTACATCTCCTATATTCATCTCTCATAAAACTTTATAGCAGATATTGGTATGTGTGATGATGATAGAGGAATGTTAGGTGTGGTGTAGGTGTGTGTGTTGATAGAATGGGATGTTAGTTTTGTGTTATTGCGATGCATATGGTATGTGTGGGATAGAGTAGAAAGTTGATAATTGGAACTGTGTTAAAGCTGAGATGTTATGTGTGTGTAAAGAAGACTGTAGTAATGTGTTTACGCCGTTATATGGAACTGTATGTGTGGTGAACAATACGATGTGTTCTATTTTGTGTGTTGGATAGTGTGTATATGGTATGTGTTGTGTAATGATTATAATATGTTTATGTTAATGTTGTAGTTAGCTTGTTATGGAATGTGTGTGTGAAGCTAGAATATGTATGTTAGTGTGGGGTATTAGCGGTTAATATGGTATATGTTTGTGAAGATAGAATGGTGTATAGTACGGAGCGTGTTCTAGCGTGTATATGGTGTGTGTGTGAAGATAAAATGTTATATGTGTGTGTTTTAAAAGCGTGTATGTTGGTATATGGTGTGAAGATAGAATGTGTATAGCAAAGTGTGTGTTATAGTGTGTATGAGTATGTGTGGTGAAGATAGAAATGTGTATATGTGTGTGGTGGAGCGTGTATATGGATTGTTGTGTGAAGATACGTGTGAAACATGTGTATATGTTAGTGTACCATCCTTATCTCCTAATTACCTAAGACCCCCCCACATAACACTCTTCCCACTTGTACTAGGTACAGGGCCCCACACGGGTTTCTTGCGATGGGTTACAGTAACTGGGACATTTCATTCAGGTGTTTTTTGGTTGAAAATGAGGAGGGCTCTAAGTAACACTTAACAAATTTGGTTAAGGGATAATAATAACTAATAAAATTAATAAATAATCCAGTAATAAGTAAGTGACCAGAAGTGGACATTTAATGTGGGTTAGTGTCATTCATGGGAAGACAATAAGTTCCTGTCATGTGAATTGTGCCCAGCAGCCAGGGCTTAAAGGGCAGTCTATCCCCAAATGAAAACTTACATACAAGTAAATCCCCCCGCCCCCCAAACCCTAATGGTACTTTGAAACCTGAAATATATAAGTCTAACATGGAATCCTGCACATGTCCTGTTGTCCCCTGTTTCTTGCTTTCCGTGGTTTTCCATTTAACAGCTGTCAGTTAATGGATTTGACAGTTTGACATCACGCCAATGACTGAATGTTAATCCCCTGTCTGGCCTCTCTGAGCATGCCCAGGCTCAGTTACAGTTTCTAAATTGCTCAGTTTCCATGAGGCACCCCAGAGCATAAGCAGGCATACAGTAATGAATTCATAGGACAAAGTATAATATATCAACTATTTTAAAGATCTTTCTAAAAGATGTTCTTGTGCGGGTGAAGTTGTCCCTTTAAAAAAGGTAAGAAAAGTCCATATGCACACTAACCCCAGGTGGGTGCAGAAAGTCCATTTCCCTACTTAACAAAGGGAAGATGTTACTAAAGAAAACCAAGGTTTAATTGTGAGCCAACATTAACAAGTCACACAACGTTTTGGAGGTAACACTCCCTTCACCAACGTTGTGTGGCTTGTTGATGTTTGGCAACACAATAAACCGTTCATTTTTGGAGTGCAAGTCTACCTTGGTTTTCTTTTTCCTTTAAAGAGACGTATTGTCTGATGAAGGCGGAAATTATTTCGCCGAAACGTTACAAGGTTTTTTTACTGATAATAACACACCTTTTTGTTTATAGTCTGGTGTGCACAGCATTCCTTGGCATATGGTTGTTGATGTTTGGCACACATAAACAACCTTTCATTTTTTGGAGTGCAAGTCTACCTTGGTTTTTCTTTTGTCCTTAAAAACCTCTATTCGATTATAGATCGCCCGGTTTTGTGCAGGTTAGAGGTGGACACAAACCCATTCCTTGAAAGTTTCATGGCTGTATTTAGGGGGCTTGTCTAACTAACAGCCTCTCTCATCATGGCTATATTATATACCAGTAGAGTGACCAATATAAATATATACTATATTATATACCATTATATGACCAATATAAATATATAATATTATATACCTTATATTGACCAATATAAAATATACTATATTATATACCATTATAGGGACCATATTAATAACAATATTATATACCATTATAGTGGACTCAATATAAAATAAAAAGATAATATAAAATATACCATTATATGACCAATATAAAATATACTATATATATACAATTATAGTGACCAATATAAATATACATATTGTATACCATTAAGTGACCAATTATAAATATATACGATATATTATATACCATTATAGTACATAAATACAATATTATATACCATTATAGTGACCATATAAAATAACGATATTATATCCACTTATAGTGACCAATATAAAATATACTATTTATTACCACTATGTGACCAAATAAATATCTATATTAATATACCATTATAGTGGACATATAAAATATACAATATTATATACCATTATAGTGACCAATATAAAATATACTATATTAATATACCAATTATATATTAGTGACCAATATAAAATATACTTTATTATATACCATTATAGTAACCAATTAAAATATACATATTATAATACCATTAAGTGACATGTAAATATACAATATTATATCTCATTAGGACCAATATAAATATACTATTATATACCGTTATAGTGACCAATGTAAAATACCTTATTATATACCATATATGATGTATAATATATACAATATTATATACCATTATAGTGACCAATATAAATATACTAATAGATGTCCTTATAGTGACAATATAAAATATACTATAATATACCATTCATAGTGAACTATATAAAATATACTACATTTATACCGTTATAGTGTGACCAATATAAAATATACTATATATATACCATTATAGTGACCAAATAAAATATTACTATATTATCACCATTATTTTGACCTCTATAAAATATACTATATTATATACCATATAGTACCGATTATAAAATCTACTATAATATCCATTCGTGACCAATATAAATATTCTACATTACGGTATATAGCATTATAATGACCTATATAAATATACAATATTATATACCATTAGAGTGACCCATATATAATATAACAATATTATATACCATTAGAATACCTGTAGAAAATATCTACATTAATATACCATTAGAGACCTATGTAAATAAACATTAATATGTCATTATAATGACCTGTAGAAATATATGATATTATATACCATTATAATGACCTGTAGAAACTATACTGTATTATATACCATTATAGTGACCTATATAAAATACTATATATTATATACTATTATAATGACTGTTTGCTTAGTATATCATTATAGTAACCTGTAGAATACACTATACTTATAACATTATAATAACCAGTAAAAAATACTATATTATATAAATTGTATGATCTGTACAAAACATCTATAACTATATTACATTATAATAGCCTGTAAAATATACTATACTATAACATGAAATAACCTGTAGAATATACATACTTTATAACATTATATAACAATAATAAAACCATAAAAAATACATTATATACATTATAATGACCCCATACAAACACTGCTAAATACCATTAGAATGACCTGTAAAATTATACTGCATTATATATAATATATGATCAACAGTAAATATGCCTTTACTAAATGATCAATAGAAAACATTCTATATATTAATACCATTATAATGATCCATGAAATTATACTATATATACTATACTATATAGTATTAACCTGATGCTGTGTGTGTGTGTGTGTGTGTGTGTGTGTGTGTGTGTGTAGTAACTTTGTGCTTTAATGGACACAGAATATGCAAATAATAAGGTCAGTTGTTTTTAATATTTAATTATTTAGTTGATAAAATATTTTCAATTTATTCCAAAATTTGTAGAATTAAAGAGACCAGTTACACTGGCTTAATGTGAGAAATAACTATATAAAAATTATATTCTGTGTCATCTTGGTCATTTCAGTTTTCTATTGCAGGCAAATAAATCCTAGCCTCCTTATAACTAAATGTACTGTACACACCACACCATTAAATAACACTCAAAACACCACATAAGTATGGGAAAGTCAATGGGAAAATCCTGGTCTCTGTTAATGCTATAACCTAAATTGAGCTCTGCCTTGTCTGTGATACACTATACTGTAATGTATACCATTCAACTGACCTATAAAATACAGTATACTATACTGTAATGTATACCTTTAACTGATCTATATAAATACAGTACTACTTACTGTAATGTATACCATTAACTAACCTTAAAAAATATACTGTTACTATACTATACTGTACTGTATACCATTAAACTGACCTATATTAAATACAGTATACTATACTGCAATGTATACCATTCAACTGACCTATAATAATACAGTATACTATACTTTAATGTATACCATTAAACAACCTATAAAAATATACTGTATACTATGTCATACTGTACTCTATACCTTAAATTGACCTATATGAATACAGTATATTATACTGTAATGTGTACCATTAAACTGACCTATAAAAATATACTGGTATACTATACTATACTGTACTGTATACCATTAAAGTTGCCTATATAAATACTGATACTATACTGTAATGTATACCATTAAAACTGACCTATAAAAATATACTGTATGCTATTCTGTACTGTATACCATTACTGACCTATAGAAATATACCGTATAACTATACTATACTGTACTTATACAATTAGTGACCTATATAAATACTGTATACTATACTGTAATGTATACCATTAATTGACCTATACAAATATACTGTACTGTATACAATTAAAGTGGCCTATATATAACCGATATACTATCCTGTAATGTATACCATTAAACTGAATATAAAATACACTCTATACTATACCAAACTGTACTTATGCCATTAACCTTACCTATTTAAAATACTGTATACTATTCTGTACTATATTGTATTGTATACCATTAGCATGCCCTCCGTAAAATACTTTAATATACTGTAATGTAACCATTAAACTTACCTATACAAAACATACTGTACTGTATACCAGTAAAATGACCCATATAAGAAAACTGTATACAATAATGTAATGATAACCATTGAACTGGCCTTATAAATATACTGTACTGTACTGTATACCATTAAAGTGACCTAAATAAATACTGTATACCAACTGTACTGTATACCATTAAAATGACCTATATAAAATACTGTATACTATTTGTCTGTACTGGATACCATTAAAATTACCTTTAGAATACTGATACTAACTGTAATGCTTACCATTACGAACATGTATATACTGTACTGTATACCATTAAATGACCTATATAAATACTGTGCTGTACTGTATACCATAAACTGACTTTGCTTAAATAATGTATACTATACTGTGATGTATATCATTAAACGACCTATATAAATGTACTGTATACCATTAAGTGACCTATATAATACTGTATACTATACTGTAATGTATAACCATTAACTGATCTATATTAAATACTGTATACTATACTATACTGTACATAATTAAAGTGACCTACATAAAACACGGTAATACTATACTGTACTGTAATGTATACAATTAAACTGACACATAAAATATACTGTATGTATACCATTAAACTGACCTTATAGAATACTGTATTCTATACTGTACTGTAATGTTTACCATTAATTGACAACATAAATATATTGTATTGTATACCATTGAACTGCGCTATATAATAACTGTATACAATACTTTTCTATATGCCATAAATCTGCCCCTATATAATACTGTATTTATACTGTACTGTATACCATTAAACTGACCTTAAATATATTTATTTATAATGGCCCTCCTATTTGTACAGTTAGGGACACATTATTTTGTGCAGATGTTGTTAAAACCCTTTATTAACAGGCAGTGGTCCAACCACAGTGAATGGAGATACCTGCGCCTGTAGTGTCTAATCAGTTATGCCATGTACTACCTGTAGATCAGCTTCCGCCTTTCCCAACATCCTTAGCAGGGCTGAGGGTTTAGCGTAGATGGCAACATAGAGGATGTAAATCCCCTGTAATGGCTGATAAACTGGATCATTTCCATAGAAGGGATGTTGTGTTCATGTTCCTGTCATCTTGTATATATATATATATATATATATATACAATAACATTTATCATGCATTGCATATAGCTAGGGGTATAGCTAGTGTGGAACTGTGTGGATTAAATAATACTAAACAAGAACATTGTAAAATATGAACGTTTGGCTATAGAACAAAATAAGGATATGTTGTTAGTAATTATTTTGGTTCTATCGGCCATTGGCCTTTATTATTGGTAGGTGGGCACTTACCTATATGGGTTAAAATGCACAATATTCCATTGATTTGAGTACAAACTTGTAGAAGTGTGTGTTGTGTTTTGTTGTTATACATCATTACGTTTAATTGGATTATGTTATTTCATCTCTATTTTTTTTTACTGTAAAGGGCAATTACCCCAAAACGACTTTAGCTCAATCTCCTCTAATTTAGGGAGGTTAGTAGCAAGTATTCCTACCGCCCTGTTCTGTTCCTATATAAAAGTAATTAGCATTAGCAGTTTAGTCGGTGAGTACTTGCAGCTTTCATTGCCCCTGACTTACTTCAATAAAAAAATATATTGTTACAAATATAAAGTGTCATAAAGGTAAGTCATTTCCCTGCCTGGTCTGACACAAATGAACAGAAGGTGTCTCACCTGTATATAATCATTTAAGTCTTATTTGCTGAAAATCTGTTTAGGATTACTTTTATTACACTATTGCAGACCAGGGTCACTGCAGCAAAATGGTTAAATCACAGAAAATGAACTAGATCCAAATTTCTACACAGGTAAAATGCAACTGAGCCTCCTTATTACTAGATGTACTGCACACACCTCACACCATTAAATAACATTACCCAAATCAAAGTATTCTATTACCTATATATGAACTCAGCCCTGAATGGGATCTGCCAGTCATCATCCTTACCAAATGTTTTAATAAAACTTTTTAATGAGCCCTTGGAAGTTAATAGACTGAGAAGGAACACTGGATCCTCCCTGAATTTATTAAACATCACAGGTTTTTTTCTTTCTCACTCACACACCCTCTTCAATAAAAAAAAAAAAAAATCACCCAAATTAATTCTCATTTCAACACCATTTGTAGTGTTTATTCATTAGTTATTGCACAAACTGCCTATTCACCTCCAAGGACAACTTGTAAATCTGCAGGAAATAAATGTCATGGCACAGGAATGTGATTACTGTCCTCTTTATCACAGGAGGAGATCCAACCGTTTCAATTCTGCAGTGCAGATTGGACGGAATTTAATCTATTTGATTAACAAATCACACTAATTAAATAACACATAAATAAACCCCCAGGCACAATGCACATTCGAAAGCTTGGGATGCCACACTGTAGTCAACAATATCTAAACTGAAAGTAACATCCGTTTTGCTGGTTGTAATGTAACAATATCTGGGTTCTGGCAGTCAATTCCTATGAATTACAACCAATTCGTATACATTGGTGCAATATGTTCTTATTATTACAATCACATCAACTGTAGGAACTTAATTAATTAGAAATGTAATTGGAATTTTAATTAGAATTTTTCACTAATTAACTTTATTTACCGATTCTAATTATTTTGTATATAAAGTGTATATTGCAGGAATTGTAAATAGAAATATAATGTTTTCTTTCTTTCAATCTTCTCTTAATGGCTTGCCTGCCTTTGATGGAGTTGTCAGCCAATGGTGTCAACTGGTAATTAATAATAACACAGTATCATAACTCTCTCTTCTAAAAAACTGTACATATTATGCAAAGTTCAATTTAAACTGTTACATTTTTACATTTTAAATGAGGTGTTGGTATATAATGATATTCCTTTCCCTATCTCCTGCGTCTTCTCTCAAATTAGACTGGCAAATCACAATTCACTGACCCTCACAATCAGAACCACACAAATCACACAGTAGGATAAGGGGGTAATTTAAACTAAACAGCTAATTCCTTTCAGATATTGAGATGATTTAAATGATTGACAGCACATCAATCCACTCTTTTGTGAAAAGAAATGACCAAGGCTGTGTTATAACTGTAGCAAGATTTTAATTTAATTACAAATAAGAGATATATGAAATTATACTCTTCAATAAAATAATTGCATTTTACAAGGTTTCCCTTTCAAGGGATAATTGCAGAAGGAATGGGCAGGGGCTTGAGTGGTCAATCTCAGCAGTAAACATGATGGATTTCAATTTCCCACTGGAAACAAATGTTTAACTTTTGGTTCTTTTGTTTACACAGAAAAACGTCATCATTGCCATTGACATCATTGACATTAGCTTCCCATGCTGTTAAGGCTCTAGTACATTGCATAGTGTGATTGCATCATAAAAATGGTTTACATCATCTTTAACAACAACTCCATAAGATTAATCCACATAAACTCAATTCCCTATTGTAGAAACGTTCCATTTAATTAAATAACACTTGTGGCAGAATCACTTAATGTTTGATTAAATGAACTGAAATACAGTGCCCTGGTATATCAAAAGTTAAGATGCAGCAGCAAAAATATTGGTCACTATTTACTAATTCCCAGTAGTTTTATGCTTATGATCAGCATGTGGTTTAGATTGTGTCCTGACTGTTAGTCTGTATGACTATCTACTTGTGACACTTTGTGGGAACTAATAGAGGACGCAGCTCCAGTTGTCGCATATCCCTGAGCGGAATTCCCCATTAGACTGCACAGAAGAATTCTACATTACAGTTTCATCATTTCTCTATAGAGAAACTTTAGGACAGGACTTCACAGGAATCCCCCATTGCATAACTGTAAATACAGATACAGTCATTGATACTTCTCCCATGCTTCTCCACCTGCACAAGTGATTGTAAATACTTTATATGAATCCTGTAACACACCATTGTACGAAATAAACCATGCAGGTGTAGCAGAACAGATACAGCATGTGAATAACATATTTACTTAGCAATGGATTGCATTTGCAAACCTATGAGATGGCAAACAATAGCAGTGCTACAGCATCATGGTGGACAGGTTAAATCCATATAGTAACCCACACCAATGAATTGACTGGATAATACTGTTAAAAATGTATCTATGGGTGTGTCTAGTTTGTCTATTAATAGACAAGCCCATATGCTGGGCCCAATCCTAACCTGGCATCTATGAAAAATGTTAATATTCCCACATTATTTTATTTTATAAAGAAGACAGAAAGCCACCGTCATTAGCCATAATGTACAAGTAATGAAATTATTGAGGCTATGGAATAGATACACATTCAGATTATTGAACATGTGCATAAAGCAACCGGGCATCTTAAAATCTTTTCATTATCATGTAAGGCCCACACAGTGATATATTTTTAAGCACAGAACCTGACATCTCTGACAGTGTTTAAGGCACAATGTGATGAATTATCTCTTGGGATCAATAATAAATTCTGTCATTTATCTATACAATCCATTTTATCTGGGTGATTAATTCTAATCTTCTTGAATTGTCATTAAATACATTGTATAATTCTGGGAACAAACCAGTGTCATTGTTTCTTTGGTTATTGAATAGATGAGATCTTTTTAAAGAAAAACTGAACCAAATTGCCCAACTTAATAACCAATTACTGCACCACATCTGATAAATACTGTAAGTGCAAACCCCCCTAAACCCTTCAAATGGCATTTCACAAGTTCTATTTATTTACATCAGTGTGTTTTGTTATTAATTGTAGGTCTTTGGATGAGTTTTGCCCCTATGGAAAAGGCAGTACAATGTGAGTCATCAGGGCAGATAACTAATTTCTGACATAACCTCATTGTGATAGAAAACTGGTGGACCTGCTGTATTTTGCAGCAGTGATTCTCCCTCACCACAAAAGTGTTGGAGCAATAGAAGCTCAAGGGCACAACAGAAAGTTCCCCTCAGGCTCAGACAGGTTGGATGATCTGAAGGCCATATATTTCATGGATATTCTCCAGTAGGTTTTTTCTCTTTCCAGATCCTTTTCGTGCAGGACAGTGATACATGCTGTATCCTAACATGTCGCATCATAAAGTAGGGATGGGGCAGTAACTGGTCTGATGGTAAACTGATAAGTGATCCATAAATGATGCAGCCTGAAGAGGTGAGTTGATGGGAAGGTACTAAACAGAGGTTAATATGGGTTTTGGCAGCATTTTCACGCTTTTCCAGTTCAGCTTCTGAGCCTTTGGCCTTAGCTCTTCTGTTCTGAAACCAGATTTAACTTGTGTCTCGGTAAGGTTGAGGGAGCTGGAGAACTCTGCTCTCTCTCTGCGTGTGGAAAGGTATGCTTCTGGCGAAACTTGCGCTCAAAGCCAATAACTGGGATGTTGTAAATGGAGTCCGGGGCTTTCTGTTGGTCTTGTGTTTCCTCAAATGTGCAGGTTGAGGGGCTCAGTGTTCCTATAAAAGAAGGTTTTCTAATACTAAGACAACAATACTGACATTCTTAGCATTGAAATATCACTGAACATACTAAATCTGGGGTTGATTGACTATGAAAGAGTTAAAGATGAGTCCAGGATTTCAGTCACTATAATTCAGTAAAGGACGTTGAGCATAGTGATACTGAATGTAACTAATGCTTTCTACAGCACTTGACTATCGTAACCTGAAGTTTATTTCAGGAATAGAACACTAGGTTACCTATTCCATAGCATGGAGTCCAGGAACTGATTGATCTTGGCTTTAAAACAAATATACTGATTGGCCTTGCTACTTATATTACATTCCACATGCAGGCAGGTTCCAGACTCCAAAACCTTTCAACACAATCATTTAAATTGTTAGTTCAAAACGTAGAGTAAACTAACCATCTTCTATCGTCGTCTGCCATCTATCTGTCTGTCTGTCTGTCTGTCCTCCGTCTACTCTCCTCAGACTCCAGCCTCTACCCATCTCGATCCTATCTCTCATCTATCTACTATCTACTACTACTATCTATCTATCTATCCATCTATCTATCTATCTATCTATCTATCTATCTATCTATCACTTCTATCTATCTATCATTATCATATCTATCATCACACGATCTATCCATCATGTTAAAAGTTTTTAAATACAAGTTGATTTTTTAACTGTATAAAATCAACAAGTGCTGTTTGCATTTTTTTCAGTATCTATCTAACCCAGGATTTCTATAGATATGATTAAACTGTTACATATCCCTCATCATTTTACTTGAATAAAACACAATTACTGTTCACATTCTTTGGTGGATCGCACTAATGTGTATGTGGAATATTTGATAAAAGACAAATTCCTTATATATACATATTTCTGCAGGGTTCTACACATTCCTCCCAGACCTCCAGTTAAGAACCCGCTATGTCTATAGTAAACTTCGCTCCTCCTATAAAGAATAGGTGACCCTTAGCTTTCTTATATGTAGATTGGATTTGTATGTCCCTTTATGTGTACTGCTGACTTTATATCAACATGCAGGTTAATTTACCATCTATGAATATACATGACTGAAATTGTATTTTCATCATCTACTGTACAAGCTCCAAATGCACTTGAATTTGCATTGTGAAGTATTGTGGTAAAAGGACAATGTAACAATGGGGAAAAGGCCATTCTTGTAGGTTAATGAGTGACATTTTGTTATAAGTACAGTCCTGTAATTAGACCTTGGAGATGTCTAGTTATTTACTTGTCACATAATTGCAAAGCAAACCTGACAAACCAACTTCCTATAGGGGCTGCCCTGCCCTACTTTCTTTTACAATATACATGATGTTGATGTTGATAGCAGAGTAATGCTGGTTAAGAAAGTAAAACAGATTGCACAAGAGTTATCTAAATCCTGGGGTTCAGTAACTATTATAAGGATAACCTTTTCTTACACCATACTGCAAGCAAAGCGTGGTGGATTTCTCTAAATAAACTACACGGGCATTATTGTATCTAGTATTCACCTATTATTTAATGTATCTATTGAATTGTATTGTAATGTGCAGTCATGAATGTCACTACTATACTGCAGATCAGATGTAAATTGCTCTGATTTCACTGATCTTGTAATTCACTACAATCAATACTACAAACCAGAGGCTTTACTGCTGCTGGATTTCTCTCACTATAAAACTCTACTGGAGACAGATGCTTGTGAATTCCACTTACTATAATTCTTTACAAGATGGCTGGTAAACCTTAGGTTCCCCTTACTGTAAAATGGTACAGTCCTAGTTTCACTCTTTATAGACAGTACAAACGACTAGATTAGCTTTAGTTTGTGCTATTACATTGAGGGGTATTGGGGGTTCTGTCTAACTGTGCCCCTTATTACAGAGTATCAGGGGAATGGATTTCACTACCCAAAAGTGCAGATGATATTCCACTTAAATAAATGTGTTTAAAGTATGGAGGACAGAATTACCGAAACAAAAGGAACAATACAAATGGTCACTAGAAGATATCGTAATTTATGAAATATCAGGATATAATCACTGCTATATATCAGTTTAAACTGTCAATGGGAGAGTTAAAGAAAAGACAGATTGAGAGATAGAGAGAGAAAGAAAGAGAGGGAGATGATAGATCGCTAGTAGATTAGATAGATATAATGATAAGATGCTAGATAAAGATAGATAGTAGTCGATGTGATCGTAGTAGTCGATAGCGAGCGAGCGCGCCAGCCGGAGCGGATGGAGCTAGATCGATCGCTCGCTCTCGATCGTAGCGCTAGCTACGACAAGAGAGATAGAAGAAGAAAGAAGAAAAGAAGTGAGCTAGATAGATTGATTGATGAATAGATGCTGTAGTTAAAACTTCGTCATTACTATCACCCTCTGGAAAGGTAAAGCTCCTCAGATCCTTCACAATCCGGGGATTTCTAGCTATGACATCTATTGCTTTCAGACATTGAGTTTAATGTCAACAGAAACAACCTTCAAAAATATTCTTAAGTGAGTCCATCTGGCATTTTATCTATTTTAAATGTACCTTACCTTATTGCTGTCATGTCATTCATTTACAAATCTATCTATCTATCATCTATCTAATCTATCTATCTATCTATCTATCTATATCTCAATCCAGGATATAATTGCAGAGCACTCTTGGGTCTTGTGCAAAAAAATAGATTTATTAATCCAGTGTAACAAAACAGCAACTTTTTGGTCTCTATTGGACCTTTATCAAGCTCTTTAAAAGGTCCTAATAGAAAACCGAAACGTTGCTGTCTGTTACACTGATTAATAAATCTATTTTTTGCACAAGACCCAAGATTGCTTTTCATTTATATCCTGGTTTGGTTATTATCTATCTATCTATCTATCTATCTATCTATCTATCTATCTATCTATCATCATATATCTCCGTTTACCATCTGTCTGTCTGTCTGTCTATATCCATCTATCTATCAATCTCCGTTTACCATCTATCATTAACACAAACTGAGAATTAGATTGTTTTCCTGGATTTGCAATGTTTGTACAGCTGATAGTGAGATGTAATGTATTGACTGTACCCTGCCCTGTTTATGGTAAGTCATATAGTAATTTTATAAAATGTACAATTATTTACCGAATATTAACAATCAATTGTTGTTAGAATTCACTGTAGCTTAGAATTGTTTATATTTAATTTGTTTTATTTGCGAATTTTAAACCTTAAACTGTTTGGAATTTGCCCTTTATTACATTGGTTACTTGGAAATAAACGAATTTCTCTCTGGATAAGCGGCCAGTAAACGAAAGGTTCACTTTACACAATGAAATGGAAATACTATATAAGAAATGCATACTATAATATATTATCATTTTAAACATGATATTAGCGAAAACGCGTTGTATGTGTGGCCAATTCCATTATGTGGCTGAATTAATTGTGTACCAATTCCATGTATGTGGCTGAATTAGATTGTGTGACAATTCATGTATGTGGCTGAATTGATTGTGTGACAATTGAGTTAGATTGTGTGACAAATCCATGTATGTGCTGAATTAGATTGTGTGACAATTCCATGTATGTGGCTAAATTAATTGTGAGACAATTCCATGTTTTGGCTGAATTAGATTGTGTGACCTTTCTGTAGATTTCCCTCGCTTTGATCTCACTATAAAGGATATAATCCGCCCCCTGCGCTTTGCTGCGTAATGATTTACCTCTTGACTTTGATTATCGCCCGACAAGTGTCAAGACAACAATCGTAAAACATTACAACCCAGCAAGTCAAACGGGCGATAATCCACTTTGCTCCAGCTATTACAGGGAACAAACGTACAAATCTCTCTCGGCTCAGAATAAAGTTAATTACCATTCTTCAGTCTTAATGACTTGCATTAAATCGTTAATGTCCTTACTTTAATTCTTTTAATAAGATTATCCAGCCTGGTCATATCCCAATAAAAAAATTTATTGCCTCCTGCCTCTGATTGATGGATTTAAATTGGGGATCCTGATCAGGAAAGGACTGTCACTGACTACAGCTTCTTTCATGGCCAGACAGCCAACAGACGTAGTCTGGGCAAATAGGTGGTACTTTTGATGGAAGTAAAGACAATTTAATCTAGTTAGATAAACAGAAATATAAAGACATGCTCAGTATTTAAATGTATATTTTTGTAACTATGGGAATAAATAAGATTTGTTATACTTCCATAGTACTCTGCATTCCATAATGTAACCCCCACAACTGAAAGGTTGTGCAGACTAGGTTTATATCCTCCAGGACATGGGAGCCCAGCTAGTGACCAGGTTGCCCACAGGGGGTTATAATAGATTCCCTTTCATGTCCCACTTCAAATGTTTTGTGTTTCCCTTGCCAACAGTTGATTCATTATTGGGTCTGCTCTTCCAAGACATCTGGGTTGAACTGAGACTGTATAGATGGAATGAAGATATGAAATACTATTTCTCTAAATATAGATGTTTATACATGAAAGATTGTTTAAGGGGATGTATCTATCTATCTTCTATCTATCTCTCTATCTATCTATCTATCTATTATCTTCTATCTATCTATCTATCTATCTATCTATCTATCATATAGCTATCTATCTACCTATTCTACCTACCTAACTATCTATCTATCTATCTAGCCATCCATCCACTCATTCATCCATCTATAGGCCATAAAGCCTTGGATGTCCACAAGAGTGGTTTCAGAGGTCAAAGTTTGGTAAACCAGCTCTGTACAGTCTAACATCTTGTCAGGATGACCTAAAACGAATTATGGAAAAGGGCAGCCGTGAACTGTAACTGACATGTGTGATCTATGTTATACAGTGGTGTGATCTATCTGTGATCTATCTTATACATGGGTGTGATCTATGTTATACAGTGGGTGTGATCTATGTGTGATCTATTTTATATACAGTGTGTGTGATCTATGTATGATCTATGTTATACAGTGGGTGTGATCTATGTGTGATCTATTTTATACAGTGTGTGTGATCTATGTTATACAGTGGGTGTGACCTATGTTTGATCTATGTTATACAGTGGGGTGATCTATTTTAAACAGGTGGTGTGGATCTGTTGTACAGTGTATAGGAATTATGTGATACAGTGGATGTGATCTATGTTATACAGTGGGTGTGAAGTGTTTACAGTGTATGGGAACTAGTATACAGTGTATGGGGTCTATATTATACAGTGTGTGCGATACATGTAATACTATATATGTGATCTATATAATCAGGTGTATGTGACACATGTAAACTATGTATGTGATCTATATAATCAGTCTATTGTGATACATGTATCCATGTATGTGATCTATATAATACGGTTTCTGTGATGCATGTGATAATTATGTAATACCGTGTTTGTGATCTATATTATGCAGTGTATACCATGCATGTGATGCTTTGTAATACGTTACAGAGTATGTGATCTTTGTGATACAGTGTATGTTATTTTTGTATATGTTATCTATGTTATCTTACTGATGCAATGTATGTAATCTATGTAATACAGTTTATGTGATTCATGTGATACTATTATGTGATCTATATGATACAGTGTATGTGATATATGTAATACAGTGTTATGTGATCTTAGTGATACAATGTATTTATGTACTACAATGTATGTGATCTTATTGATACAATGTATTTAATCTATGTACTACAATGTATGTGATCTTAGTGATACAATGTATTTAATCTATGTAATCACGTGTATATGATACATGTGATACTATTTATATTATCTATATAATACAGTGTATATGATACATGTGATACTATTTATATTATCTATAAATACATGTATGTGATCTATATTTACAGTGTAATATAAATGCGATACATGTTATCATGTAATGTGATACGTGATATTATGTTTATGTATGTATGTATGTATGTATGTGATCTTAGTGATACAATGTATTTAACTATGTAAAACAGTGTATGTGATCACTGTGATACTATTTATATGATCTGTGTAATACGGTGTATGTGATCTATATTGCAGTGAATATGATACATGTGATACTATGTATGTGATCTATATTATACAACGAGTGTATATGTAATTGTACGTGATGCGATGTATGTGATCTTAGTGATACAAGTAGTAATCTGTGTAATACAGTATATATGATCTTTATTATACATTGTATGTGATCTTAGGGATACAAGTAATGTAATTTGTGTAATACAGTGTATATGATCTATATTATACATTGTATGTGATCTTAGTGATACTAGTAATGTAATCTGTGTAATACAGTGTATGTGATTTATATTGCACAGTGAATAAGATACATGTGATACAGTGTATATGATCTATATTATACATTGTATGTGATCTATATGATACTAGTAATGTAACTGTGTAATACAGTGATGTGATTTATATTGCACAGTGAATAGATACATGTGATACAGTGTATATGATCTATATTATCATTGTATGTGATCTTAGTGATACTAGTAATGCATATGTGTAATACAGGTGATATGATTCATATTGCACAGTGAATTATACTATAATACAGTGTATTGATCTATATATACATTTAAGTGATCTTAGTGATACAAGTAATGTAATCTGTGTAATACAGTGCATATGATTCATATTGCACAGTGAATATGATACATATAATACAGTGTATATGATCTATATTATACATTGTATGTGACCTCAGTGAACAATGAATGTAATCCATTGTAATACTACGTATGTGATCTCAGTAATACAATAATGTAATCCATGTAATACTACGTATGTGATCTCAGTGATACAAGGAATGTAATCCATGTAATACTATGTATGTGATCTCAGTGATACAATGAATGTAATCCATGTAATACTATGTATGTGATCTCAGTGTACAATGAATGTAATCCATGTAATACTATGTATGTGATCTCATTGATACAATGCATGTAATCCATGTAATACTATGTATGTGATCTGCCCAAACTCCCCCTAATGCACCGCAGCAGAAATCAAACCAATTAAAGACACAGATCTGCAGGGTTTTATCCCTGACCCACTGTATTTTTTATTGATCTGATCACACTAGACAGTGTTAACACTGTATAATTCCCAACAACCCGTGCTCTGTGTTGCTCCTCTGAAGATCCAGCATGAGATCCATAAACAAACATCCGGATCCCATGATACTCTCATCTGCTGTCTCCCAATATAACTAATGTTACCACTACAGTGCAAGTCACAGGAGGGTTGTTTACTGTCTTTATACAAGAATCGTCCGAGACCATCTGCTTCCTCTGAATGGGATGAAATATAATAATGTGTCTCCCTTCGGGGTGCGGGGACAACAGAGCAGAGTTGAGATTCCAGTTTGGATCAGCCTATTCTTTACTAAGCCATTTAATCATCACTATGTAAACTGATGATCAGATTGCCCTGATCCTGCATAAACACAGCTACTATCACCTTTACCCCACAGACATCAGGTTCAACAGAAAGTAAAGGCACCTGATATTATGACATGGATGTTATGTTATGAGAGATCTGTGTCCTCACTGATGTTCCCTATTGATCTATGTAACTCCCAAGATGCTGCAGTCCCATCATATTAGTTACAATGTATCTTATTTTAGAACCTTCACAATCCCCTTTGAAGTTCAGGGATCCACATGGGTCACGTGCACCGTTTGGAGGTTCCATAGACTTACTTGGTGGGGGAGTAGCTGCCCCCGTCCTTGGACCAGGTCGTTCCATCCTCAGAGTTCTCCCCGATTTCACAGACAGGTCTCGAAGCTCTTGGTAAGACCGGGTGGGCTCGGGCTGTCTCTGATCCCCACATGTAGGGGTGCCTATGGGACTACTGACTCCTGGTGTCTCTAGAGCCCGCAGATGAGGAGCTTCTTTGGAATCCTCTTATCAGCCATGAGAGCTTCCACGCTGAAAGGCAGACTGGACACCTTAACCTTATTATCATCAGACGGGGAGAGCTTGGGTGGACCGCGGCCTTCTTCATCGGAACTCACATCCTCTTTGATTTTCCGAGAAGACATTGTGCTGGTGTAAAGGGGAAGAATCCAGTCCCCTGCTTGACTTGCTTGTAGCCCAGATGTGAAGGTGCAGCCAGGCAGTAGCAGCGCTAGGATCACTCTACACACTCACACACACTCTGCACTTCAATCACAGCCAATAACCTTTTTGCTCTCCTCTTCAGAAAAAAGCTTCCCTGGCAGCCAACTGGAAACGCCGATGTCGGTGACGTGTCCGTGACGCCTCTCCTCATTGGCGGATCACTTTTCATTCTCGGCACAGATTGGCCAAGTGTTTTTGTTCCAATAAGAGGGAGTTAATTACACAGACTGCGAACTGGGCTCTGTCTTTACTGTTATACTGCTGTACTGTACCTGTAGGGCTGGACTCACAAAACAACACAAAACTAAAAAAGTCACTTGGGTAATTAAGTGTGATTATGTGAAAGAAGCTCATATATTCAATTTACTTTACTAGTCTAAACTTTAAAGGCAACATTCCCTGTCATGTCTTCAAGTATCTACATGTCAACATGCTATATTTCACATCTATTGACTTACATGTGATACCTTAGCCCAGCGAATGTATGTGGCTTGTCATCCAACTAGATAACGTGATCGTTACTAGTTAAACATATTGTGTGGGGCTATCTATCTATCTATCTATCTATCTATCTATCTATCTATCTATCTATCTATTATCTATCTATCTATCTATCATCTATCTATTATCTATCTATCTACTCTATCTATCATCTATCTATCTATCATCTATCTATCTATCTATCTATCACTATCTATCTATCTATCTATCATCTACTCATCATCATCTATCTTATCATCTATCATATCTATCTTCTATCTATTATCTATATCAATCAATTAATCATCAATCAAAATCAATCAATCATCAATCAATTAATCTATCTATCTGTCCATCATATCGCTCTCTCTGCTTTCTCTCTGTGTGTCCTCTCTCTAATTATCTGGCTATCTATAATAATATCTTGCATTTCTCTCTCCCTCTATCTATTCTAATCCTCATACTTTAAGACACTTGGACCAATCTCAGGGTTCACAATATTCTTGTCTTCTAGTTCAGCTCCTATTAAATGTATAATGATATTTGCTCCCCAATAGACCTTCCCTGTCTGTGCTGTGATATTCCATGTATTATTGATTCCATTCTGCTGTCTGTATTGTCACCCTCCATACCCCCTTACCGATTTGTAAACTGTCTGCACTATAATTGCTGTTTCTATCACCTGATTAATTCATTCTGTAATTACACATTATATTACATCCCATAATTGTTTGCATAATCATTCATGCAGCAATTAACTAATATGTTAGAATTATCCAGTGATGAATGATTCTATATAACCCAGTACCCTTGGATACTTGTATCATTTTTATTATAGAAACACAAACTAGAAAAACATTTGTAGCACGTTTTATTCTTTTGTTCTTTATGTGTCTAACAGTGCAGGGTAGGTTATGGCAGCCAGTCATTGTACTATGCGCCAGTCATTGTATAGGTCACCACCATAGCATTACATTTTCTTTCTGCATTTGTCAGTAGATAGGGGGTTTCGTCTGTGGATAGAGGTTCAATCTGTAGATAGGCTGTTAAGTCTGTAGATGGAGATCCTTAGGAAGTTCTGAAGGTGTAGATCAATTAAACCTGTCAGAATTATTAACTGTAGAGCTAACACCAGGCAGTATGAGCAAATAGGTTAGCAAAGATGGCAAGTAATTAGTAGTTTCATCGTTCTAAACAATTAATATTGGAAGAAATTATTTTTTCCCTCTCATATTGGAGTGTAATTTAATATAATAATATTTAGCCCAGCACAAAAGGGGAGAGCAGTGTGTCTCATCTGTGTGCTTTGGAGCCTGTGCCTCTAATTATAGAAAACAAAGTTTGATCATCCTATATAAATCACAGTTCACTAAAATATAATATTTGTAACACAATTTAATTACAGGCAATGTTGTTTACTTTACACATTGATTATATACAAATATTATAAAATATACAATATAAACTGTATAAATGATATCAAATCCAGGAGAGTTTCAGTATTCAGACACACAGGAGTGCTATGGAAGAAATTGATATTTGTATCAACAACCAAATAGATAGATAGATAGATAGATAGATAGATAGATAGATAATTAGTTTAGATAGATAGATAGATAGTAGATAAATAGCTTGTGCTCGCTTGCTGTGTCTCTGTCGTCCTGTTAGATCGTGTGTGTTAGGTCCTGCTCTCGCTCGCTCTCGCTCGCTGTC
The DNA here is from genome assembly GCA_019447015.1 of Hymenochirus boettgeri. NCBI lineage: Eukaryota > Metazoa > Chordata > Amphibia > Anura > Pipidae > Hymenochirus > Hymenochirus boettgeri. The sequence goes on from CM033471.1 coordinate 79,684,378, forward strand.
GCTCGTTTCCCTGGCCTCTTGCCCGTTCTCCCTTTCTCCTTCCCCTCTTTTCCCCAGGCCTGAACCCTTGCTCTTCCCTTCTTCCCTGTCCTTTCCCCCTCCTTCGCCCCCTCGTTCCCCCTCCCCTGTGTTTTCTGTCCCTGATCATGTCAATAAAGCTCTTTGATTTGATTTGCTAAAATTAGAAGATAAAATGTATAAGAAAGATAGACCAAAGATGGATGATAGAAAATAGAGAGATAGATAAAAGATGATAGATAGATTTTTAGAAGATTTTTAGAAATTTTAGAAGATATTTTCTCTGTGGCTTCCATCCTCTGAAATTCTATTCACCTCTCTCTTTGTCAAAAAATTTCAATAACAAGTTTAAATCTCACATCCTCCCTCTCAGAGCACAGCACAACAAAGGAATGTTAAATTAACACTACATCAGTTCTTACTATGGCAATCTACCCTTCCCTGTGTATCTATATTACCCACCCAATAAGATTGTAAACTCTATGGGCAGGGAACTCTTTCCCCATGTTGTGTGGTTCAAGCACTTGTCGATTTTTTTATGCACATAATTATTTCTATAGTTAGATATTTATGTATTTATTTATATTTGTTATCCCCCTTGTATGGCTTTTTGCATTCTATATTGTCCATTGCAAGACCCCAAGTGACGCTATATAAACCTGTTCATACATACATAGATTAGTACATAAATAAGATAGATGGATAGATAGATAGATAGATAGATAGATAGCTAGATATGCTAAGTAGATATGATAAGTAGATATGCTAGATAGAACATATAAAATAGATAGCTATAGAAAAGCTAGATAGAAAGATAGATGGGATAGGTGATAGATCACTATATGATAGTGTAGATAGATAGATACATAGATACATAGGTGATAGATAGATGATAGATAGATAGGTGATAGATAGCTATATGTAGATGAGCGATAAGAGATCGTAGTTATGATAGATAGATAGATAGTGATAGATACTCTCATCCGCATAGATCGATAGTGTAGTATATAGCTGATTAGATACAATACATACATACCTACCCATACGATATATACGATGATAGATAGATAGATAGATAGATAGATAGATAGACATACATACATACATACATAATACATAACTACTATATATAGTGATAGATAGATATAGTGTGATAGATATGATAGTAGTGATGATGTAGATAGATAGTGTCGATAGATAGATGATAGTGTAGTGTGATATGTTAAATTATTTTTTCGTTTAGAGGAATATGAATCTGAGCTAAGTGTAGAATTTATATCCAGTTAGTATTTAATTAAAATATTGAACAACCATTGATTTTCCCAGTACAATTTCCATGTACATAAATATTAAATACCCAGCTGATCTTTCTGACAACACAGAAAAAACGAACTGTTTACCATATGCCAGAATCCAAACACAGCCCAGCATCCTCTAGCAGGAGGAATTTGCTTGTGTAACCTGCCATGTGAAAGTGTTCGCTCCAGTTTCTTCCCACTTCTCCCCATGCTACAATAATCTCCCAGACACTGCAGCGCAATGTCCCCTTTTTTCCATCCCAGTGTGTTATTACCATCCATTCTCACCTGGCCTTTCTGTCTCACAGTATCTACAAGGTGTGATTGCTCTACATAATAATCTAGTGTCATTGGCAAATATCCTGTTACATTACTAGTGGGTTTTTGGTCTGTAAAGGTTTAACATAGCCGGGTTTGTATAGAAAGTAATGGAATACTAATATATATTTATATATATCTACCTGTCTGTCTGTATCTATCTATCTACCTGTCTGTATCTATCTATCTATCTATCTATCTATCTATCTATCTATCTATCTATCTATCTATCTATCATCACCTATCTGTCTATATATCTATCCATCTATCACCTATTTGTCTATATCTATCTATCTATCTATCTATCTATCTTCTTCTTCTGTCTTTCTGTCTGTCTTCTGTCTGTCTCTGTCTGTCTGTCTGTCTGTCTAATCAATCTATCTATCCATCTTTCACCTATTTGTCTATCTCTATCTCTATCTCTATCTATCTATCTATCTATCTATCTATCTCTATCTATCTATCTATCTATCTATCTTCTTTCTGTCTTTTATTTAATTTAACATATCTATCTATCTATCTATCTTCTATCTATCCTATCTATCTCCTCTATGTATGTACTGTATCTTCAATCTATGCATGTATAAACAGGTTTATATAGCGTCACTTGGGGTCTCTGCAATGTACAATATTAGAATGCAAAGCCATACAAGGGGGATAACAAATATAAATAAATACATAAATATCTAACTATAGAAATAATTATGTGCCTAAAAAAATCACAAGTGCTTGAACCACACAACATGAGGAAAGAGTTCCCTGCCCATAGAGTTTACAATCTTATTGGGTGGGTAATATAGATAGACAGGGAAGGGTAGAATTGCCATAGTAAGAACTGATGTAGTGTTAATTTAACATTCCTTGTCTGTGCTGTGCTCTGAGAGGTAGGATGTGAGATTTAAACTTGTTCATTGAAGTTTCTTGACAAAGAGAGGTGAATACAATTCCAGAGGATGGAAGCTACAAGAGAAAAATCTTCTAAAAAGCTATCTATCATCTATCTAATCTATCTATCTTTTAGCAATGTACTTATGTAGAACCTTCAAATCCCCTTTGAGTTCAGCGGATCCACAATGGGTCACGGTGCAGCCGTTTGGGAGGTTCCATAGGACTTACTTGGTGGGGGGAGTGCTCCGCCCTTCCTTGGAACCAGGTCGTCCATTCCTCAGAGTTCCCTCTTTCACAGACGAGGTCTCGACTCTTGGTAAGACCGGGTGGGCTCTGGCTGTCGCTGATCCCCACATGTTCGGTGTGCCCTATGGAGCTACTACTGACTCCTGTGTCTCTAGAGCCGCAGATGAGGAGCGCTCTTTGGGAATCCTCTTATCATCCATGAAAGCTTGCCACGCTGAAAGGCAGACTGGACATTTTTTTGTTTAACCCGTATTATCATCCGACGGGGAAGCGTGGGGGTGGACCTTGCCTTCTTCATCGTGAACCACATCCTCTTTTGATTTCGAGGAGAATGACTATTGTGCTGTGTAAAGGGAGCAGAATCCAGTCCCCTGCTTGACTTCTTGTAGCCCAGAATTAAGGTGCAGCCATCAGTAGCAAGCGCTAGGATCACTCTAACACTCACAACCACTCTGCCTTCAATCACAGCCAATAACCTTTTTAGCGTCCCTCTTCCATAAAAAAGTCTTCCCTGGCAGCCCAACTGGAACGCCGCTAGTCTGGTACGTGGTCCGTGACGCCTCTCTCATTGGCTGATCATTTTCATTCTGTCCACAGATGGCCAATTGTTATTTGTGTGCCAATAATAGGAGGATTAATTCACACAGACTGCGAACTGGGGCTCTGTCATTACTGATATTACTGCTGGTACTTACGTTAGGTCTGGCACTCACAAAAACACACCACAAAACTGAAAAAGTCACTTGGGGTAATTAAGTGGTGATTATGTGAAGAGAAGCTCATAATTCATTTATTACTAGTCTAAACGTTAAGGCAACATTCCCGTCATGTTCTTCAAGTCTCATGTCACCATGCTATATTTCACATCTTTGACTCACATGTTATACCTTAAGGCCCAGCGAATGGTATGGCTTGGTCATCCAACTATATAACGTGGATCGTCTAGTATAACATATTGTGTTGGGCTATCTAGCTTCTATCTTCTAGTCTATCTATCTATCTATTATCTATCATCTATCTATTTATCTATCTATCCTATCTATCTATCTATCTATCTGCTCTATCTATCACTACGATCAATAATATCAAACATCTACTATCTATCTTCTATCTAGTCTATCTATCGTATCTATCTATCTCATCTATCTTCTATCTATCTATTATCAATCAACTTAATCATCAATCAAAATCAATCAATCCTCATCAATTAATCTATCTATCTGTCCCATCATATCGCTCTCACTCGCTTTCCTCTCTGGGTGTCTCTCTCTCTTATTATCTGCCTACTATATAATCTTGCATTTCTCTCTCCCTCTATCTATTCTAATCCTCATACTTTAAGACACTTGGACCATCTCGAAGGGTTCACAATATCTTTGTCTTCTAGTTTCACTCCTATTATAGTATAATGATATTGCCCCACAATAACCTTCCTCTGTCTGTGCTGTGAATTCCATGTATATTGGATTCCAGGTCCTGCTGTCTGTATTGTCACCTCCATACCCCCTTAACCGCATTGTAAACTGTCTTGCACTATAATTGCTGTGTTCAACCTGATTAATTCATTCTGTAATTCACCTTATTTATTACTCCATAATTGGGGTTTGTCATAATCATTCATGCAGCCATTAACGTAATTTGAGAATTACCAGTATGAATGATTCTATATAACCCAGTACCCTTTGGATACTTTGTATCATGTTTATTATAGAAACACAAACTAAAAACCTTTGTAGCAACGTTTTTTTATTCTTGTTTCTTTATGTGTCTAACCGGCAGGGTAGGTTATGCAGGCCATTCATTGTACTATGGGCAGCCAGTCATTGTTAGGTCACACCATAGCAATTACATATTTCTTTCTTGCATTTGTCAGTAAGATAGGGGGTTTTCGTCTGGGAGAAGGTTCAATCTGTATATAGGCTGTTAAAGTCTGTACGATGGAGATCCTTAGAATCTCTGAGTGTGGTGATCAATTAAACCTGTCAATTATTAACTTAAGAGCTAAACCCAGGATAAATGAGCAAATAGGTTAGCAAAGAATGGCAAGTAATTAAGTAGTTTTCATCTCGTTCTGAAAACATTGTAATAATTGGAGAGAATTATTTTTCCCTCTCAAAGGAGTGTAAATTTAAATATACTAATATTTAGGCCAGCACAAAAGGGAAGCATGTGTTCTCAATCTGTGTGCTTGAGACCTCTGTGGCCTCTAATTATAGAAAACCAAATTTGAATCATCCTATATAATCAAAACACAGTTCCACTAAATGATACATATTATGTACACAATTTATTACAGGCAATGTGTGTTTACTACTTTACACATTGATTATATACAATATTATTAACTATACAATATAAACTGTATAAATGATTCTCAAATCCAGGAGAGTTTCAGTATTCAGAAGCACAGAGTGCTATGGCAGAATTGATATTTGTATCAACACCAAATATAGATAGATAGATAATAGATGATAATCATAGCTAGAATTGATAGAAGTATCGATCATAGATAGAATAGAAGATAGTATACATAGATGATAGAATGATAGATAGAAGATCGATAGATCGAAGACGAGATTATAGCTAGCCTACGCTCCTCGGCTGAAAATCCTCGCTCTCGCCTACGCTCCCGTAGATGATAGCTAGTATGCGTATTGATCGAAGATATCTGGCCTGGCCCCCTCTATCCTCTTAGCTACCGTCCCCGCTCGCCCTTCTCTCACCTGAGCACCTACTATGCCCCTTACTCCTCTTCCTTACCCCCTTACGTCTCGCCGCCCGGTAATTCCTCCATACCGCATCCCCCCTATGCCCCCTGTCTTCCTTTTTTTCACTGATCCCATGTCATTTCCAGCGTCTTTTTTCTTTCGAATATCTCGCTCTCATGTATATAGAAAAGATAGACACAAAGATGGATAGATAGATAAATAGAGAGATAGATAAATAGATGATGATAATTTTGAAAGATTTTTAGAAAGTATTTTAGAAGATATTCTCTTTGTGGCTTCCATCCTCTGAAATTCTATTCACCTCTCTCTTGTCAAAAAAATTTCAATAAACAATTTAAAATCTCACATCCTACTCTCAGGCACACACGCACAACACAGGAATGTTAAATTAACACTACATCAGTTTCTTACTATGGCATTCTAATCTCCTTCCTTGTATCTATATTACCCACCCATAATGATTGAAACTCTATGGCAGGACACTCTTTCCCCATGTTGTGTGGTTCAAGCACTTGTCGATTTTTTTTATGCACAGAATTATTTTCTATAGTTAGATATTTAGATGTATTTATTTATATTTGTTTCCCCCTTTATGGCTTTTTTTGCATTCTAATATTGTACATGTGCAGAGCCCCAAGTGACGCTATATAAACCTGTTCTACATACTAGATTAGTCATAAATAGAGATAGATGGATATAGATAGATAGATAGATAATATAAAGTGATAGATAGATTGCTGTCATAGATAAGTAATATGCTAGATTAGAACAGATATAAAATAGATAGCTATAAGAAAAGCTAGATAGAAGATAGATATGGTGATAGGTGATAGATCACTATTATAGGTAGATAGGATGAACATAGATCATGTGATAGATATATAATAGATAGATAGGTGATAGAAGCTAATGATGATAGATATATAGATAGATAGATGATTGCTATATATAGATAGATAGATAGATAGATAGATAGATAGATGATAACTACTACATACTATTCCTGTATAGATAGATAGATAGTAGATACATACATACATACATACCTACATACATCCATACATATAAACGTGATAGATAGATAGTGATAGTAGATAGATATATAGATAGATAGATGATGATAGATCGATAGATAGACTATTATATGATAGCATACATACATACCATACCTACATCACATACATCCATATATACGTGATAGATAGATAGATAAGATAGATAGATAGATAGATAGATAGAAGATAGATAGATAGATAATAGATAGATAGATAGATAGATAATGATGATAGATAGATAGATAGATAGATAGATAGATATAATAATCCGTGAAAACATTTCTTGAGAGACAAATGATAAGTGTAGAAATTTATATATCCAGTAGTATTTTTATTAAAATATTGAAAACAAATTGATTTCCCAGTACAATTTCCATGTACATAATATTAAATACCCCAGCTGATACTTTACTGACAAACACAGAAAAAACGAACTGTTTAACCAATATGACAGAATCCAAACACAGCCGCCATCCTCATAGCAGGAGGAATTTGCTTGTGTAAACTGCCATGTGAAGTGTTCGCTCCAGTTCTTCCCACTTCTCCCATGCTACATAATCTCCCAGACCTGCAGCGCAATGTCCCCTTATTATTCCATCCCAGTGTGTTATTACCATCCCCCATTCTCAGCCTGCCTTTCTGTCTCCACAGTATCTACAAGGTGTGAAATTGCCTCTACAGTAATATATCTAGTGTCATTGGCAAAATTATCCTGTTACATTACTAGTGGGTTTTTTGGTCTGTAAAGGTTTAAACATATGCCGGGTTGTATAGAAATAATGGAAGAAGCTAAATATATTTATATATATCTACCTGTCTGTCTGTATCTATCTATCTACCTGTTCTGTATCTATCTATCTATCTATCTATCTATCTATCTATCTATCTATCTATCTATCATCTATCACCTATCTGTCTATACTATCCATCTATCACCTATTTGTCTATATCTATCTATCTATCTATCTGTCTGTCTTCTGTCCTGTCTGTCGTCTGTCTGTCTTCTGTCTGTCTGTCTGTCTTTCTGTCAATCATCTATCTATCCATCTTTCACCTATTTGTCTATCTCTAGATCTATCTATCTATCTATCTTCTATCTATCTATCTATCTACTTTCTGTCCTTTTATTTAATTTAACATATCTACTATCTATCTATCTATCTATCTATCTATCTTTCTATCTATCTCCATCTATCTCTATGTATGTACTGTATCTTCAATCTATGCATGTATAAACAGGTTTATATAGCGTCACTTGGGGTCTCTGCAATGTACAATATTAGAATGCAAAAGCCATACAGGGGGATAACAAATATAATAATACATAAATATCTAACTATAGAAAATATTATGTGCCTAAAAAAATCACAAGTGCTTGAACCACACAACATGAGAAAGAGTTCCCCCTGCCCATAGATGTTTACAATCTTATTGGTGGTAATATAGATAGACAGGGAAGGGTAGAATTGCCATAGAAGAAAAACTGATTAGGTGTTAATTTAACATTCCTTTGCTGTGCTGTGCTCTGAGAGGTAGGATGTGAGATTTAAACTTGTTCATTGAATTTCTTGACAAAGAGAGGGTGAATACAATTCCCAGAGGATGGAAGCTACAAGAGAAAAATCTTCTAAAAAAGCTATCTATCATCTATCTAATCTATCATCTATCTATCTAATCTATCTATCTATCATCTATCTATCTATCTATCTATCATCCCCTTCTCTCTCATCCCTATGTGAAATGGAACCCTCTCTGTCACCATTCAGAAAGACGATCCCCAGCAGGAAGGAGACCAGCCCGGTGTCTGTATCAGTGATGGGATCACTCCCGGCCCCAGCACTAATGTATTCCCTTCCCGTTGCAGGCTAAAACCATCACCCCAGCTCTCCGGGTTCCTGTACACTTGGTGATGTGCGAGTCTCTGTACATGGGAAGCCCGGGCAGTGGGAGGAAGGGGGGGAGCTGCAGACGGGAATGAGCCTATTTTGCAGCGCCAGGAGCGGTGAGATGAAAGGGGAACTCCTGGGGGAAGCGGCTGTTGAGTTTTGACCGGCTCCAGCAGCTCTGTGAGCAATAGCGGCCCCATTCCCAACCAATCACACACGCCCCTGTCCCCAGGGCCTGTCTCAGACTCCGCCCTCGGCTCCGCCTCTCCTGGCAGACTGGCAACTCCATTGAGCTAGCGGAGGGGAGGACAGGAACCGCCTCCGATGAGAATTGTAATAACAGTATTAGTGGCCATTAATCTTAGTTTGTAAGGGAATGGGCCCACTCGTTAAAACCCTTTCCTCCGCACACAGACCTGCCCTTACTGATATCACAGATTCCATTACATTGAGATCGTCTGGTGAGAAGAAATGAGCCGGACAACGTCTTTTCAGCGTCTTTCCAGCTATTGTGACTCCCACTCCCGGAATGCTGTCTGTATCCTTGGGTCCCGGTTACATGGCATTAAACGGCCATTTAACCAAATCATAGCCACAGAATGGGGACATTTGTAAATGAACATGGAATGCGATGGAATCAGTCATTCTTTTAGGCTAAATACTCACTATAAATCATTATAATTTAGTGTAAATTCTATAAAATACCCACTATAATGTCATCATATAGTGGTAAATTCTATAAAATACCCACTATAAATGTCATCATATAGTGAAAATTATGTAAATATAACCCACTATAATGTCATCATATAGTGTAATTCTATAAATACCCACTAATGTCCATCATATTATTAAATTTATAAAATAACCCACATAATATCATCATATAGGTGTAATATCTAAAATAACCCACTATAATGTCATCATATAGTGTAAATTCTATAAATACCCCACTATAATCTCACTATAGTGTAAATTCTATAAAATATACTACCCCCTATAATGTCTCATAATAGTGTAAATTCTATAAAATACCCACTATAAATGTCATCATATAGTGTAATTCTTATTAAAATACCCACTATATCATCAATAGTGTAAATTCTATAAAATACCCACTATGATGTCATCATATAGTGTAAATTCTATAAAATACCCACTATAATGGTCATCATATAGTGTAAGTTTATAAAATACCCACTATGATATCATCATATATGTAAATTCTATAAATACCCACTATGATATCATCATATAGTGTAAATCCTATAAAATACCCACTATAATGTCATCATATAGTGTAAATTCTATAAAATACGCCACTATAATGTCATCGTATAGTGTAAATTCTATAAAATACACCACTATAATATCATTATATAGTGTAATTATATAAAAGTCCACTATAATAGCATTAGATAGTGTAATATATAAATACCCACTATAATGTCATCATATAGTGTACATTATATAAAATACCCACTATAATTATCATCATATAGTGTAATCTATAAATACCCACTATAATGTCTATCATAGTGTAAATTTCTATAAAATACCGACTATATATATCATCATATATGTTAATAGGTCCAAATACCCGCACTATGTATCATCATATGAGTACATTTCAAGGATCTTAAATATTCATGACCTACTGTATGTATTAAGATATATAGTGTATGTATCTATTAACTTATTATGTAATTTCTATAGAAATAATCAATACCCACTTAATGTCATCATATAGTGTAAATACTATAATAATAACCCACTATAATGTCATCATATAGTGAAAATATTAAATAACCCACTTAATGTCAATCTATAGTTAATTATATAAAATACCCACTTAATGTCATCATAATATAGTGTAAATTCTATAAAATAACCCACTATAGGTCATCTATAAGTGGAAATTCTATAAAATAACCCACATAATGTTCATCATATAGTTGTAAATTCTATAAAATACCCACTAATCATGTCATCATATAATTAGTATAGTGTAAATCTATAAATAAAATAAACCCACTATGTATCCTTATAAGTGTGTAAATTCTATAAAATAACTACCCACTATGAAGATAATAAGTCATATATAGATGAATTCTACAATCCACTATAATATATATACCTCAAAAACCACTAGTAATCATTATAATAGTGTAAATTATATAAATACCCACTATATGCATCATATAGTGTAATATTTATAAAATACCCACTATAATATCATCATATAGTGGTAAATTATATAAATACCCACTATAGTGTCATCATATAGTGTAAATTCTATAAAATACCGCTAATATCATATATATGGTAAATCCTACAAAATACCCACTATAATCATATAGTGTAATTCTATAAAATACCACTATGATATCATAATAGTGAATTATAAAATACCACTATACTGCTCAATAAGTGTAAATTCTATAAAATACCCACTATAATGCATCATATAGTGTAATTCTATAAAATACCCCTATAATGTCTCATATAGTGTAAATTCTATAAAATACCACTATAATCACATATATGTAAATTCTATAAAATAACACTATCTATCCATATAGTGTAAATTTAATATAAATACCCACTATAAATCCATATATAGTGTAAATTATATAAAATACCCACTATAGAATCATAATAATATGTAAATTCTATAAATACCCCTTAATTCATTATATGTAAATTATATAAATTCCCACTACAAATACATTATTTAGGGAAAATTATAAAAAAAAAACACAACATATCATAACTCCCACTACAATATCATTATTGTGTAAAGTATATCAATTCACACTACAAATCATTATATAGTGTAAATTCTATAAAATACCTACTATGATTCATAATATGGGAAATTATTAAAATTCCCCACTATAATATCATTATAAGTGTAATTATATAGTGGGTTATATACCCCTTACTGTAAATTAATAGTGGTATGTACCCCTACTGTAAATTATATAGTGTGGTAAGGTACCCCCTACTGTCATTATATAGTGGGCAGTGTACCCCCTACTGTTAATTATATAGTGGGTAATGTACCCCCTACTGTACATTATATTGTGGGTAATGTACCTCCTACTGTAAATTATATAGTGGTTAATGTACCCCCCTACTGTAAATTATATAGTGGATAATGTACCCTACTGTACATTATGTGTGGATAATGTACCCCCCTACTGTAAATTATATATTGGGTAATGTACCCCCTACTGTACTTATATATGGGGGTAATGTACCCCCTACTGTAAATTATATAGTGGTAATGTACCCCCTACTGTAAATTATATAGTGGGTAAGGTACCCCCCTACTGTACATTATATAGTGGGCATGTACCCCCCACTGTTAATTATATAGTGGGTAATGTACCCCCTACTGTACATTATATTGTGGGTAATGTACCCCCTACTGTAAATTATATAGTGGTTCATGTACCCCTCACTGTAATTATATAGGGTATGTACCCCTACTGTACATTATATAGTGGGTAATGTACCCCTACTGTACATTATATAGTGGATATGTTCCCCCTACTGTACATTGTATAGTGGGTAATGTACACCTATGTACCCCCTACGTAAATTATATAACGGGTAATGTACCTCAACTGTACATTATATAGTGGTAATGTACCCCCTACTGTAATTAATAGTGGATACCACTATATAATTTTCAGTAGGGGTACATTATCCACTATATAATGTTACAGTAGGGGGTACATTACCACTACTGTACATTATATAGTGGGTAATGTACCCCCTACTGTGCTTGTGAAGGTTCTCATTCATCCAGGTCATGGTAATATCTGTTTGTATTCATTAGATCAACCGGACTTGAAGTTTAGTTCTTGAAGACGTTTCGCTAGTCATCCGACTGCTTTCTCATTCAGAATGACTTGTACAAGAACACCAGTAATGTACCCCCTACTGGTGCATTATTAGGGGCAATGTACCCCCTACAGTAATTATATAGTGAGTAATGTACCCCTATTGTACATTATTTATGGGTAATGTACCCCCTACTGTACTTTACATAGTGGGCAATGTACCCCCTACTGTACATTATATAGTGGATAATGTACCACCTACTGTACATTATATAGTGGGTAATGTACCCCTACTGTACATTATATTGTGGGTAATGTACCCCTACTGTACATTATAAAGTGGGAAATGTACCCCTACTGTAAATTATATAGTGGGTAATGTACCCCCTACTATACATTGTATAGTGGGTAACGTACACCTATGTACCCCCCTACTGTACATTATATAGTGGGTAATGTACCCCTACTGTACATTATATAGTGGTATGTACCCCCTACTGTACATTATATAGTGAGTATGTACCCCCTACTTAAATTATATAGTGGGTAATGTACCCCCTACTGTAATTATATAGTCGGTAATGTACCCCCTACAGTAATTATTTAGTGGATAATGTTCCCCCCCCTACTGTACATTATATAGTGTGGTAATGTACCCCTACTGTAAATTATATAGTGGGTAATATACCCCTACTGTACATTATATAGTGGGTATATACCCCTACTGTACATTATTATGGGTAATGTACCCCTACGTACATATATAGTGGATAATGTTCCCCCTACTGTACATTGTATAGTGGGTAATGTACACCTATGTACCCCCTACTGTACATTATATAGTGGGTAATGTACCCCTACTGTAAATTATATAGTGGGTAATATACCCCTACTGTACATTATATAGTGGGTAATATACCCCTACTGTACATTATATAGTGGGTAATGTACCCCTACTGTACATTTATAGTGGGTAATGTCCCCTACTGTACTTATATAGTGGTTTTGCATTGTACCTGTACATTTTGAGATACTTTAAGATAACTACATCATACTTCTGTATGCTTATTAATGGACTTTAAAAGGCATGCCTAAAATGTAGGTGGTGCACTGTGCTCAAATCTGTCCTTTGTTAACCCTTTTAAGGAATTTTCCCCCTTAGAATCTTGGACAGGTATTTGCTATACAGTTTCAGTTTCTCTCAGCATGTTTACAAAATACTGCCAAGATAAGTGATGAATCCCAGATTCGAATATAGAAAATTCTAGGTACCGTGGTAATACTCGTTAAAGCAATGGATGATAGCACTGTTGTGCTTTACCACCCCCCTGATCCTGAACTGATGCAGTCACTGATTTGTGCCACATATGACACTGCAATCCCATCATATCCTTTTGCATATTTAAGTCTTATAGTTTATTCACATAAAATAGCCCTTATAATATTCCTGCCATAAACGTTATTGCTTCGTTTGCACTGGGACATGTCCAAAATTCTGTAATCCTGCCATACACATCACAAATGCATGTGCAAACTAAATTAACCCCTTACTTACATTACATTATTGCAAACCTGTTTGTGTGTTTTTTTGGATGTTTGTGACTGATATTACATGCGTGTATGTGCACAATGTTTATAAAGAAACATGGGTGACAGTCAGATAGGAAAGCAGCAAGTTCAATCTACTTTTTGTAGTGTTTGGAATAGAATGCAGCTGGACCTTAACAATTCTTTCCTATAGCATGAAACACATAACTTTGGTTATCAAGGGGTTCATGAAATGACATAGTAACAAAGGGCACGATTTAATGCGCATGTTTGCCTTGTTAATGAATAACAATAATTAATATGACTTAGAATCACAGTAATGAACTAATAATTGCCAGAACAAGTGTTATTCCTGTCAACCTAATACTAAAGGAGAAGTAATGCCTCCTTATTCTTAAATATTTATGACCAAAACCCCTGATGACCCTGGATATTGGGGCTGGTATTCATGTTTCAACCCAAGCCTGATATTCCTGACAGACCAATCTATAGACTGACAGTTGTGAATAAAGTGGTACCACCAATATTTTCAGTCTCAATCTTGCAGTCCAATGAAAATGCAGATCAAAATATCATCAACGATGGTTGATTAGGAGGAATATCGACCCATTGTACCATCCTTATTCTGTACCTTTGAGCATGTGCACTAAATGTTATTGACTGGAACGACAATTGTATCTGTAAACATTTATATTAGAATAAGATGTATCTTTTTAATCGAAACCCATAACATATTTACTTTCCTTTAGGAAAACCAAGGGGTCTTGGTAAATGTTAAAAAGACAAAATATGCTGAACCTCAACCAGTACACTGTATAAGGAACACTTGGCATTTTAGGGAATAGAATAGTATGTTATTCTACACAAATAAAATAAAAACAATATAAAAATGAATGCATGTATCCATCTAAGTTAAATCCTTTCATTTAAATGAAGTTTACACCAGCATTCACAAGGTTAACATAATGATCTGGTCATGTGTCCTGATATAAATTTTGAGATCTTGATATTGATGCTATTTTGAATCATGTATATCTACAGTAGAGATGGGACCCCGGATCCGACACGGAACCCCTCGGTTCCGAAATCTGAAGATCCGCCCGAATCCGGACGATACTCTGGATTTCGGGACTCTCGAAGACATTTTCAATGATTTTCGTATGTACAGGGCTATTTTCGATGATTTTCAAAATAGCCTCGAACGTTCGAAAACTTGAAAAAGGTTCTGATCGTATTTTCGATAATTTTCGAACATATGAGGCTATTTTCAAAATTATCTAAATACATTCGAAAATTCTTCCGGTTTCGGATCTTTTGTATTTTCCTGAACGAACTATTGAGTTTTGTTCAGCCATCTCTAATCTACAGTATAAAGTCATTTGTTATATATTGTCATTGTACATACTTAATCCAAGCTTGTTCCAATAGAACGTTAGCATTAGAAAAAAAAAAGTAAAATATGTTAAACCATTAGATATGGAATTATTGTGACTCTTCACACTTTTTTGTTACTGATGTGCCCCATTAAGGGTTAGGCCCCACTGCTGCCTATTCTGTCTGTTTTGCTTTCCCTGTCCATTTTGCAATCTGAAATAGCATTAGAAAATAATGTTAACTGCATTGATACAGCCCTGCTATGTACAGTACATTTCAATCTGATCTGTTTTTAAAATGCATGGAAAATACAGCAGCGCTATAGAACTCACACACACAGAAATGCATACAAAACACAGCAGCGCTAGAGAACTCACACACACAGAAATCATACAAAACAACAGCAGCGCTACAAACTCACACACAAATGTATGGAAAACAGCAGCGCTAAGAACTCACACACAGAAATGCATGGAAAACACAGCAGCTCTAGAGAACTCACACACACAAAATGCATGGAAATACAGCAGCGCTAGGAACTCACACACAGAATGCATGGAAACACAGAGGCTAGAGAACTCACACACCAATGTATGGAAAACAGCAGCACTAGAGAACTCGCACTAATAAAAATGCATGGAAAACACAGCAGCGCTAGAGAACTCACACACAAAAAATGTATGGAAAATACAGCAGCACTAGAGAGCTACACACACAGAAATGCATGGAAACACAGCAGCGCTAGAGAATTCACACACACACAAAATGCATAGAAAACACAGCAGAGATAGAGAACTCACACAGAAATACAATGCAAAAACAGCAGTGCTAGAGAACACACACACACAGAAATGCATGGAAAACACAACAGTGCTAGAGAACTCACCACACACAGAAATGCAATGCAAAAACAGCAGCGCTAGAGAACTCACACACACAGAAATGCATGGAAAACACAGCAGCGCTAGAGAACTCAACACGAATCACGGAAAACACCGCGCTAGAAAACTCACACAGAAATGCAATGCAAAACCTGAGTTTTCAGTACATTTTTCGTTATGGTGAGTGGGGCCATAGCCTAATCCAGAATATAATGAGATAAGGAATTATATTTAGTGTGTATTTATTGCATTTTATAACAGTATTTTAGTGCTGGACTAAGGAGCTGTGTCAAGTCTCATTCCAAAATTCTTAGTCCAGGTCAAGAACATTGTTGTAAAATGCACCTGAAAATACATTAAATACCCTGAGTGCACCTGTCGTTATGTCAGATATTGATTTGGATGGAGAGATCTATAGAGATCTATATAAAATAGATCTCTCCCCCCATACGCCCCTCCCTTCTGGATCTGTGTGTTATGTTAGGTTTAGCCACCACTCTGAGCAGCTACAATTGCAATGTCCAGAAATAACTGTGGGGTGACTAATAGGTTGCCCAGTGATGGGAACACTATAGCTACAGGTGATGGGCCATAAACAAGTTATGGACAGCTATGACCTATGGTTGCATAGTAACCTGGAAACAGAGGGGCTGTAAAGGGTCCCTGATGTATCTCTAGTATAATGGGATACATAATAGATGATGTGTTAAAAATGATTATTGTGGTTCTTATCATTAATGCCACATATGCACGTCTGTCTTGTCAACATCCATTTATTTTGTGAATCTTTGAAAAGCAACCTGTTCCTAAACACTCAAAGGTGATTGTGTGTACTTAAAGGGGAACTGTGGTCCAAAATGACTTGAGGTAAATTGATAGGAATTGCTCCCCTGAGAATTTTTTGCAATTATTTCCATTGTTTAATTTGCTATTTTTGAAGATATTTACATTTATGTGTGTGATATGGCAGCAGCATCACCAGGTCCCCTGTACTTCCTGCTTCCTGCTCTGAAACTGTCAATCAATCTGTCCTGTGTCTTCTCCTCCCCTTTGCAGCCTCCCTGGTCCCTCCCACTCATGGACCCATGGTCCCTCCAGTTTGCAGTCCCCCCATATCTTACAGCCCCATGTGGCCCCCGCCCACTCGCAGGTGCCGTTGCCCTGCCCCTTGCGGGTACCTAAGCCCCGCCCATTTGCGGGTGCCGTGGATTACTCAAAACCCCCCCAGAAAACTCTGTGGAATCAGCCTTTTCAAGCAGAGTGAGAAGGCTGTTTTCACACGTGAAAGAGAAGGGCTGTAGATTTCCTTACCTTCTCTGTCAGGACTTCACACAGCAGAGAGGAGGGACTTCCTGTCTCCCTCACACACTGAGGGAGTCTGAGGCTGTGCTCGCCGGCGGCACTGTGCAGGAGAAGCCTCAGGAATGTCACAAGTCAGCCTCCCACCCATTAACTTTCTGATCAGTCATTTCTGTATATCTTGGGCTGTGGAGCACGTAGAGAGGTGGTTGAAGGCTCGTTTTAAAGGTAGGAAACTGGCCTTTCATTTAAAACTAACTTAACTTGTTTGGAGACCACATCTTCCCCTTTAACATGCCTTATATGGATATATTAGGGTGGGAATGTTGCGGCCCACTTAGTAAACTGCATATATTCCAAGACAAAGAAAGGTCAAGGGGGCTCTATCTTGCTTTCTCACCTGACACACATACACATCTGTAACCACTTACCTACATACTACATGTCTGTAATATTTTTGCATAATAAATACCAAAATCTATTCCTGGTGAGTGATGTCTTATGACCCTATAACTTACAAAACATACTTACAAAATGTAGACACATGTAAATTTTATACATTATGGGACAAATAAAGTACTGATTTTAAAACGATTTTACCTGTTATTGTGATATCTGTTAAAACTAACAGTGTTGACACAGAGGGGGTGTGGTACGGTGTATGTTTTAAGGAAGTACGTAATTGGGTTAGTGCATTCTGAGACATCTCCTGTGAGAGTAGAAATAGGTTAATTTTGTGAATAAACTGTTTTATGTTGAGTCCTGTGAGTGTGTTAGTTGGACATTGTTTTATATATGTCTATATGTTTTATAAAAAATCAGATGGCAGAAACCCGTGTTCACCTTGTCTAAACCTCATACACATGCTGGCAGATGAACATAGAATTATATAACAGCTTTGACTGTTTAAGGAACATTAGGGGATCCAGTAGCAGATTATAGCAGGTTTGATCTCACTCTCATTCTGACCTGGGTGTTTATTTTGGGTCAGCATTTGCCAAAGTTGGCTGCTTGAAATACGATTTTTACAATTCAATTAATGCAACTGAGACTCACTCATCTGCCCTGCTACACAGGGAGCTATTGTTTTCTATTTTGCAATGCTTTTTAATATAGTTTACAGTGTGTCACAAGTTTAATTATGTTGTAACCCTGAGGAATCTTCTCTTGATATGAATCATAATTAATACAAAATCACAAAAATGAGGATGCTTTATTGACATTTAAATTTTTTGTTTAAATACTCTGTTTAGCTTATCTAAAGCAATGGAATTTTGCTAAATGTACAATTAAAAATGCCCAATCATGATTTGCATATTGTTTTAAAGGATATGTCCACCCCCAAACAAAACCTTATATATTGCCTAATGTATGCATGTATGTATAATTTATCATCCCCCAACCACCTGGACCACAACACGTATATCATTGAAAAATGCTTAAGAAGGAATAATTTCCCCCTAATGTTTGCCACCCCTCCTGTATGTGGAAGATTGTCAGCCAGAAGTTTGTTTCCTCCTCTAAAGAACAAAAAAATGTTTACAAGGTCTTTTTTTCCTTTCGATAGAGTTGCCCTTGGACAGTATTTTACCTGCCTTGCTGGTACATATGTACTGTTGTGACAACTGAGAATTCCCCTTTATAGCGTTTGACTCAATAAAGCAGCATTCAGTAGAAGTCATTGTCATGCAATTAACATGATTTTAATATTACTTTATTAAGGATCTATTAGATACATGAGCAGATTGGTGAAATCTGTTTGACCATAAGCCAAACAATCATATGTTGGCCACCTTAAGGGATTCCATACCTGACCAGATGGCTGCAAAACTCAAAAACTTTATTGGAAGTGTAATAATGATTGACCACCATCTATCTTGAGCAGATTCTAATTTTTAAATCTACAAAAGATTATTTGGCCACACATGTATTATAGAAAAATGTTCTGACTAATAAACTATTTATTAAGCAGTCTATCAAATCAAATCTATCAAATTGGTCATGAAAACTGACATGTGTATGGTTAGTCTAAAAAATCACTCTTCTGTAACAATTGTTAAGCAGACATTGCATAGACAAAATGCTGTTTTGTCTGAAAATCGCACTTGTGTGTAGCTCGACTGGGTGGAGGGACAGATCACCAACACTACCGGACTGCTACATATGGATGGGTCTCTTCCAGGTACTCTGGTTTCCCACACAATCATAAGATATACTGATAGGTTGTATGTGTAAATAAAGTGATGATTGTAAGCACTTCGGGGCAGGGCCTGATGTAAATGGATGAAATAATTGTAAAGGCATGCGGAATATGTAGTGCTATTTAAGAAAGAAAATACATACATACATATGTACGATTTCCTTGTCTCTTCAAGCCTTTACACTAGACATGGACACCACCACTGATTTCATTTTGTAATGGAGGGAGCTTACTGCTCCTTAGAAGTGTTTCTCACACCGGTCGGTTCTACCTGCTTCCTCTCAATGTATTTGCTCTTGGAATTCAACTTCTGTTTAGTTGTTTTCCATTTTTGACATACCTGTCATTTTGCTTAGTTTTTCCCTTTAAAAAGCTCCTATTTTCTCTACCTTTTGAAAATTCACACACATTTTTTTAATCAGTGAGTTAAAAGTTTTTTAATAGTGTGGTTGATTACAGTTACAGTGTAAAACACAGCATATATGATGCTTGGACCTGAGGTAGAATGTCACGTGTTTGCCTCACCAGGACATACCACCTTGTAAATAATATAAAAACTTTATTCTTTCTGCTGCCACATGAACCAGTCATGATCTTTATCAACAGGCCATGACAGCTGATGTCCAGGCTAGGCTCCAGTGATGTACTGTGCTAATTTGTTTGGAGCTGTTATCACTGCACATAACTCACATCCTGGAAGTCTCCGCTGTTTGCATATGGTAGTAGTTACTCTGGGATATCATCATTGCCTCCTCCGCTGCTGCTTGCTAGCCTTGCCTATCAATCAAACATTGATGTGCAAACAGAAAACTGTGTTTCTCTACTCTTTTGTCAAAGTTTCAATAGATTTACAAATATAATATTGAATTATGAAATATCTTTATAATGAGTAGGAAGAAATAATTTACAAAAATACACATACACATTGCAGAGAAGAGTCCTGACGGTTATAAGTTCTTGGTAAGGTTTTACTCCTGGTAAAGTTGACATTGTACATGGCATTGATATAGGAATGCTTTTATTATAATAAAGATTAATATAGAAAAGGTAACAATATTGGTCCTCCGCAGCTTTAAGGCTAAAGCTGGCCATACGCTAGACTTACCTCCTGACATTCTGACAACCACCTACCCTAGTCATTTTGTGATGGGTATTTACATAATTATAATTGCAAACAGGTAAAACTGCCACTCCACTTGACATTACAATCTATAGGATGTTCATTTGTACTGAAGTTCAAATTGGTGCAATGTTGAGGTTGTGTATGGCCAGCTTTACTTAACATTAAAATGTGCTACTAGCATAGACAAAACAAATCATGGGACCATATGTACCACATGGAAAAAGCCAGTGAAAAGTGAGGTGCTGCGGTTTATTTGTAAAATGCCCCGGAATGTTAAGGGTATCCTTCCTTACACCTAATACGTATATGTATAATCACAAATGTTATTCAATTAATAACAATTCAGATGATGAGATATCAGTCATATTGGGGCAGTGATTTTATTTTTTTAATGTTAATGATTATCAGATCCACCTCTAATTAGAACTGAAACACTGAACATTATCATTGTTTTTTCAATAATTGACTTTTTGGATTTACTTTTTTGATCCCAACAAACAAGCCAGCCAAATGAACCCATACTGGCTAAGGCTGGGCGCACACAAAGGATTTTTGTCCTGACCGAGCGTTTGCTAAAAGCGAACACTCGGGCTGGGACAAATGGATACCGGTCGCAGGCAATAGTTGCTGGGGGCGACAATTTGCACTACCGATGGCGGAAAGCAGCGCATTTTTTTTTGGGGCCTAATCTACTGATTCACGAAGTATCATTTGATTGGGCCGATAAATCTGCCCGTGTGTACCCAGCTTGAGGTTGGAGGTCTTAATAGTGAAATATTAGTTATTAGTGTACACACATCACCATACACAGTGCAAGTTCGGAATTTCAATTGTATTGAGATCACTCCGTGTATGGCCGGCTTTACAGACTAGATCCATGTCTAAAATGACAATAGCACAACCTGTTTGTTAATAGACAATATTTCATATTTCTTTTTACTACAGGTTAAAGTCACCTTATTCCACCAACATAAGATGTTCTGCTTTAAAGCATGCCACAGTCACAGTTCATTCGACATGTTTTGTAATATTTGCCAGCAAGGATCATATTTCTAAAAACACAAACATCTCTCTGTTAAATGTCATTTCATGCAATTAGTGCTGCCATACAGGTCTAAGCACATAGCTTTCAACAAGTGTTAGAATCACAAACAGAAACATCGCTGAACCAGTTTTAATGCTCAGAAACAATATGATCTGCTGGATTAAATATTTGTTTAAAAAGCTTTGGAGCAGAAGCCCTGTTTTTATCATAATATTCTTTACGCTATGGATGAGTAGAGAGCCGTGAATGACATCTGACCTCTGTTCTTTAATGCTAACCCGCTACTTCACTAGAAGAACAATTGCATTGTACATAGCTAATCGCTTATTAGTTATGCTAATTGAACCCAGGGTCTCTGAATGAGACAACTACAGCAGTAATATTAGGATTATTTCTCATGGAACAGATAAAAGCCAAAAGCAGAAAATAAGAAAATTGCATTACATGCAATTTTACTGTTTTATGAGTTAAGCAGGTCCGCACAAAAGATGGCCTGATCTAAACTCGAATGGAACAGTACTACCATCCACAGATTGAGGCTGCTAATCCTAGCTCCATTTATTTTCACCAAAAAAATGTATTGTCACAAACCATAAACATTTTTATGTCTATGGTTAAGCCCTTGAAACCATTTATTGCAATATTAACACTGAATGGAGAACTAACCTTACCTGCTTTAAAGGGCATGTCCACCTTAAAACCCCAACTGATATTTTTACCAGTTTATTGCATGCATTTGAAACCAGATAAGTTTTCTTTATGGCAAATGTATCGCCTTCTCCTTCTGCTCAATGAGCTTTTTATAAGTTTGAACATGTGCAGAGGAGGCAGCAGTGAAACAGCAGTCAACCATTGGCTGTGATCTCAGTTGTTATCTAATTTGACTGCATAGAGGGAGGGGCTAGCTTCTCTGCCAGAGTGGTGACAAAAGTGATCCATAAATAATATCAGGTATAAAGTAAAAATATATTTTGTGAACATGCCCTTTAAACTTTCAAACATTTTAAAGAAATACTTAATCACCCAGCAGAGCTGGGGAATTCACAACCCTTAGCCTTTTCCTTAAATGCTTGTCCTTCATTGGCCACAGTTAGACTACATTTGAGCCACCTCCGCCTGTTGACTAGCGACTGTCACTGTCACTTAGTTGCTTCTAAAGCTGGCCATATAATTGTTTAGATAGCAAAGGAAAAGTTCAGTAGAAATATACATATTTTTTAAATTCTTAGTTTATATTACGCATACCTTGTTATTCTACATATTCTCTTCCATTTTGAAAAATCAGTTGAATTTATACGCCTGCTGTTTATAATCCCTGCAGTTAACATTAGTGAGCTGACATTTCAGGTTCTGTAACGGTCCTTCTTCCCAGAATGCTAATTAACATGGAATGTTCCCTATATTTTTTTGATGATTGGCTGTTGGATGGGTCAAACATGCTTAGATCTCTGCTGAGCAACTGAATCAACTCTGGCGCTAGGTTGATTCAGTTGCTCAGACAAAATGCTGAATGGGCATATTAAGGTCATTAGCATGGAAAAATACTGCTCTTTTTTTTCTAAAAAGTATATGTATTTGCACTGAACTTCCCCGAAAAAACAATGCAACGTTCGAAAAGACGTATGCCAAATTGGCTTTAATAACTAATACAGCAGTCCGGAACGTCACAGAAACATCTGCAGCTAAGCGCTACTATATGGGAACCTTAATGTAAGTATCTCTTCAAAACCTAACTTTTAGAAAGTTTAAGGCGACAGCCCAGGACCCTTATCTTATTGTTATTTTTTTTACACTTTATTTTATTGTTAATATTCCATTTTAGTAATATATATGCTTTAAGGGAAAACCTTTAATCTCTATCTTTCCTTGTCCTATTGTAAATCATTTGAGCTACATGAACTCAAATCATCTCTGGGCCAGGGATATAGCAGCCAGAGAGACAGCTAAGGTGCCAAGTCTAGCACTGAATATTACAATAAAATAGAATTTACAACACAAAACAAAGTTTTACAGGGGCAAGGGCATCATTACTTACTTGTTTTGGGGTTTATGGAAACGTTTATACTGTACTGGATGGTTCCAGCAAGAGTTCAAAGTAGCTGTTGTGTGTAGAAGACCGGCCAGAGCCCTTATGGTCACTTGTCTGCAAGTCTGGTATCTCAGGGAAAGACTGTGGCTCAGTGTCTCCAGCTATAATGTATCCTCATGGCCCGAGGCAGCTTTTAACTGATTATAATGCTTGTTCCTGAGACACACAAGGGTCATTTTTTTAAACATTAGTAAATTGGCTGAAGAAATATTGCCCTGTGTGTGGCTTTTATTAAGTAATTTGCCCAGTAATATTAGTCAATTAATCAAAAAAACAACTGATCGGACCTGTCAGACAATATTCTGAAGATTCCAAGTGAGTGTGCTTTAATCTATGGTCGCCATACTCAAAGTTACTGGGCCACACGCAACATGTTTGTTTAGATATGGGGAACATTTTTATAGGAATATTATTGGCCCCTACTTGGCTGATAATATTGCTATGTGTATGGCCACCTTAAAGAGACAAGCAGGCTTCTTTTAATACCTTTGCTTGTGTGGTTCCTGATATATTGTTTGCCTCAAAGGTAAGGATTCTTAGTAACGCACTGTCAACTGATTAAAGACTTTTGTCTTATGCTTCTTTAAACTGTTTTCAAGTTATTAGTTATTCAGTAAAATTATTTTGGTTTTGCATTGTCTGACTTTTGTCATTTTATGTTACCATGGCTTTGCTGCATAACCCTAGAATTACCTGGAGAGATTGAAAGGTGATGAAGAAAAGCTGTCAATACAGTTATTAATTATGCTCCTTTCCTGACTTCAACCTCAACACCTCCACCCATGTAAACTATTAACAACAAAAGAAAAGAAACATTGTTCCACAATCAGATCTACTGGAGTACAGGCATTAATCCAGTAATAGCGAGTAGGCCTTGGGTCTCTCTCAAAGACAAAAGCTCATTAGCATTTGGAAATTTTTACCTGCAGTTTATTAACATGTGAAACCAGTAGATATTTTTAAACATCATTGGTTAAATGGCTGATTTCTATGGGGCAATCTAGACCTTTGGTCACCATAAATGCACCATAGTTGCACAATAGTTAAGGTAAAAAGCATCAATGATACATATTTGGAAAGCACGCTATAGACTAGTATAACACGGAAGCCATCGGTAACTGTCAGTGACTCAGCGAAGGAGAGCACTCACGGTAGGTTTTTTCTGGCTTTGTTCTGGCTCTGTTACAATAATCAAACGGGAGGTAAGACATAGCTCCTTTAACTCCCATTCTTCAGTTAATGAGAAAAGGAAGGGTGTTTTAAAAAAAAAATACAAAATGGCGCAGGCGCCGTAATTACATTGTGAAGTGTGGTTTACTTATTTTCATTGTTAGTGCCAATATTACATCTCCATGTTATTTTAAAAGTGTTAATACCCTATTGTCTATTAGTTTAGATTATTCCCATAATTCTATCTCTCCAAGCATCAGACATCCCCACCCTGCTATTTCTGGGTTCCGAGCAGTGGTGGAAGGGGCAGAACGAGGGGCGGGACATCACTTAGGTTTCAGGAGTCTGGGTTTGTCTTGCGGGACTAAGGAAGACCACCCCAGAATGCGGGAGACTCCTGCGTGTCGTGGGAGGGGAAACGCAGTTTGGCACACTGTGCGGATTTCTCTCTCTGTGCCTTACGGTTGGATATATAAGGTTTATTAACAACCAATAATTTTATAGGAGATGAATATATAAGTATGGAAACTTTACATCTGTTTTCACTTTTCATGATTTCTTGGGTGCTTGATGGTTTGGCACAAGTTAATAAAACCTAAAATTCCTCTTGTTTCCCACTGATTTACTTCTATTTCTGTGGAATGCATATCATTTAAAAGGTTTTTATTCTTTTCTACAATATTTAAGTACATTACCATGACATAATGCAAGAAAACACCATACATCACCCCACAACCCCTTATTAAAGAGTAATCACTTGTCCACTAGCTAAAGCTATGCACACTGATTGCAGTTGTCACCTGGACTCTACACGAGCTGTTAGGACTGTCTGGTTCCCATCTGGCTGTGCTCTCTTAGTGATTGGCTGAGAGCAGCACCCCTATTTCAGCTGTTGTGCAAGGTTCTTCTGAGACGGCACCATTCATTCCAGACCTTTGAATGTGCGTTCCAGCGAGAGGTGGGCTACCTGGCAACATTTTTCTTCCGTTCCTTCTGATTGACGTGTTAGAAGAGTTTGTAGAATTTTATTCCCTTGGCAAAGCAGATTTTTTTCACGGAAGCAAACGCGCATCCTATATGTATAGAATTGATGGAAGTTAATGAGGATAAAAACACGACTGACCAAAAGAATTTAAACATTTTATTAAGTAAGTTTATTAAGTAACGAAAAATAATAACATATATAATAGTGCTAAACAACTAGGTCAATGAGGTAGAGACAATGTTAACAGCTAAACTGAAATAGTCATGGATTGCTGTTGTTGTCCTGTTTGTCTCAGGCCTAAATAATAAAACAGTCTTAAAGGGCATGTCCACCCCCAAAAACTAAAATTTGCCCCACTGCTGGCCCACTGTGTAGTGTTAAAAAATCCTTACCTAACATCTCTGCTCTTTATGGTTCTCCTGCAGTACCTGTTCAAAGTCTCAGGAATGAAGAGTAGAAGCTGTCAATGAGTCATCCGGTCCTTGCTGCTTTTGGCACGTGCAGGGGAGTCCTCCACTCCAGAAGAATAGCATGCACCTGGTTGTTGCCCTTGCAAAGGTAAGACTTTATGATTCTGATGCCAATAATGCCTAATGAAGGTTCTGTTAGAGGACCATCTGTCCGCTTTTAAAATAGTTTGTAAGGGAATTCCTTTAAAGGGCGCTTTTGTAGAAGCACCACTCCTAATAGAATGGGGACAGAACACTGAAATGTCATGTTAGTAACTTTAATTGCGGAAACTATCCAACCTCTAACTGTTTTGGAACAAGCTGGTATAAATGGTCATCGGATGTTATAAACAATTGTGTATTATCTCCCTTGTGTTCATCATATATACCTATTTGGTTAGGTACTTTAGACAGGGAGAAGTCAGGGAATCTTAGGAAGGTCAAGCTGAAAAACTCTAGGGAAATATGTGCTGTTTTGGTCCTCCCTTTGTTGAATGATGTGGGCCCCCCTCGGGGTAAAAGACATCCAAGGCTCTTGGATGTGGATAAGGGATCTCAGCTGACCTAGCAGTGAAGGCAGGGCCAATAGACATGCCAGCTTAAAGGGTATCTCCAACCCCAAACTATTTTTTGCTGTAGTGTGGTGCACCCCAGCCTACCCCCAACAGCCATGTTCATTTATTTAAAAAAGCCCCAGAAATTGACTTGCCATGCTCCGTTCACTTGCTCTCTGGTTTATTGCTACTCCGTTCCTGGAAGTAACAATAGGGGAAGTCCGGCTGCTGCATCTGTGATTGGCTGAGAGTCAGCAATCACAGACACAACTGCCGGCAATGCAAGAGCTGAGGGGTTGGGAGGGGGGGGCCCTACACTACAGAAAAGAACATGAGGAGAGGGATCTAGAGGGTGGGAAGGAAGGGTAATATAGCCTTATAAACAGAGCATTAGTGGTTAAATCAGAGATCTAAGAGTTCTGAAAGTTCCGTTGGAACTTTGGAACCGTCAGATCTGATTCAGAACCAGTTTCAAACAGACTTGAACTTCGTTAATGTAAACAGACTTGAACTCGTAAACAGACTTAACTTTATCGTTATGTGTGTACGCTCGTTCCCGAACGAGCGCACGGCCGCCGACGATCGGTCGGCCGTACGCTCGTCGGAAAGTCCGAAATTTCCATGGCCACGCTAGACTCCCTAGAGAGGAGTCTA
The DNA here is from genome assembly GCA_019447015.1 of Hymenochirus boettgeri. Classification (NCBI taxonomy): domain Eukaryota; kingdom Metazoa; phylum Chordata; class Amphibia; order Anura; family Pipidae; genus Hymenochirus; species Hymenochirus boettgeri. The sequence continues at coordinate 79,712,038 of CM033471.1, forward strand.
GCGCGGCCGATGGAAACACACAGTCCCGAGCTTTCTCCTTATGAAGTTTATGAAGTTGGGACTGTGTGTATGCAGATCTTTGAAAGATGGCAGACAGGATCTTGCAGATCCTGTCTGTCATCTTCTAAATCTGTACTGTGTGTACCAGCTTTAAATCTGGAATTGTTAGACTTAATTGTTAGTGTTGGATCGATTTCTATAAATTTACTGGGGGAGTGTAGTCAATATTAGATCTCTTTTTTTAAATAATGGCTGATTTCTCTGGACCAAAAACAGAAGGTTGTCCAGGCAGGGCTGGATTATGCTTATTTCTCCCCTAGGCCAGCTAACTCATACTTTTTACTGCCCCCCTCTCCTTCCTCCCTCTCTCCCCAGGTTCAATTTTTTTTTCAATATTTAAGTGATCTAATATTGATCGGTGCCTTTAATTTTTTTCTAAGTCTTTAACTATCAAAGACTATCTATTTGTGAATGTATCACTTTGATCCATTCATAAATACTATAGTAAGCTGTCATTGTGACATCTTACTATAGCAGGTACTGAACTGCAATCTGAATGGAGTTTGCAATTCAGTACCTTAAACTAGACCACCAGGGAAGTTCTATTTGTGAATGGATCTATTTTATGCATTCACAAATACTATATAGTAAGCTGGTGTTCAGGGCTGTTTTTGTTTTTTTGTTTTTTGTGAGTGCTATCTGCTAAATGTTACAAGGGGAGCCAATGATGCCTGCACATTTTTGTGCTGCCCCTAGCAACTCTGCCTCCCTAGGCCACAGCCTATGTGGCCTAGTGGGAAATCCAGCTTTGCATCCAGGTATAGTAAACACATTATGATTTCTGTCTGAAATGCTGAATGATCATTTTTATTACCCTGGTAAAGGTATAAGTAATGTTGGGCAGGCCATATATCATTACATTCAAGTGCTATATTGACCTTTTCACTGAAACTGAAGGCGAAGCTTGTGATTCTTTAAAATGAAGAATCATTGTTGTTTGGAAGGTGTCTTTTAAATCGACTTTACGCATAAAATTGCCCTTGTGAATTAGGTAATTCAGATTTGAAATATTTTATAGCCTGACTCTCATGTACTTTATGAAGCGATTGAGGATTAAGAATTGGTCATAAAGAACCGTCTTGCTTTTCCACTGAAAATGCATGGTTTATCCATCCCTTCCTCAGTGGGTAAGTGAGCTCTATCTTGCCCTGTGACAAGGCCAAGAAAATAATGTTGTCAAAACTTTGGTGTATTGGGGCTCTGGGACGTCTGAACTGCTAAGGAAACTTTATGAGAGGAGTAAATAGACCCAGTGGTCTGAGCAAATCATCTCCCAGGTGGGACAGAACTGAGCTGATGGAATTATGTGAGAGGTAGGAGGGGTTCAAAGGATTTTGTCTGGGAAAACAATGTCCTCTAAGCCATGTCCTCTAGAGGCAAACCTTCTGTAAATGCCCTAGTTAGGGGATGTCGCTTGCGGTCTGAAGTTGCGTCCCTCCTAGCGAAAAGGGCTGTTTGGTAGAACTAACTGTTTTTGGCATATGACATTTTTGCCCTGTACCTGTCTTTAACCTCCTGTATAAATTCAGCTTCAAATAGGCAGCTGGAGAATACATTTGGATACTTATGGGACTTTGGTACCAAGCCTGGTGAGGTAAGCCAAAGTGCTCTTCTTATATTGGAAATGTGGTTAAAGGTCTGCCCAATGATAAGTTCAGCCCTGCTAGTGGCTTTCAATAAGACTAACATCTGATTGGTTGAGGCAAAATAGAACAGCTCAGGGAAAATATTGTACCTTTTTTTGGATAAGCCCCATATACATTCTTAGAGGTTTTAACAGCATTCCATGAGCTAAATGCAAAACCAGAGAGCCAGTTACAGACCTTTTTCAGTGTAACAGTGAGCCTTTGTGAGAGGGGATCTCTATAGCCTTACATTTTCTCTATCTAAGATGAATACAATGTTATTTGGTAATTGCAGAGAATATGTAGGTTATGCACAGGAATATTTCAGGGAATTTAAAGAATACATGGAAGAATACATGGAACAGGCTGTTTTTTTAGCATTTTTGATGTAATTTTACTATCCATTTGTGTAAAGATCTTGCAAGGAGGCTCCATTGTTTATGAAATGTTCCAATATGGGCTGTAAATTGACAGGGAATTTTGGCATGGAGCCATGTCTGCTCTGCAACTTGGGAGAAAAAAAGTAAATCAATGATCATAAGGGACTGCAATGACATGTATGTATGGACATTATAGCAATGGTCCACAATGCACTGGGAGTTGATTAACTGAAGCTACATGGTATTGTGTTAGGTTTATTTGCTTATAGGGAATGGGAGGTTTACTGGAGGTTCAGTCAATGTTAGAGCCTAGAGATAAATAAAAATTCTCTTCTGGCAATTATAGATCCTTTTGGGAAATCATCAGGAGTCAATACAAATATCTCATTTCATTTTTATATATTGGGATTAGATAAAAGGAAGCAGATTTTATCTAGCTTCCTGGAAGCTTAATGATATTTACATTGTGGTATTCCAGAAGAAAGAACTAGTATTCCATGTTTCTATTATATGCTCTGCCAGTACAGTCATTGCCATTCATTAGTAACATTAGAAATAGCATTTTGTTTGTAGTGGGAATTTTTTTCCATTCAAGGTAAACTTTATCAAATATGGTTTATATCTCTGGGCATCCAGCACACAAGCTCAGCGGATGTGTATAGTCCACTATAGACCTTCACCACATCACATATCTGTTGCATTCAGTTAGATCAATTGGACTTAAAGTTTAGTTCTTAAAAACATTTGCTAGTCATCCGACTAGCTTTCTCCATTCAGAATGACTTCTGTACCAGAATCTGTTCACTAGCGAAACGTCTTCAAGAACTAAACTTTAAGTCCAGTTGATCTAACTGAATACAACAGATATACCATGACCTGGATGAATAAGAACCTTAACAATCACCACATCACATTATTTACAAAGTTCAATGTTTAAGCCGTAGAGAAAAATGCATAGGTCTAAAGCTGAATGTGCTAGCTTATTTAAAAACACGTATGCTACATGTTTCGGGCTTGCACGTCCTTTCTTAAGCATACCTATGCATATACAGTTGAACCCTTTCATGCCAGACAATGAGATAAAAGTAAACACAGCAGAGCATCCTGAATGAGACCAAGCTTAGATGTTTTGAAGGTGACTGGTATGCGTTTGAAGGGTGGATGGACCGAGGAATTCTAAGGCCGTGCTGTTTTATAATCCTGACCAGAAAATATTTCCTGAACACACTGTAGCTAATTGTAGTAGTAAAAGCCTGAGGGAAAAACTTAGGGCATGTGGTTCATGATATTACAGAGATGTTAAGTAAAAAGTTACACCTCTGTCTTCCTATAAATTAAGCCCTATTTCATCAAAGAGCCTTTATCATCTTTAGCAGAGTAGATGCCAGAATAACATGAAAAATTTAATTTCTACATGAAATTGGGAATTGGAACCAATATTAAAATACCCCATTGTCATAATTTTTTTTTTTACTAGGGTAAATTGAAAAGATTTTTCTACCCCATAAATATTATTGGATATTGTTGCATTATTAAAGGCATTCCATCTAAATTAGTTAAAGGGCATGTTCACCTTCCATCCAAACTTTTGCAGTTAGAGTAATCACCCCCAAACCCTGTTTTTACCATCATTACCGTAATGCAGGGAAGCAGTGCAACTGTTGTAAATCATTGGGGGGGATGTCTCCAATACTCCCTTGACTGACTGCTCTAAATCAGAAGTACAGCAGAGAGGGACGGGAGAAGTTCAAGGTAAGGAGCACAGCGGTGTAAGTCTGGGTACACACCAGCAGATATTTCCAGCCAACCAACTGATCCATGGCATTATCGGACGGTGTCTGCTGGTGTGGGGTGACCGGCCGTTACAGAGCTCGACCGGGTCCGTAGGTAAATCACGGCCGATTGTGCAGTTCCCTAAGTGACCACACGATCGGTCGCACGCACTGTAGGACGCACTATTGCCGTGACCGACAGTCATTTGTCCCGACTTGCAGCGAACGCTCAGTCGGGACAAATAATAGGCCGGTGTGTACCCAGCCTAGAGGTAAGCATTGCAAAATGGGTGATTGAAGGGGGTGATAATTCTACCTGCAAATTTGTGTGCTGGTGGGAATATGCCTTTAAATGCATAGGATGCTATCATCAATCAATTAAGGCTTAAATTACCCTCATGAATGAATACAAATTCTACATCTTAGCAATTTTACTTCTCTGTGCCTATATAAGTAAAGTAGCACACAATATGCTAACAAGATTGCCAGTTTAGGATTGTCAGGTTGTCGAGTATTTTGTTAAGACTGTTACAAACTCAGTAACAGTTTTATAAATACCGTATCTTTGTTATTTAGGACGGTATTTATAAAACTTTGTTAATGTAATTCTTTTACATGGTGGTCATTATTTCACACAGTGTTGTAAAATGAGGATGTACTTTGTGCCTTTATTATTTGACATATTGTTATTTTACTTTAACGTAATTTTATAAATACTGTCCTTATTGTCCACATAAAAAGGCGGCTATATATGTATTTATTATTTATGTGGAGAAAGTCTCGTACGCAGGCTGACGTTCTCTATTACAAGTTTATGCTACAATACCTCAACATCACAAAAATACTATAAGACACTAAATAATAACAAATCAAACCCACAGTCCTGTTCTCCATCTTTAACTCCCTTCTCCACCCCTCACTGACTCTCTTCTCTCTCCGCACTCTCCCCAAGATTTTGCTGACTACTTCATAATAGTCCTCAGGATGGATCTCAGATTCTTTTAGCCACACCCTGCTGCTCTTGGATCTTTTAATCCCATGACCCAGTCAGAGGTCATCTTACCTGCTTCTGTCCTGTCCACTTACTACATGTCCCCTCAATCCCATGCCCTCTTTCTTGAAACACTGTAATCAGGCAGTTTCCCCTATACTAACCCACATATTCAATGCCTCCTTGTCATCTGGTATTTTCCCTTCCTCCTTTAAACACGCCCATGTGAAACCCATAATCAAGAAAGCCTCCCTTAACCACTATTGTCTTGCTAGCTACCGCCCGGTCTCTCTACCAATAGCCTCTAAGCTACTGGAACATCTCGTCTTCTCCAGTATCACTAATTATCTTCAATCTCCTAACTTACTGGACCCCTGCAGTCAGGGTTTCATCTGGCGCACTACATGGAGATGGCTCTATGCAAAGTTGTAAATAGCCTTCAGGCTGCCAAATATGAAGGTCACTTTTCTTTTCTCATCCTTCTCGACCTCTCCTCTGCTTTTGACACAGTAGATCATTCCCTTCTAATGCAAATTCTTCACTCCTAGGGCATCCGGAACGAAGCGGCAACCTGGCTATCATTCTACCACTGTAACAGAACCTAATCTGTGTCATATGATAATAAAACATTCTCTCTGGTTCCTCTTAGTGTAGGGGTTCAGCAGGGCTCTGTTCTTGCCCTTGTTGTTCTCCCTCTATACTATTTCCCTGGGAGATGTCATTTTACAGTTTGGTTTTAACAACCATCTGCATGCCGATGATACCCAAATATACTTTCCCACCCCCACACTAAGTCCTGACACCCAATCACGCATCTCATACTGTCTCTGTGCTGTCTCATGGATGGCGCATCTATGCCTCAAACTAAACCTGACTAAAACACAGCTAATAATTTTCCCACCTAAACCTGGTCCTATCCCACCTTTTTCTATTTCTGTGGACAACACCCCATCTACCCTATTCAGTCGGCATGTTGCTAAGGGGTTATTAATGATTCCTCTCCTTTTCTAATCACATTAACTACCGTATATACCCGAGTATAAACCGAGGTACCTAGTTTTAGCTAAAAAAAGGAGAAAAAGATATTGACTCGAGTATAAAGCGAGGGGGTTAGTATTTGCCACTTAAGATGTTTGGAAACTACAACTCCCAGCATGCTTTATTGCTGGGAGTTGTAGTTTTCAAACATCTTAAGTGGCAAATACTTACAAATAAGAGTAAAACCTTCTTTATTTGTGCATATGTATGCACAATAAAGGAGTTTACCCCTATTTGCAATTATTTGCCACTAAGATGTTTGAAACTACAACTCCCAGCATGCTTTATTGCTGGGAGTTGTAGTTTTCAAACATCTTAAGTGGCAAATACTTGCAAATAGGGGTAAATCCTCCTTATTTGTGCATACATATGCACAAATAAAGAAGGTTTACTCTTATTTGTAAATATGTGCCACTTATGTGTTGCACTGGTGTAGTATAGTTCTCCTACCTTGTCCGGTGGCTGCTCGCTCCTCGCTCCGCATCCTCGTGCGCATCCGGATGATGTTACTACTTGGCGCCGCAAAGTGAGAGGCGCCGGGTAGTGACATCATCCGGATGTGCACCGAGGATGCAGACCGCGCGGCCGGTGGACAAGTAGAGGAACATTGGCTCGAGTATAAACCGAGGTAGATTTTCATGGCTTTTTTAAAGCCTGAAAACCTCGGTTTATACTCGAGTATATACGGTATGTTGCTAAAATTACTACTTATAGATATCTGTTGTTTTTTTTTTTTTGTACTTTAAGAAATCTATAGTATTCAAAGAAAAGCAAAGAAGAGCAAAGAACAGCTTGACATAGCAGTTAGCAACTGGTAAATGACAGCAGACAGACACACAAGAAAGAAACAATAAACAATACAAACAGCACTTAGAATATGATTTAACTCTCTATTTATATTAGTAGCAAACATTTAAAAAGATAATTTAAAAAAAGCAGACTGTTTTACTTTCTTATTCCTGTGATTGAATCTTTCATTTCCGACACTCAACTGGCTTCTAGAATGAGGAAAGCGGACTCCCATCCAATGCTCAAGCTTGGAGCGGTACACACCATCCAATAATTCAGCCTGACTGACAGACGTTTCAGTGTATCGGTTGGTCTGTCCATACTTAAAGAGACTTTAAGTATGGACAGAACTGCCATCATAGAAATCTGTGGTGAGTGACATTATTCCTGTCAGACCAAACAGATCCTGAGCTACAGGCTGCTCTGTAAAGTGACACTGTGTCCTCCATAAGACTGTAATTGTTACTGCTGTTACAGCCCCACCAAACCTCCTAAAGATTAGCAGATTACTTTCTGACAGTCCTGGACGCAATTTAGCATTTACAGGAAGCTGAGAGCAAAGCAATGTATGGAGATCTCAGGGATATATCCTTTATTATTAGTCAGCCCTCCAGTTCATTAGTCAGTGTATATCAGCCCTCCAGCTCATTACCCGTACCCTCCAGTTTTGTTAGCCAGTATTGTCAGCCCTCCATTCATTAGCCAGCCCTCCAGTTCTTTTGCCGGTGTCCTACAGTTTATTAGCCAGTTAGTCAGCCCTCCAGTTCATTACCTAGTATTGTCTGCTCTCCTGTTCATTAGTTAGCCCTCCAGTTCATTAGCCAGTGTAGTCATCCCTCCAGTTTTTTACCTACTATTGTCAGCTCTCCTGTTCATTAGCCAGTGTTGTCAGAGCTTTAGACATTACCCAGTGTTGTCAGCCCTCCAGTTCAGTAGCCAGGGTTATTTAGCCCTCCAGTCATTAGCTGTGTTTTTTCAGCCTTTTAGATCATTACCCGTGTTGTCAGCCCTCCGGTTTATTCACCAGTGTTGCCAGCCCTCCGTTTATTAGCACAATGTTGTCATCCCCCCAGATCAATAGCTAGTGTTAGTCAACCACCAGTTCATTACAGGTGTTAAGTCAGCCCTACAGTTCGTAGCCAGGTTAAGATATTACTGTTATCTTAACCACACATCTACTGAAAGTTGCAGGCACAATGTAAAATGGTAATATTGTTCTTAAAAATGAGAGTAACTTAAACAAAGTGGATGTGACCTAAGCAAAGTGGGTGTGATCAGAAATGTTACACTCTATTGTCAAAGGGCTACTTGGTTGTATTTGCCCTCTAGGCCAAAAGGTCCCAGTCCCCCCCTGGAGACCGTCTAAAAAACAATTGCACCAGCTGGCAACGGTTGTTAGTAGTGACTTTCTTTTAGGCAAAGACTATTGTAATGAACTATATACAAATTGTATGTTAATTGCATTATACTGACTTGTTATAATGTCATATATGTTAATGCTACAATTAGCTACTGCATAATGTCAATTTATTAGCTCACATTAGTATATAGAGACAATAATGTATTTAATTCTTATACTTAATACAGTTAAACTTAGAACTGACGTGTGCTATTAATAATGCAAGTTAGAAATTGCATAGTTTTAAAAATTTTTCTTTGGAGTTCTTTCAGGGATTTGTGTGGCCCAAGAAAAAAGTGATCCCAACTATACAAGCCAATTCCTACGGGTGTTCTACATTATCATAAAATGGACAATTCCATGTGGTAGTACACTGGAGGCCTTATCCTTTGCCATTTTAGCATTGGATAGGAGACCTTTTCCTTATAAAAGCCACGGGCAGTGAAATCCTGTTATTATATTCAATGCAAGGTTTTGGAAACAACCTTTCCCAAGAAAATGCAACCACACAGGGAGTTGCCACCCAGAAATATTACTTAATATGTAACTAATAGAGGTTTCTGAAACTGGTGAGTTGAGTTTGCCCCGATTCGAACCCGGTTCCAGGGTGTATTTCCGAGATCTGTGGATCACATTTTTTCGAACTGAGGATTTACTGAAATTTTAGAAAATTCAAGGATTTTAGAATTTTCTAGTTTTTCACGAACAAAAAATTAATTTTGTGCCCCTGGGTATAAAAGGCAGCACAACAGGTACCATTTTGTCAGAGTGTTGGAAAGAGTTTAGTGGAGACCTGACAGTGTAGGAGTTGGACAGTGTTTTTTGTGCTTTTCCATTTATACGGTAAGTGTAAATAACTTTTAATTGATTGATCAAGATTTTATTTTTAAATAATTCCCTTTTAAATAGGGCTACCTTGGAAATAGAAGGGTGGTTTAGAAGGCGTGTTTACCTGAGTCTGTGTGGGTATCTTTATGCATTTATGATGTTTTAAGTACCATATATACTCGAGTATAAACCGAGTTTTTCAGGCTGAAAACTCGGACTCGGTTTATACTCGAGTACTCACCTTTGAAGATCAGCGCCTCTCCATTCCGGCAGCAGCGTCCTCTCCATTCCGGCAGCCGCACGATCAGTCCATGTACTGGCGCGCCGGCCGACGTCACTGCCCGGCGCCAATTAGGGACGTCACCCGGCGCGCCAGTACATGGACTGATCGTACGGCTGCCGGAATGGAGAGATGCTGCTGCCGGAATGGAGAGGACGCTGCTGCCGGAATGGAGAGGAACTTACCAGCACACAGTCCCAGGAAGCCTTGGATGGAGGAGAGCCCACAGATCCTGGATGAAGAGAGCCCACAGGTACAAACTTAACTGGGTTTGAAGGTGAGGGTGGCATTCAAGATGTTTTGGAAACTACAACTTCCAGCATGCTTTATTAGCTGGGAGTTGTAGTTTCCACACTAAAGCAAATAAAGCATGCTGGGAGTTGTAGTTCCAAAGATCTTGAATGCCACCCTCACTTGGCATTCAAGATGTTTGGAACTCCAACTCCCAGCTAATAAAGCATGGCGGGTTGTAGTTTCCAAAACATCTTGAATGCCAAGTGAGGGTGGCATTCAAGATGTTTGGAAACTACAACTCCCAGCATGCTTTATTAGCTGGGAGTTTGTTTCCAAACATCTTGAATGCCAAGTTCTACCCTGGGTTTATACTCGAGTCAACAACTTTTATTAGATTTTTAGGTAAATTGGGTACCTCGGTTTATACTCGGTCGGTTATACTCGAGTATACGGTAAGCTTTTAATGATTTCCTTTTTACTATAGTTACCCTTTAAACGGACTATTATAGAATAAGATAAGAAAATAGAATAACAATTTAATATGGTAACCAGTGAATGAGAAATAGAAAGAACTTTAGTCTCTGGGGGGCCAAGGCGTGGTCTGGATGACAAAACATCACACCATCCAGCGCAGCATTCCCTCCATTATAGTGTGCTTGCGAGCTGTACATGCTCGGTGCCCATTGGGAAGCCATCATATTCCTTGGCGGGAGATAACTGACCATGTAGTGCTGCCTCCCAAAATTCCCCATTTTAATAAAAACCTGCCTTTCCAGGACTCTATGGGGGAGTTTCAAATGACCTAAAATAAAATAAAACCCGTAATCTTGTTTTTTTATATTGAATCTTCTCGATTATATATAACTTTTACACAGGATTCTGGAAAAAAGCAATGGATCATTAATTTGGCTTAAAAAAGTCAAATTACTGTTCTTTCTATTTCTTCTTTTTCTTCGTCTTTTCTTCTTTCTTCCGTTTTATTCTCCCGCTTTTTTGGACCGTATCTCCTCCCACAGTTTTTGAGCTAGAACTGAAATTCGGTACGACGTGCGGGGCATATAGGAGAATGTGCTATCTTCTAGCTAAGGAATCCGCGAAGCTTTACGGTGTATCTGCGAATTTCCGGACATTTTTTCCCATAGACTATAATGGTAACAATCCTCAAATTGATATTTAAAACAGTTTTTTTCATGGTCAAAATACAAATGGTGATACCCCCAACCCCCCACACAGACCCAGGTACACCCACACCCACCTAACTTTCCATTCCCATGGAAGCCATATTTAAAGGGTAACTAAAGTCAAAAAACTAATTTATATTTATCCTCAATAAAGATAGTTTTTTGTTTAAACTCAAAATAGACATACCCCCTCAACCAGACCCAGGTACACACACCTACTGATCTACTTATCCATTACAGTGGCACCATATTTAAAGGGTAACTAAAGTAAAAAAAAACAATTTAGATTATCCTCAATAAAAGATAGTTTTTTGTTGTAAACTCAAAAAAGACATACCCCCTCAACTAGACCCGGTACACACACCTACTGATCTACTTATCCATTACGGGGGCAGCCATACTTAAAGGGAACTAAAGTAAAAAAAACTAATTAGATTTATCCTCAATAAAAAATAGTTTTTGTTGTAAACAAAAAAGACATATCCCTCAACAGACCCAGGTACACACACCTATGATCTACTTATCATTACTGTGGAAACCATACTTAACGGGTAACTAAGTCAAAAGCAAATTTTGATCAATAATCAAAAAACTTTGTTTTTTAACCCCCAACGTGATACAGGTATACACAGATACTGACCTACCCCCATTACTGTAGCGCCTACTTAAAGGGTAACTAAAGTCAAAAAAACTAATTTTGACCAATCATCAAAAAAGTTTTTTTTAACTCTCAACCCGACCGGGTACACACACCTACTGACAACTTATCCATTACTGTGGCAGCCATACTAAAGGGTAACTAAAGTAAAAAAAAACTCATTTTTACTAATCATCAAAAAAAAATCATCATGAATACACACACACCAACTGACCTACCTTTATTGCTTGTGACATATTTAAAGGGTAAGTAAAAACAACAATGTCCTCTTATTGACATTATTGAGTTTTTTAAATCTCAGCACAAACACACAAATTCCCTTCCAAATGCAGTCTTTCAGCCAAATTCAAAGTTTATACTTAACTTTCCCTTTCTAGTTAAATATCCAATCCTTTTTTTCGAAATATTTAGAATTTTCGATATTTGTAGAAAGCATAAATAAGTTGGATACACGCACTAATGATAAAGGGTTGATGCCGTCAGATCCAATGGTATCGGTCCTTTATTGTTAGTGTGTGCTTGCATTTCTTAGCATTCTCAAGGCCGAGAAATGTTCAATGTCGGCCTTGCAATCATTCGGAAAGGTCCAAAAATTTCCCTCTGCCCAGGTCATTTCCCTGTATTTAAAGTATAGGGAGTAGAGCTGGACCTGAACCTAGTTCCAGTTTTTCATATTTTTCTGAACTGCGGAACTGGAATATTTTAAAAAAATTTAAAAATTCCTACAATTAGAACATTTTCAATTGAAAATACTACACAGAATATCAAAATAGGAAGCGCACAAGGTTTTTTTTTTTTAATTTTGGTCATTGTACTTATGATTGGATTTTTAACATAAGCAAAGAAAGGATTTCGGTGAACAAATCAGGAGCTTTCATACTGGGGTTACCTTGACGTGGTTGGACGGCTTTTCATTTTATAATCTCAAACATATAACTATACATCGATCCTTCTTCTTCTTCTTGTCAGTTAAGTTTTCCGAACACTGCAGAAACATCAGAAGGTATAGCCAGTTTTTAGCATCTTTATCCTTCTTTATCTACACAATATAATCTCACGGCAAAGCCACCATTTAACAGCAATGACAACAAAGAGATTTGTTTTCTAAGAAGGAAAAGTTATTTGTGATTCCTTGTGCATTGTTAGTTTGACATTTCCTTATTTGGTGTATGGGTTATTGTGTGCTTTGCCTGTGGCTTGCCCATGTTTATATCTTTAGCAATTCATATTATATCACTAGAGAAATTATAGAGCAAAACCCCCAAGTCCTTTTTTCACAAATCAGAAAAGTTTGTGTGTGTAATTGATTGTTAGATAAACATTAATCAGAAAAAGAATAAAGCAGGCAGCATGTACGTACCAATTTTAATACAATCATCTTACCACAGCTATGTATTACGAGTGCCCGACTAGCAGGATCTTATTTCAAAACTGTGGTATGACTTCAATGATATATAATTGTTATGTCCTTCCAGTCCATGGAGCTCTTCCCTCTCCTATCTTCTCCTCATCTCGGTTTACCACAGTTTATCACACTTGTGGGAACTGTGGGTGCCCTACCTGTTTGCCAGTTTTTGTTTGGGGGATGGACTTGCCCTTTATAGACCCCATTGGTAACACATATATGCTTGTACATATGAAGGCCAAGCCAATGTCATCATATTTCCATCTATCACTGTAGGTATAGATTGCCCATGATTGATCCCAGTTTGGATTTTTGGGGAATGGGGAGTTTCACAAAGTCACCTCATAGCACCTGCAAACAATTTAAATCACGCTTGCAAATTTGGCTTAACTACAAGCAAATAACCGATATTAGACAAGCGCTTGTGGCTCAACTTAAATTACCCTGATTATGTCGTATAACTGGGAGAATTTGAAAATCTAAAAATCAGCCATTGGTTGGGTCTTATCAAGGTTCAGAAGTGAAAATTTTGATACACCGTGTTTAATGCATGGTAAAATGGTGGTATCTGTGTTTACAGCGTCTTTTGTATTTTGTGACCATATATTTCCCACAGATAATTGCTGTGGTCTTTACTGTTACTTCTTTTAATGTTTTAGGCAGATAATAACCATAATACAATTTTGTATAGGTGATGGGTTATTTAATCAGTTGGTTATAACTCTTCAGTGAAGGAATTTGACATTTACATGAAACACTGAACCAAATGACTATTTGGTTTTTTTTAAATCTTAAAAATATGGCTCCTTGTACACCACACCTTCAAAAAGGGAAGGTAACAACACTCAATATTTAAATGAATTCTTGGCAGAATAATTAGAATCTTAAGCTTTCTTGGTGATTCAGATTTGGGAATGTCCTTGGATTACATCCAGTTATTAAATTTGATTGTTTACCTCTACATTGTGCTAAAATCTAAACATCAAGGCTACCTTCTGGAAGTATGTTCAAACAAATACAATTTAGTTCACCGTTGTAATATGGTGCAGTACAGAGGTTTGTAGAACGGTATTCTACTGCTATAAACTAGAGACATATTAGTGTGTATGTATAATTTATAATTGACACTAGGGTACACAGCGCTGTACATGTACAATTTGCAGATCTGGAAATCCCGTTTTGAAAATTTCGAAAATTCGAGAAATGTCAAATTTTCAGAAGTATAAGAAAATGTTTCTAAAATGATACAATAACTTATCATAATGGCTCTGGGACCTGGGAAATGGTTTGGGGAACAGAAAATCAGATTCTTTCTGAAATATTCCTCCAAAATATCTGATCTTTAGTATCAGAATTTTTTCAATCAGAGCGGCTGATTTACCCAGAGGTGCTGGGCAAATTTATGGAGTTAAAGTCACGCTAACCAGTTTCATATTCTTCTAGAAAGTATCCCAGTCAGATTCTTTCTGAATTTATCTATTTTATCCAATCAGAATTGGTTACAATCAGATTCTTTGAGAAGGAATCTGATTGTCTGTTTCCCCAGACCATTTCCCAGAGCAATTTACAGTAAGCTACGGTAGAAGTTTTAGAAAATTTTCGAAAATTCTCAAATTTTTTCTCTATTTGCGAAAATTTTGGACCTCAGTTCGGCAAAAATTCAGAAAGCGGAATTCCAGAAAATCCACAAGATCCGCGGCAAAACCAGGTTCGATCCGCGATCCAGCCATCTCTAAGCTTCATCATAGGTTAAAAGGTCACTATACTCACTCAAACAACTTTACTTTATCTGAAACTACAATTTGAGACTACAAGTAAAATGGTGGTACTCACATATTTATCCATGCTGCTTTGTCATAATTATTAATGTTTAATGAGTGCTCCAATTGCCCCCACCCTCCCTTACTCCTTACCACCTTGTAGGTTTTGCAACATTTAAAAGTTCTGCACAACCTCACCATAGACGCTCTCTCTGAATAATGTTAAAAATAAAAGAAATCCTATGAAATCTTGGTTCTATTAGTGTCACATCCCATTAAATAATACTTTACACATATACAGAGGCAGAAGGGAACCTATTGGGTATACCCCAATAGGTATTAGAGGGGACATATATACACACATCTTTTGGATTGTACTGGAAGTGTCAGTGCTTAGAAATACATGTAAAATATGCTTTATGCATACTTAACATGTATAAACATATTATAACTTAATATTATAAACATAAATACTTACTTAATGTGCAGCCGAAACCTTATTGGAAAGTATTCACAATAACTTGTGATTTGTGATTGTCATAAAAAAAAAAACAATACAACACAATATTTACTAACCCACAGTATCACTTTGGAGAAGGTGTAGAATGTCCTCCAATTTATAATAGTAAATAAATAGAAAGACTTCTTAAAGGGTCATGGGATTTACTATCATCACAATGTATTGCCACCCACATAGGGGTTTCAGACACCAGTTGGATCATTTTCCAGCAGCATTTGTGGAGTAATTATTAGCCACTATGGTGTGGACCCCAAAAACATTATTTTATATTATATAAATATATTTTAGGAAAAAAAGCCTGTTGGACTAAGTGAAATTTGCAAATGCTAATTATCTGGCTGCGGAAGATGCCCTACAGGAAGTGTTGAGTGCCTTCTGTTGATGGATTGGCCTAGGCTCTGACAAGGAGTACCTATCTGCAAGACCTATGATGCACCAAAGGAATCTGTACAACAAGATGGGACAAACTGTATCGTAGTTACCGTAATCTGAGTAAAACCGAGTTTTTCAGGCTGAAAAATCTGCCTGAAAACTCGGACTTTAACTCGAGTCAACCACTACCTGGGCATTCCGGCAGCGCGCGATCCTTTTCTGCACTGGCGCGCCGGGCTGACGTCATCTGCCCGGCGCCCACATCCAGTTCTTAACAGGCTTACATTTACTTTAATTAATACAATTTACTGAAGTGGTATCTTATAGCTTATTGGTGTTTTTAGGGGGTTGTTTTCAGATTCTGGAGTATAAAAAATTGGTTTTAGTTCTCCTTTAAACCTACAGCTCATAGCTCATTCTCCAGTGTATCTAATGTATCAGATGTATGTGCAGTATGTATGAAAAATATGGAAATGACTCCCCATTCCTAAGCTGGATTTTGCAGAAACAGCTGATCAGTTTTCAAAAATCGTCTATTTTCAAAAATAGTCTACTTTCGATTTTTGATTTTTGAAAATCATCTACTTTCGATTTCGATAATCATCTACTTTCGATAATCAACTATTTTCGATTTCAATAATCATCTTTTCGATAATTATCAAATTTTCACTAAAAATCGAAAACTCGGAAAATTCGGGTTTCGTAAATTACGGGAGTTCTGAAAGTTTCTTTGGGACTTCGAAACCCTCGGATTCAATTCTAAACTAGGTTTAATTAGAACCCACAGTACATCTCTAACGCAGATCTGGCAGGTTTTAAATGTTGCGGGAACATTGGAAGGTAAAATTCAGTGTATCGCCGGCATAAGTGTACTGTTAATTTGGTTAACATGACTAAGGGAAAGTGGTTTATTTGCCATTTATATATAGTACAAACTTGAATCGGAGCACTCCATGGACTTCCAAACTCTTTATTAAACCTTAATGCAGGTCCATACTCCTATAACACCATGTATATATATATATATATATAATATATTTTTTTTTTTTTTTTAATTTATTTATTTTTAATTAATTGCTTTCTTCAGTATCTCAGCTTTTTACATAAAAGCAGTGTGAAAGGTTAACAAGTACACTGGTCAAAGTTATTTAAAAATAATATTTTAAAAAAGTTGCAGCTGTTTTTACAGTTATTGCAGCAATCTCAATATGTTGGGATGCTTCACAGCAATTGAACGACAGGAATAGTGGGACTTTAGCTGCACTTTATTAACACACTTGTATATGACATTTCTTAAACACATTCAAAGGATAAGATGAAAATCATAATTAGGGATGGCCGGTTCGCGGATCCGAAGCCGGATCCACCGCGGATTTATCCCGTTCGCGAACGGCGGATTTTTCCAGATTTTCCGCGTAAACCCGTAATTTCGAAAATGTTCGAAAATACGAAAAATCTCGTAATTTCGAGGGTATTTTTCATTTTGATGGGTCCGCTCGCGGATTTCCGAATTTTTTCGAAAATTCGCGGATCCTCGAGCGGACCGGATTTTGCGAAGTTCGGACTTTTCGAAATTACGTGTTTTTTTTTTAACGCGAAACCCCATAATTTCGAAAAATTTTGAAAATATATTAAAAATCCGCGAATCGGAAATTCGGGAGGGCGGAAAATCCGGAAAATCCGCCGTTCGCGAACGGGATAAATCCGCGGTGGATCCGGGTTGGATCCGCGAACCGGCCATCCCTAATTATGATTTTCATCTTATCCTTTGAATGTTTTAAGAAATGTCATATACAAGTGTGTTAATAAGTGCAGCTAAAGTCCCACTATTCCTGTCGTTCAATTGCTGTGAAGCATCCCAACATTTGAGATTGCTGCAATAACTGTAAAAACAGCTGCAACTTTTTTAAAATTTATTTTAATAACTTTGACCAGTGTACTTGTTAACCTTCACACTGCTTTTATGTAAAAAGCTGAGTATCTGAAGAAGCTATTAATTAAAAAATAAATAATAATTAAAAAAAAAATATATATATAATATATATATATATATATTATAACATGTGTATATGGAGTATGGACCTGCATTAAGGTTTAATAAAGAGTTTGTTTGAAGTCCATGGAGTGCTCCGATTTTACCTTCCAATGTTCCCGCAACATTTAAAACCTGCCAGATCTGCGTTAGAGATGTACTGTGGGTTTCTAATTAAACTAGTTTAGAATTGAATCCGAGGGTTTCGAAGTCCCAAAGAAACTTCAGAACTCCCGTAATTTACGAAACCTGAATTTTCCGAGTTTTTCGATTTTTAGTGAAAATTTGATATTATCGAAAAGATGATTATCGAAATCGAAAATGTGATTATCGAAAGTAATGATTATCGAAATCGAAAGTAGATGGTTTTCGAAAATCAAAAATCGAAAGTAGACTATTTTTGAAAAAGACGATTTTTGAAAACTGATCAGCTGTTTCTCGCAAAATCCAGCTTAGGAATGGGGAGTCATTTCCATATTTTCATACATACTGCACATACATCCTTATTAGATACACTGGAGTGAGCTTGAGCTGTAGGTTTAAAGGAGAACTAAAACAATTTTTTTTATACTCCAGAATCTGAAAACAACCCCCTAAAAACACCAATAAGCTTAAGATACCACTTCAGTAAATTGTATTAAAGTAAATGTAAGCCTGTTAAGAACTGGATGTGGCGCCGGGCAATGACGTCAGGCCGGCGCGCCAGTGCAGAAAAGGATCGCGCGCTGCCGGAATGCCCAGGTAGTGGTTGACTCGAGTTAAGTCCGAGTTTCAGGCAGATTTTTTCAGCTGAAAAACTCGGTTTTACTCGTAGATTACGGTAACTATCGATACAGTTTGTCCCATCTTGTTGTACAGATTCCTTTGGTGCATCATAGGTCTTGCAGATAGGTACTCCTTGTCAGAGCCAGGCCAATCCATCAACAGAAGGCACTCAACACTTCCTGTAGGGCATCTTCCGCAGCCAGATAATTAGCATTTGCAAATTTCACTTAGTCCAACAGGCTTTTTTTCCTAAAATATTTTATATAATATAAAATAATGTTTTTGGGGTCCACACCATAGTGGCTAATAATTACTCCACAAATGCTGCTGGAAAATGATCCAACTGGTGTCTGAAACCCCTATGTGGGTGGCAATACATTGTGATGAAGTAAATCCCATGACCCTTTAAGAAGTCTTTCTATTTATTTACTATTATAAATTGGAGGACATTTCTACACTTCTCCAAAGTGATACTGTGGGTTAGTAAATATGTGTTGTATTGTTTTTTTTTTATGACAATCACAAATCACAAGTTATTGTGAATACTTTCCAATAAGGTTTCTTTTCGAAAATACGAGAAAACTAGTATTTTCGAAAATATGTATTTTCAAAAATACGAGTAATCCTCGTAATTTCGAAAATTTTCGAAAATACTAGTTTTCTCGTATTTTCGAAAATTTTCGAAAATACGCGAAAACCCGTAATTTCGAAAATTTTCGAAAATACGAAAAATCTCGTAATTTCGAGGGTATTTTTCATTTTGGTGGGTCCGCTCGCGGATTTCCGAATTTTTTCGAAAATTCGCGGATCCTCGAGCGGACCGGATTTTGCGAAGTTCGGACATCATTGATCATAATAGATAAGGAAAGTTTAATTAAAACTTTGAATCTGGCTTGAAAGGCTGCATTTTGGAAGGTAACATGTCATCGCTGTTCCCAGTTTCGCAATGAACATGAATTTTTATCTGATCTGCCAGTTTTAAAAGTGGATCTGGCAGAATTTTTAGAAATGTTTAAAGCCTGAACTTCAAATATAAGGACCCCTCCGTATGGTAACTTTTTCCAAACAACCAGTTTTTTGTTATAAGAAGGGTAATCTATAAAATTACATTATGTCCATCAGACATTAAGACACAGAAACCCCAGAATAAAAATTTTTAAAGAAGGGGGACATACCCATGTCTATCTTGCAATTGCTGCAACTCCATTCTACGAGGAGAATATGTGAACCACCCCACAAAGGACACAAAATCAGGATCAATACATACGCAACGTGTTTATCAACACACGTGATTTACCTGATAAAGTGCCCTTGTGGTAGGGGTTATGTGGGACAAACGAGTCGTAGTGTGAAAATCCGGATTCAAGAACATAAAATGATATCCGGAATTTCACACCACAGGGGCGCTACGACCACTTCTGTCTCTAGACACTTCCATACTATGGGACATCAGGTCCCCCAATTGAGGTGATGTATTCTAGAGAAGGTTAGGAAACCCTAAGAGGGGGATCTCAACTAACCTACTACTAAAACAGGAGGCTATCTGGATTAAAAAACTAGATACTGCTTACACCAAAGGGAATGGATGAAAGTTGGTCATTAAAACCGTTTTTAGCGTGAGTAATTACTATCTGTGTCTGGTTTCTCAACAGATTTTGATGTAACACGTGAAAAGTAATCTGGATTAGAATAAGAAGGAACACTGCATGTTATCCAGATACGTAATTAGAGGAGTATTTACAATTATTTAAATTTATTATATATATCTTGTAGACAGACAGAAGTGTCTGTAATATAAAAATAGGGATGTTTTTGTATATGTATAGCATCTAATGTTACAATTAAAATAATGGATAAGCAGGATGCCTTGGAAACATTGGTCTTTATCATTTGATAGGTAGGCACATAGTGTGCAGTTCCTTGGGAATTAAATAGATATTGATATGTTTGTACATTTTTTATGCATTTTATTCCGAGCACTTTATAATAAATATTATATACTATTTTTGCACTTTAATATTATTGATACACTAGTCCGTATATATGTGTAATTTTATATAATATGATGGATGCACTTGTATTTACATATCTAGAATGCTACAATGTTAGTTGTATCTTTATGCACTTTAAACAATGTCTGAATCTTTTGTGTTTCACAGAGGGTTAATATATTATGTATGTGATTATGTGATCCCGCCCATGATTGGGGGGGTGGTTTATATTGTTATAAGTTTCACTCAGTGTGAGTTTGTTCAGCTTGATAAAGGATAAAATCTTCGAAACATGTTGCTGTAATAATATTGTGTTTTGCACAATTTGAGGGTCGTCAACATTTTTGCAATTTGTTAAAATAATGTACATTTTCATCCATTATATTTTATAATATAATTTTAAATAGTTTTAACAGGAAATGTAATATTCTTTAATTCCCTAATAATTTAGCATTTTGTGGAATTTCTATAATTTAATAAATGTGCCAGTTTAAGTGACCCTTCAGATTGTTACCTATACAAAATGGCTTGTGTTAGTCCCACTGCGTCTTGAATTTACTGAGGTTCTGTTTCTAAGCCTGATTACAAATTATCATTGTGCAGTGTCTATTTGGTGCAGCTGGGAGCAAACGGCACAGATTTACCTCTTGTATTAGGCACAGCAGAAGTGGAACATCACTACCAGCTGCGTGGGGATTTTTAGCTCATGATCAACAGATGAAACTTAAGTTTGGACAGCAGCATTTGATTTTTGCAGGACTGTGATAATTCTACAAAACATGAAATTACCACTACACGAAAGTAAAACAGCTGAAAAACCTCAGCTGCGTTTTCCAAAATAATTATAGGTCTTTCTACAAAGAACAAATAGTATTGTTTCAATCTGGAACATTATTGGAAAGTATTCACAATAACTTGTGATTTGTGATTGTCATAAAAAAAAAACAAATACAACACAATATTTACTAACCCACAGTATCACTTTTGGAGAAGTGTAGAAATGTTCCTCACAATTTATAAATAGTAAATAAATAGAAAGACTTCTTAAAGGGTCATGGGATTTACTATCATCACAATGTATTGCCACCCACATAGGGGTTTCAGACACCAGTTGGATCATTTTCCCAGCAGCATTTGTGGAGTAATTATTAGCCACTATGGTGTGGACCCCAAAAACTATTTTTTATATTATATAAATATATTTTAGGAAAAAAAGCCTGTTGGACTAAGTGAAATTTGCAAATGCTAATTATCTGGCTGCAGAAGATGCCCTACAGGAGTGTTGAGTGCCTTCTGTGATTGATGGGGCCTAGGCTCTGCAAGGAGTACCTATCTGCAAGACCTATGATGCACCAAAGGAATCTGTACAACAAGATGGGGACAAAATGTATCGATAGTTACCGTATATACTCGAGTATAAACCGAGTTTTTCAGGCTGAAAAATCTGCCTGAAAACTCGGGACTTATACTCGAGTCAACCACTTACCTGGGCATTCCGGCAGCCGCGCGATCCTTTTCTGCACTGGCGCGCCGGCCTGACGTCACTGCCCGGCGCCACATCCAGTTCTTAACAGGCTTACATTTACCTTTAATACAATTTACTGAAGGTGTATCTTATAGCTTATTGGTGTTTTTAGGGGTTGTTTTCAGATTCTGGAGTATAAAAAATTGGTTTTAGTTCTCCTTTAAACCTACGCTCATAGCTCATTCTCCAGTGTATCTAATAGGATGTATGTGCAGTATGTATGAAAATATGGAAATGACTCCCCATTCCTAAGCTGGATTTTGCAGAAACAGCTGATTCAGTTTTCAAAAATCGTCTATTTCAAAAATAGTCTACTTTCGTTCGATTTTTGATTTTCGAAAACCATCTACTTTCGATTTCGATAATCATCTACTTTCGATAATCAACTATTTTCGATTTCGATAATCATCTTTTCGATAATTATCAAATTTTCACTAAAAATCGAAAACTCGGAAAATCAGGTTTCGTAAATTACGGGAGTTCTGAAAGTTTCTTTGGGACTTCGAAACCCTCGGATTCAATTCTAAACTACGGTTTAATTAGAACCCACAGTACATCTCTAACGCAGATCTGGCAGGTTTTAAATGTTGCGGGAACATTGGAAGGTAAAATCGGAGCACTCCATGGACTTCAAACAAACTCTTTATTAACCTTAATGCAGGTCCATACTCCATATACACCATGTATATATATATATATATATATATATATATATATATTATTTTTTTTTTTAATTATTTATTTATTTTTTAATTAATCTTCTTCAGTATCTCACTTTTTACATAAAGCAGTGTGAAAGGTTAACAGTACACTGGTCAAAGTATTTAAAATATATTTTAAAAAGTTGCAGCTGTTTTTACAGTTATTGCAGCAATCTCAATATGTTGGGATGCTTCACAGCAATTGAACACAGGAATAGTGGGCTTTAGCTGCACTTTTTAACACACTTGTATATGACATTTCTTAAACACTTCAAGATAAGAGAAAATCATAATTAGGGATGGCCGGTTCGCGGATCAAACCCGGATCCACCGCGATTTATCCGTTCGCGAACGGCGGATTTTTCGGATTTTCCGCCTCCCGAATTTCCGATTCGCGGATTTTTTATATTTTCAAAATTTTTTCGAAATTATGGGGTTTCGCGTAAAAAAAAAACACGTAATTTCGAAAATTTTCGAAAATGCAAGGATTTCTCCTTATTTCCATAAATACGTATTTCGCGAAAATTTTCGAATACGAGGATTACTACTGTATTTGAAAATTCATATTTTCGAAAATACTAGTTTTTCTCGTATTTTCGAAAATTTCCGAAAATACCGTAAACCCGTAATTTCGAAAATTTTCGAATACGAAAAATCTCGTAATTTCGGGGTATTTTTCATTTTGGTGGGTCCGCTCGCGGATTTCCGAATTTTTTCGAAAATTCGCGGATCCTCGAGCGGACCGGATTTTGCGAAGTTCGGACATCATTGATCATAATAGATAAGGAAAGTTTAATTAAAACTTTGAATCTGCTTGAAAGGCTGCATTTTGGAAGGTACATGTCATCACGCTGTTCCCAGTTTCGCAATGAACATGAATTTTATTATCTGCTGCCAGTTTTAAAGATCTATCTATCTATCTATCTATCTATCTATCTATCTATCTATCTATCCCCTTCTCTCTCATCCCTATGTGAATGGAACCCTCTCTGTCACCATTCAGAAAGACGATCCCCAGCAGGAAGGAGACCAGCCCGGTGTCTGTATCAGTGATGGGATCACTCCCGGCCCCAGCACTAATTATTCCCTTCCCGTTGCAGGCTAATAACCATCACCCAGCTCTCCGGGTTCCTGTACACTTGGTGATGTGCGAGTCTCTGTACATGGGAAGCCCGGGCAGTGGGAGGAGAGGGGGGGAGCTGCAGACGGAATGAGGCTATTTGCAGGCGCCAGGAGCGGTGAGATGAAAGGGGAACTCCTGGGGGGAAGCGGCTGTTGAGTTTGACCGGCTCCAGCAGCTCTGTGAGCAATAGCGGCCCATTCCCAACCAATCACACGCCCCTGTCCCCAGGGCCTGTCTCAGACTCCGCCCTCGGCTCCGCCTCTCCTGGCAGACTGGCAACTCCATTGGAGCTAGCGGAGGGGGAGGACAGGAAGCGCCTCCCGATGAGGATGTAATAACAGTATTAGTGGCCATTAATCTTAGTTTGTAAGGGAATGGGCCACTCGTTTAACCCTTTCCTCCGCACACAGACCTGCCCTTACTGATATCACAGATATCATTACATTGAGATCGTCTGGTGAGAAGAAATGAGCCGGACAACGTCTTTCTTTCCAGCTATTGTGACTACAACTCCCGGAATGCTGTCTGTATCCTTGGGTCCCGTTACATGGCATTAGAACGGCCATTTAACCAAATCATAGCCACAGAATGGGGACATTTGTAAAGGAACATGGAATGCGATGGAATCAGTCATTCTTTTAGGCTAAATACTCACTATAATATCATTATATTAGTGTAAATTCTATAAAATACCCACTATAATGTCATCATATAGTGTAAATTCTATAAAATACCCACTATGCTATCCTTATATAGTGTAAATTATATAAAATACCCACTATAATATCATTATATAGTGTAAATTATATAAAATACCCACTATAATATCATAATATAGTGTAAATTCTATAAAATACCCACTATAATTTCATTATATAATGTAAATTATATAAAATTCCCACTACAATATCATTATTTAGGGAAAATTATAAAAAAAAACACAACAATATCATAACTCCCACTACAATATCATTATTAGTGTAAAGTATATAAAATTCGCACTACAATATCATTATATAGTGTAAATTCTATAAAATACCTACTATGATATCATTATATAGTGGAAATTATATAAAATTCCCACTATAATATCATTATATAGTGTAAATTATATAGTGGGTTATATACCCCTTACTGTAAATTATATAGTGGATAATGTACCCCCTACTGTAAATTATATAGTGGGTAAGGTACCCCCTACTGTACATTATATAGTGGGCAGTGTACCCCCTACTGTTAATTATATAGTGGGTAATGTACCCCCTACTGTACATTATATTGTGGGTAATGTACCTCCTACTGTAAATTATATAGTGGTTAATGTACCCCCTACTGTAAATTATATAGTGGATAATGTACCCCTACTGTACATTATATAGTGGATAATGTACCCCCTACTGTAAATTATATAGTGGGTAATGTACCCCCTACTGTACATTATATAGGGGGTAATGTACCCCCTACTGTACATTATATAGTGGATAATGTACCCCCTACTGTAAATTATATAGTGGGTAAGGTACCCCCTACTGTACATTATATAGTGGGCAGTGTACCCCCTACTGTTAATTATATAGTGGGTAATGTACCCCCTACTGTACATTATATTGTGGGTAATGTACCCCCTACTGTAAATTATATAGTGGTTAATGTACCCCCTACTGTTAATTATATAGTTGGTAATGTACCCCTACTGTACATTATATAGTGGGTAATGTACCCCTGCTGTACATTATATAGTGGATAATGTTGCCCCTACTGTACATTGTATAGTGGGTAATGTACACCTATGTACCCCCTACTGTAAATTATATAGCGGGTAATGTACCTCATACTGTACATTATATAGTGGGTAATGTACCCCCTACTGTAAATTATATAGTGGATAGCCACTATATAATTTTCAGTAGGGGTACATTATCCACTATATAATGTACAGTAGGGGGTACATTACCACTACTGTACATTATATAGTGGGTAATGTACCCCCTACTGTGCTTGTGAAGGTTCTCATTCATCCAGGTCATGGTATATCTGTTGTATTCAATTAGATCAACCGGACTTGAAGTTTAGTTCTTGAAGACGTTTCGCTAGTCATCCGACTGGCTTTCTCAATTCAGAATGACTTGTACAAGAACACCAGTAATGTACCCCCTACTGTGCATTACATAGTGGGCAATGTACCCCCTACAGTAAATTATATAGTGAGTAATGTACCCCTATTGTACATTATTTAGTGGGTA
Organism: Hymenochirus boettgeri; assembly: GCA_019447015.1. Taxonomy (NCBI): domain Eukaryota; kingdom Metazoa; phylum Chordata; class Amphibia; order Anura; family Pipidae; genus Hymenochirus; species Hymenochirus boettgeri. The sequence continues at coordinate 79,737,710 of CM033471.1, forward strand.
ATGTACCCCCTACTGTACTTTACATAGTGGGCAATGTACCCCCTACTGTACATTATATAGTGGATAATGTACCACCTACTGTACATTATATAGTGGGTAATGTACCCCTACTGTACATTATATTGTGGGTAATGTACCCCTACTGTACATTATAAAGTGGGAAATGTACCCCCTACTGTAAATTATATAGTGGGTAATGTACCCCCTACTATACATTGTATAGTGGGTAATGTACACCTATGTACCCCCCTACTGTACATTATATAGTGGGTAATGTACCCCTACTGTACATTATATAGTGGGTAATGTACCCCCTACTGTACATTATATAGTGAGTAATGTACCCCCTACTGTAAATTATATAGTGGGTAATGTACCCCCTACTGTACATTATATAGTGGGTAATGTACCCCCTACAGTAAATTATTTAGTGGATAATGTTCCCCCTACTGTACATTATATAGTGGGTAATGTACCCCTACTGTAAATTATATAGTGGGTAATATACCTACTGTACATTATATAGTGGGTAAATACCCCTACTGTACATATATAGTGGGTAAGTACCCCTACTGTACATTATATAGTGGATAATGTTCCCCCTACTGTACATTGTATAGTGGGTAGTACACTATGTACCCCCTACTGTACATTATATAGGGGTAATGTACCCCTACTGTAAATATATAGTGGTAATATACCCCTACTGTACATTATATAGTGGGTAATATACCCCTACTGTACATTATATAGTGGGTAATGTACCCCTACTGTACATTATATAGTGGGTAATGTACCCCTACTGTACATTATATAGTGGGTTTGCATTGTACCTGTACATTTTGAGATACTTTAAAGATAACTATACATCATACTTCTGTATGCTTATTAATGGACTTTAAAAGATGGCATGCCTAAAATGTAGGTGGTGCACTGTGCTCAAATCTGTCCTTGTTAACCCTTTTAGGAATTTCCCCCTTAGAAATCTTGGACAGGTATATTGCTATACAGTTGTCAGTTCTCTCAGCATGTTTACAAAATACTGCCAAGATAAGTGATGAATCCCAGATTCGAAATTAGAAAAATTCTAGGTACCGTGGTAATACTCGTTAAAGCAATGGAATGATAGCAGCTGTTGTGCTTTACCACCCCCATGATCCTGAACTGATGCAGTCACTGATTTGTGCCACATATGACACTGCAATCCCATCATATCCTTTTGCATATTTAAGTCTTATAGTTTATTCACTATAAAATAGCCCTTATAATATTCCTGCCATAAACGTTATTGCTTCGTTTGCACTGGGACATGTCCAAAATTCTGTAATCCTGCCATACACATCACAAATGCAATGTGCAAACTAAATTAACCCCTTACTTACATTACATTATTGCAAACCTGTTTGTGTGGTTTTTGGATGTTTGTGACTGATATTACATGCGTGTATGTGCACAATGTTATAAAGAAACATGGGTGACAGTCAGATAGGAAAGCAGCAAGTTACAATCTACTTATTTGTAGTGTTTCAGGGAATAGAATGCAGCTGGACCTTAACAATTCTTTCCTAGCATGAAACACATAACTTTGGTTATCAAGGGGTTCATGAAATGACATAGTAACAAAGGGCACGATTTAATGCGCATGTTTGCCTTGTTAATGAATAACAATAATTAATATGACTTAGAATCAAGTAATGAACTAATAATTGCCAAGAACAAGTGTTATTCCTGTCAACCTAATACTAAAGGAGAAGTAATGCCTCCTTATTCTTAAAATATTTATGACCAAAACCCCTGATGACCCTGGATATTGGGGCTGGTATTCATGTTTCAACCCAAGCCTGATATTCCTGACAGACCAATCTATAGACTGACAGTTGTGAATTAAAGTGGTACCACCAATATTTCAGTCTCAATCTTGCAGTCCAATGAAGAATGCAGATCAAAATATCATCAACGATGGTTGATTAGGAGGAAATATCGACCCATGTGTACCAGTCCTTATTCTGTACCTTTGAGCATGTGCACTAAATGTTATTGACTGGAACAGACAATTGTATCTGTAAACATTTATATTAGAATAGGATGTATCTTTTTAAATCGAAACCCATAACATATTTACTTTCCTTTAGGAAAACCAAAGGGGTCTTGGTAAATGTTAAAAAGGACAAAATATGCTGAACCTCAACCAGTACACTGTATAAGGAACACTTGGCATTTTAGGGGAATAGAATAGTATGTTATTCTACACAAATAAAATAAAACAATATAAAAATGAATGCATGTATCCATCTAAGTTAAATCCTTTCATTTAAATGAAGTTTACACCAGCATTCACAAGGTTAACATAATGATCTGGTCATGTGTCCTGATATAATTTTGAGATCTTGATATTGATGCTATTTTGAATCATGTATATCTACAGTAGAGATGGGACCCGGATCCGACACGGAACCCCTCGGTTCCGAAATCTGAAAGATCCGCCCGAATCCGGACGGATACTCTGGATTTCGGGACTCCGAAAGACATTTTCAATGATTTTCGTATGTACAGGGCTATTTTCGATGATTTTCAAAAATAGCCTCGAACGTTCGAAAACTTGAAAAAGGTTCTGATCGTATTTTCGATAATTTTCGAACATATGAGGCTATTTTCAAAAATTATCTAAAATACATTCGAAAATTCTTTCCGGTTTCGGATCTTTTGTATTTTCCTGAACGAAACTATTGAGTTTCAGCCATCTCTAATCTACAGTATAAAGTCATTTGTTATATATTGTCATTGTACATACTTAATCCAAGGCATTGTTCAATAGAACGTTAGCATTAGAAAAAAAAAAGTAAAATATGTATAAACCATTAGATATGGAATTATTGTGACTCTTCACACTTTTTGTTACTGATGTGCCCCATTAAGGGTTAGGCCCCACTGCTGCCTATTCTGTCTGTTTTGCTTTCCCTGTCCATTTTGCAATCTGAAATAGCATTAGAAAATAATGTTAACTGCATTGATACAGCCCTGCTATGTACAGTACATTTCAATCTGATCTGTTTTTAAAATGCATGGAAAATACAGCAGCGCTATAGAACTCACACACACAGAAATGCATACAAAACACAGCAGCGCTAGAGAACTCACACACACAGAAATGCATACAAAACACAGCAGCGCTACAGAACTCACACACAAATGTATGGAAAACAGCAGCGCTAGAGAACTCACACACAGAAATGCATGGAAAACACAGCAGCTCTAGAGAACTCACACACACAAAAATGCATGGAAAATACAGCAGCGCTAGAGAACTCACACACAGAAATGCATGGAAAACAGCAGAGCTAGAGAACTCACACACAAATGTATGGAAAACAGCAGCACTAGAGAACTCGCACTAATAAAAATGCATGGAAAACACAGCAGCGCTAGAGAACTCACACACACAAAAATGTATGGAAAATACAGCAGCACTAGAGAGCTCACACACACAGAAATGCATGGAAAACACAGCAGCGCTAGAGAATTCACACACACACAAAATGCATAGAAAACACAGCAGAGATAGAGAACTCACACAGAAATACAATGCAAAAACAGCAGTGCTAGAGAACACACACACACAGAAATGCATGGAAAACACAACAGTGCTAGAGAACTCACACACACAGAAATGCAATGCAAAAACAGCAGCGCTAGAGAACTCACACACACAGAAATGCATGGAAAACACAGCAGCGCTAGAAAACTCACACAGAAATGCAATGCAAAAACCTGAGTTTTCAGTACATTTTTCGTTATGGTGAGTGGGGCCATAGCCTAATCCAGAATATAATGAGATAAGGAATTATATTTAGTGTGTATTTATTGCATTTTATAACAGTATTTTAGTGCTGGACTAAGGAGCTGTGTCAAGTCTCATTCCAAAATTCTTAGTCCAGGTCAAGAACATTGTTGTAAAATGCACCTGAAAATACATTAAATACCCTGAGTGCACCTGTCGTTATGTCAGATATTGATTTGGATGGAGAGATCTATAGAGATCTATATAAAATAGATCTCTCCCCCCATACGCCCCTCCCTTCTGGATCTGTGTGTTATGTTATGGTTTAGCCACCACTCTGAGCAGCTACAATTGCAATGTCCAGGAAATAACTGTGGGGTGGACTAATAGGTTGCCCAGTGATGGGAACACTATAGCTACAGGTGATGGGCCATAAACAAGTATGATGGACAGCTATGACCTATGGTTGCATAGTAACCTGGAAACAGAGGGGCTGTAAAGGGTCCCTGATGTATCTCTAGTATAATGGGATACATAATAGGATGATGTGTTAAAAATGATTATTGTGAGTTCTTATCATTAATGCCACATATGCACGTCTGTCTTGTCAACATCCATTTATTTGTGAATCTTTGAAAAGCAACCTGTTCCTAAACACTCAAAGGTGATTGTGTGTACTTAAAGGGGAACTGTGGTCCAAAATGACTTGAGGTAAATTGATAGGAATTGCTCCCCTGAGAATTTTTGCAATTTATTTCCATTGTTTAATTTGCATAGTTTTGAAGATATTTACATTTATGTGTGTGATATGGCAGCAGCATCACCAGGTCCCCTGTACTTCCTGCTTCCTGCTCTGAAACTGTCAATCAATCTGTCCTGTGTCTTCTCCTCCCCTTTGCAGCCTCCCTGGTCCCTCCCACTCATGGACCCCATGGTCCCTCCAGTTGCAGGCCCCCCATATCTTACAGCCCCATGTGGCCCCGCCCACTCGCAGGTGCCGTTGCCCTGCCCACTTGCGGGTACCTAAGCCCCGCCCATTTGCGGGTGCCATGGATTACTCAGAACCCCCCCAGAAAACTCTGTGGAATCAGCCTTTTCAAGCAGAGTGAGAAGGCTGTTTTCACACAGTGAAAGAGAAGGGCTGTAGATTTCCTTACCTTCTCTGTCAGGACTTCACACAGCAGAGAGGAGGAGGGACTTCCTGTCTCCCTCACACACTGAGGGAGTCTGAGGCTGTGCTCGCCGGCGGCACTGTGCAGGAGAAGCCTCAGGAATGTCACAAGTCAGCCTCCCACCCATTAACTTTCTGATCAGTCATTTCTGTATATCTTGGGCTGTGGAGCACGTAGAGAGGTGGTTGAAGGCTCGTTTTAAAGGTAGGAAACTGGCCTTTCATTTAAACTTAACTTGTTTGGAGACCACAGTTCCCCTTTAACATGCCTTATATGGATATATTAGGGTAGGAATGTTGCGGCCCACTTAGTAAACTGCATATATTCCAAGACAAAGAAAGGTCAAGGGGGCTCTATCTTGCTTTCTCACCTGACACACATACACATCTGTAACACACTTACCTACATACTACATGTCTGTAATATTTTTGCATAATAAATACCAAAATCTATTCCTTGGTGAGTGATGTCTTATGACCCTATAACTTACAAAACATACTTACAAAATGTAGACACATGTAAATTTTATACATTATGGGACAAATAAAGTACATGATTTTAAAACGATTTTACCTGTTATTGTGATATCTGTTAAAAACTAACAGTGATGACACAGAGGGGGTGTGGTACGGTGTATGTTTTAAGGAAGTACGTAATTGGGTTAGTGCATTCTGAGGACATCTCCTGTGAGAGTAGAAATAGGTTAATTTTGTGAATAAACTGTTTTATGTTGAGTCCTGTGAGTGTGTTAGTTTGGACATTGTTTTATATATATGTCTATATGTTTTATAAAAAATCAGATGGCAGAAACCCGTGTTCACCTTGTCTAAACCTCATACACATGCTGGCAGATGAACATAGAATTATATAACAGCTTTGACTGTTTAAGGAACATTAGTGGGATCCAGTAGCAGATTATAGCAGGTTTGATCTCACTTCTGACCTGGGTGTTTATTTTGGGTCAGCAGTTTGCCAAAGTTGGCTGCTTGAAATACGATTTTTACAATTCAATTAATGCAACTGAGACTCACTCATCTGCCCTGCTACACAGGGAGCTATTGTTTTCTATTTGCAATGCTTTTTAATATAGTTTACAGTGTGTCACAAGTTTAATTATGTTGTAACCCTGAGGAATGCATTCTCTTGATATGAATCATAAAATTAATACAAAAGATCACAAAAGATGAGGATGCTTTATTGACATTTAAATTTTTTGTTTAAATACTCTGTTTAGCTTTATCTAAAGCAATGGAATTTTGCTAAATGTACAATTAAAAATGCCCAATCATGATTTGCATATTGTTTTAAAGGATATGTCCACCCCCAAACAAAACCTTATATATTGCCTAATGTATGCATGTATGTATAATTTATCATCCCCCAACCACCTGGACCACAACACGTATATCATTGAAAAATGCTTAAGAAGGAATAATTTCCCCCTAATGTTTGCCACCCCTCCTGTATGTTGGAAGATTGTCAGCCAGAAGTTTGTTTCCTCCTCTTAAAGATACAAAAAATGTTTACAAGGTCTTTTTTTCCTTTCGATAGAGTTGCCCTTTGGACAGTATTTTACCTGCCTTGCTGGTACATATGTACTGTTGTGACAACTGAGGAATTCCCCTTTATAGCGTTTGACTCAATAAAGCAGCATTCAGTAGAAAGTCATTGTCATGCAATTAACATGATTTTAATATTACTTTATTAAGGATCTATTAGATACATGAGCAGATTGGTGAAATCTGTTTGACCATAAGCCAAACAGATCATATGTTGCCACCTTAAGGGATTCCATACCTGACCAGATGGCTGCAAAACTCAAAAACTTTATTGGGAAGTGTAATAATGATTGACCACCATCTATCTTGAGCAGATTCTAATTTTTAAATCTACAAAAGATTATTTGGCCACACATGGTATTATAGAAAAATGTTCTGACTAATAAACTATTTATTAAGCAGTCTATCAAATCAAATCTATCAAATTGGTCATGAAAACTGACATGTGTATGGTTAGTCTAAAAAAATCACTCTTCTGTAACAATTGTTAAGCAGACATTGCATGACAGACAAATGGCTGTTTTGTCTGAAAATCGCACTTGTGTGTATGCTCGACTGGGTGGAGGGACAGATCACCAACACTACCGGACTGCTACATATGGATGGGTCTCTTCCAGGTACTCTGGTTTTCCACACAATCATAAAGATATACTGATAGGTTGTATGTGTAAATAAAGTGATAAGATTGTAAGCACTTCGGGGCAGGGCCTGATGTAAATGGATGAAATAATTGTAAAGGGATGCGGAATATGTAGTGCTATTTAAGAAAGAAAATACATACATACATATGTACGATTTCCTTGTCTCTTCAAGCCTTTACACTAGACATGGACACCACCACTGATTTCATTTTGTAATGGAGGGAGCTTACTGCTCTCTTAGAAGTGTTTCTCACACCGGTCGGTTCTACCTGCTTCCTCTCAATGTATTTGCTCTTGGAATTCAACTTCTTGTTTAGTTGTTTCCATTTTTGACATACCTGTCATTTTGCTTAGTTTTTCCCTTTAAAAAGCTCCTATTTTCTCTACCTTTTGAAAATTCACACACATTTTTTTAATCAGTGAGTTAAAAGTTTTTTAATAGTGTGGTTGATTACAGTTACAGTGTAAAACACAGCATATATGATGCTTGGACCTGAGGTAGAATGTCACGTGTTGCCTCACCAGGACATACCACCTTGTAAAATAATATAAAAACTTTATTCTTTCTGCCACATGAACCAGTCATGATCTTTATCAACAGGCCATGACAGCTGATGTCCAGGCTAGGCTCCAGTGATGTACTGTGCTAATTTGTTTGGAGCTGTTATCACTGCACATAACTCACATCCTGGAAAGTCTCCGCTGTTTGCATATGGTAGTAGTTACTGGGATATCATCATTGCCTCCTCCGCTGCTGCTTGCTAGCCTTGCCTATCAATCAAACATTGATGTGCAAACAGAAAACTGTGTTTCTACTCTTTTGTCAAAGTTTCAATAGATTTACAAATATATATATTGAATTATGAAAATATCTTTATAATGAGTAGGAAGAAATAATTTACAAAAATACACATACACATTGCAGAGAAAGAGTCCTGACGGTTATAAGTTCTTGGTAAGGTTTTACTCCTGGTAAAGTTGACATTGTACATGGCATTGATATAGGAATGCTTTTATTATTAATAAAGATTAATATAGAAAAGGTAACAATATTGGTCTCTCCACAGCTATTAAGGCTAAAGCTGGCCATATGCTAGACTTACCTCCTGACATTCTGACAACCACCTACCCTAGTCATTTTGTGATGGGTATTACATAATTATAATTGCAAACAGGTAAAACTGCCACTCCACTTGACATTACAATCTATAGGATGTTCATTTTGGACTGAAGTTCAAATTGGTGCAATGTTGAGGTTGTGTATGGCCAGCTTTACTTAACATTAAAATGTGCTACTAGCATAGACAAAACAAATCATGGGACCATATGTACCACATGGAAAAAGCCAGTGAAAAGTGAGGTGCTGCGGTTTATTGTAAAAATGCCCCGGAATGTTAAGGGTATCCTTCCTTACACCTAATACGTATATGTATAATCACAAATGTTATTCAATTAATAACAATTCAGATGATGAGATATCAGTCATATTGGGGCAGTGATTTTATTTTTTTAATGTTAATGATTATCAGATCCACCTCTAATTAGAACTGAAAGCACTGAACATTATCATTGTTTTTCAATAATTGACTTTTTGGATTTACTTTTTTGATCCCAACAAACAAGCCAGCCAAATGAACACATACTGGCTAAGGCTGGGCGCACACAAAGGGATATTTTGTCCTGACCGAGCGTTTGCTAAAAGCGAACACTCGGGCTGGGACAAATGGATACCGGTCGCAGGCAATAGTTGCTGGGGGCGACAATTTGCACTACCGATGGCGGAAAGCAGCGCATATTTTTTTGGGGCCTAATCTACTGATTCACGGAAGTATCAGTTGATTGGGCCGATAAATCTGCCCGTGTGTACCCAGCTTAAGGTTGGAGGTCTTAATAGTGAAATATTAGTTATTAGTGTACACACATACACCATACACAGTGCAAGTTCGGAATTTCAATTGTATTGAGATCACTCCGTGTATGGCCGGCTTTACAGACTAGATCCATGTCTAAAATGACAATAGCACAACCTGTTTGTTTAATAGACAATATTTCATATTTCTTTTTACTACAGGTTAAAGTAACCTTATTCCACCAACATAAGATGTTCTGCTTTAAAGCATGCCACAGTCACAGTTCATTCGACATGTTTTGTAATATTTGCCAGCAAGGATCATATTTCTAAAAACACAAAACATCTCTCTGTTAAATGTCATTTCATGCAATTAGTGCTGCCATACAGGTCTAAGCACATAGCTTTCAACAAGTGTTAGAATCACAAACAGAAACATCGCTGAACCAGTTTGATGCTCAGAAACAATATGATCTGCTGGATTAAATATTTGTTTAAAAAGCTTTGGAGCAGAAGCCCTGTTTTGTATCATAATATTCTTTACGCTATGGATGAGTAGAGAGCCGTGAATGACATCTGACCTCTGTTCTTTAATGCTAACCCGCTACTTCACTAGAAGAACAATTGCATTGTACATAGCTAATCGCTTATTAGTTATGCTAATTGAACCCAGGGTCTCTGAATGAGAAACTACAGCAGTAATATTAGGATTATTTTTCATGGAACAGATAAAAGCCAAAAGCAGAAAATAAGAAAATTGCATTACATGCAATTTTACTGTTTTATGAGTTAAGCAGGTCCAGCACAAAAGATGGCCTGATCTAAACTCGAATGGAACAGTACTACCATCCACAGATTGAGGCTGCTAATCCTAGCTCCATTTATTTTCACCAAAAAAATGTATTGTCACAAACCATAAACATTTTATGTCTATGGTTAAGCCCTTGAAACCATTTATTGCAATATTAACACTGAATGGAGAACTAACCTTACCTGCTTTAAAGGGCATGTCCACCTTAAAACCCCAACTGATATTTTTACCAGTTTATTGCATGCATTTGAAACCAGATAAGTTTTCTTTATGGCAAATGTATCTGCCTTCTCCTTCTGCTCAATGAGCTTTTTATAAGTTTGAACATGTGCAGAGGAGGCAGCAGGTGAAACAGCAGTCAACCATTGGCTGTGATCTCAGTTGTTATCTAAATTGACTGCATAGAGGGAGGGGCTAGCTTCTCTGCCAGAGTGGTGACAAAAGTGATCCATAAATATATATCAGGTAATAAAGTGCAAAATATATTTTGTGAACATGCCCTTTAAACTTTCAAACATTTTAAAGAAATACTTAATCACCCAGCAGAGCTGGGGAATTCACAACCCTTAGCCTTTTCCTTAAATGCTTGTCCAGTCATTGGGCCACAGTTAGACTACTATTGAGCCACCTCCGCCTGTTGACTAGCGACTGTCACTGTCACTTAGTTGCTTCTAAAGCTGGCCATATAATTGTTTAGATAGCAAAGGAAAAGTTCAGTAGAAATATACATATTTTTTAAATTCTTAGTTTATATTACGCATACCTTGTTATTCTACATATTCTCTTCCATTTTGAAAAATCAGTTGAATTTATACGCCTGCTGTTTATAATCCCTGCAGTTAACATTAGTGAGCTGACATTTCAGGTTCTGTAACGGTCCTTCTTCCCAGAATGCTAATTAACATGGAATGTTCCCTATATTTTTTGATGATTGGCTGTTGGATGGGTCAAACATGCTTAGATCTCTGCTGAGCAACTGAATCAACTCTGGCGCTAGGTTGATTCAGTTGCTCAGACAAAATGCTGAATGGGCATATTAAGGTCATTAGCATGGAAAAATACTGCTCTTTTTTTCTAAAAAGTATATGTATTTGCACTGAACTTCCCCTGAAAAAACAATGCAACGTTCGAAAAGACGTATGCCAAATTGGCTTTAATAACTAATACAGCAGTCCGGAACGTCACAGAAACATCTGCAGCTAAGCGCTACTATATGGGAACCTTAATGTAAGTATCTCTTCAAAACCTAACTTTTAGAAAGTTTAAGGCGACAGCCCAGGACCCTTATCTTATTGTTATTTTTTTTACACTTTAGTTTATTGTTAATATTCCATTTTAGTAATATATATGCTTTAAGGGAAAACCTTTAATCTCTATCTTTCCTTGTCCTATTGTAAAATCGTTTGAGCTACATGAACTCAAATAATCTCTGGGCCAGGGATATAGCAGCCAGAGAGACAGCTAAAGGTGCCAAGTCTAGCACTGAATATTACAATAAAATAGAATTTTACAACACAAAAACAAAGTTTACAGGGGGCAAGGGCATCATTACTTACTTGTTTTGGGGTTTATGGAAACGTTTATACTGTACTGGATGGTTCCAGCAAGAGTTCAAAGTAGCTGTTGTGTGTAGAAGACCGGCCAGAGGCCCTTATGGTCACTTGTCTGCAAGTCTGGTATCTCAAGGGAAAGACTGTGGCTCAGTGTCTCCAGCTATAATGTATCCTCATGGCCCGAGGCAGCTTTTAACTGATTATAATGCTTGTTCCTGAGACACACAAGGGTCATTTTTTTAAACATTAGTAAATTGGCTGAAGAAAAATTGCCCTGTGTGTGGCTTTTATTAAGTAATTTGCTCAGTAATATTAGTCAATTAATCAAAAAACAACTGATCGGACCTGTCAGACAATATTCTGAAGATTCCATGTGAGTGTGCTTTAATCTATGGTCGCCATACTCAAAGTTACTGGGCCACACGCAACATGTTTGTTAGATATGGGGAACATTTTTATAGGAATATTATTGGCCCCTGCTTGGCTGATAATATTGCTATGTGTATGGCCACCTTAAAGAGACAAGCAGGCTTCTTTTAATACCTTTTGCTTGTGTGGTTCCTGATATATTGTTTGCCTCAAAGGTAAGGATTCTTAGTAACGCACTGTCAACTGATTAAAGACTTTTGTCTTATGCTTCTTTAAACTGTTTTCAAGTTATTAGTTATTCAGTAAAATTATTTTGTGTTTTGCATTGTCTGACTTTTGTCATTTTATGTTACCATGGCTTTGCTGGCATAACCCTAGAATTACCTGGAGAGATTGAAAGGTGATGAAGAAAAGCTGTCAATACAGTTATTAATTATGCTCCTTTCCTGACTGTAACCTCAACACCTCCACCCATGTAAACTATTAACAACAAAAAGAAAACAATTGTTCCACAATCAGATCTACTGGAGTACAGGCATTAATCTAGTAATAGCGAGTAGGCCTTGGGTCTCTCTCAAAGACAAAAGCTCATTAGCATTTGGAAATTTTTACCTGCAGTTTATTAACATGTGAAACCAGTAGATATTTTTAAACATCATTGGTTAAATGGCTGATTTCTATGGGGCAATCTAGACCTTTGGTCACCATAAATGCACCAATAGTTGCACAATAGTTAAGGTAAAAAGCATCAATGATACATATTTGGAAAAGCACGCTATAGACTAGTATAACACGGAAGCCATCGGTAACTGTCAGGTGACTCAGCGAAGGAGAGCACTTGCTGGTAGGTTTTTCTGGCTTTGTTCTGGCTCTGTTACAATAATCAAAGAATGGGAGGTAAGACATAGCTCCTTTAACTCCCATTCTTCAGTTAATGAGAAAAAGGAAGGGTGTTTTAAAAAAAAATACAAAATGGCGCAGGCGCCGTAAATTACATTGTGAAGAGTGGGTTTACTTATTTTCAATTGTTAGTGGCCAATATTACATCTCCATGTTATTTTAAAAGTGTTAATACCCCTATTATCTATTAGTTTAGATTATTCCCAATAATTCTATCTCTCCAAGCATCAGACATCCCACCCTGCTATTTCTGGGTTCCGAGCAGGGTGGGATAGGGGGCAGAACGAGGGGGCGGGACATCACTTAGGGTTTCAGGAGTCTGGGGTTGTCTTGCGGGACTAAGGAAGACCACCCCAGAATGCGGGAGACTCCTGCGTGTCGTGGGAGGGGAAACGCAGTTTGGCACACTGTGCGGATTTCTCTCTCTGTGCCTTACGGTTGGATATATAAGGTTTATTAACAACCAATGAATTTTATAGGAAGATGAATATATGAAGTATGGAATACTTTACATCTGTTTTCACTTTTCATGATTTCTTTGGTGCTTGATGGTTTGGCAACAGTTAATATAGAACCTAAAATTCCTCTTGTTTCCCACTGATTTACTTCTATTTCTGTGGAGATGCATATCATTTAAAAGGTTTTTATTCTTTTCTACAATATTTAAGTACATTACCATGACATAATGCAAGACAAACACCATAACATCACCCCACAACCCCTTATTAAAGAGTAATCACTTGTCCACTAGCTAAAGCTATGCACACTGATTGCAGTTGTCACCTGGACTCTACACAGAGCTGTTAGGACTGTCTGGTTCCCATCTGGCTGTGCTCTCTTAAGTGATTGGCTGAGAGCAGCACCCCTATTTCAGCTGTTGTGCAAGGTTCTTCTGAGACGGCACCATTCATTCCAGACCTTTGAATGTGCGTTCCAGCGAGAGGTGGGCTACCTGGCAACATTTTTCTTCCGTTCCTTCTGATTGACGTGTTAGAAGAGTTTGTAGAAATTTATTCCCTTGGCAAAGCAGATTTTTTTCACAGGAAGCAAACGGCTATCCTATATGTATAGAAATTGATGGAAGTATAAATGAGGATAAAAACACGACTGACCAAAACAAATTTAAACAGTTTATTAAGTAAGTTTATTAAGTAACGAAAATAATATACATATATATATAGTGCTAAACAACTAGGTCTGAATGAGGTAGAGACAATGTTAACAGCTAAACTGAAATAGTCATGGATTGCTGTTGTTGTCCTGTTTGTCTCAGGCCTAAATAATAAAACAGTCTTAAAGGGCATGTACACCACCAAAACTAAAATTTGCCCCACTGCTGGCCCCACTGTGTAGTGTTAAAAAAATCCTTACCTAACATCTCTGCTCTTTATGGTTCTCCTGCAGTGCCTGTTCAAAGTCTCAGGAAGTGAAGAGTAGAAGCTGTCAATGAGTCATCCGGTCCTTGCTGCTTTTGGCACGTGCAGGGGAGTCCTCCACTCCAGAAGAATAGCATGCACCTGGTTGTTGCCCTTGCAAAGGTAAGACTTTATGATTCTGATGCCAATAATGCCTAATGAAGGTTCTGTTAGAGGACCATCTGTCCGCTTTTAAAATAGTTTGTAAGGGAATTCCTTTAAAGGGCGCTTTTGTAGAAGCACCACTCCTAATAGAATGGGGACAGAACACTGAAATGTCATGTTAGTAACTTTAATTGCGGAAACTATCCAACCTCTAACTGTTTTGGAACAAGCTGGTATAAATGGTCATCTGGATGTTATAAACAATTGTGTATTATCTCCCTTGTGTTCATCATATATACCTATTTGGTTAGGTACTTTAGACAGGGAGAAGTCAGGGGAATCTTTAGGAAGGTCAAGCTCAAAAAGCTCTAGGGAAATATGTGCTGTTTTGGTCCTCCCTTTGTTGAATGATGTGGGCCCCCCTCTGGGGTAAAAGACATCCAAGGCTCTTGGATGTGGATAAGGGTGATCTCAGCTGACCTAGCAGTGAAGGCAAGGGCCAATAGACATGCCAGCTTAAAGGGTATCTCCAACCCCAAAACTATTTTTTGCTGTAGTGTGGTGCACCCCAGCCTACCCCCAACAGCCATGTTCATTTATTTAAAAAAGCCCCAGAAATTGACTTGCCATGCTTCGTTCACTCAGCTCTCTGGTTTATTGCTACTCCGTTCCTGGAAGTAACAATAGGGGAAGTCCGGCTGCTGCATCTGTGATTGGCTGAGAGTCAGCCAATCACAGACACAACTGCCGGCAATGCAGAGAGCTGAGGGGTTGGGAGGGGGGGGGTCCCTACACTACAGAAAAGAACATGAGGAGAGGGATCTAGAGGGTGGGAAGGAGGGTAATCATAGCCGTATAACAGACATTAGTGGTTTAAATCAGAGATCTAAGAGTTCTGAAATTTCCGTTGGAACTTTGGAACCGTCAGATCTGATTCAGAACCAGTTTCAAACAGACTTGAACTTCGTTAATGTAAACAGACTTGAACTCGTAAACAGACTTGAACTTTATCGTTAATGTGTGTACGCTCGTTTCCCGAACGAGCGCACGGCCGCCGAACGATCGGGTCGGCCGTACGCTCGTTCGGGAAAGTCCGAAAATTTCCATGGCCCACGCTAGACTCCCTATAGAGGAGTCTAGCGCGGCCGATGGAAACACACAGTCCCGAGCTTTCTCCTTATGAAGTTTATGAAGTTGGGACTGTGTGTATGCAGATCTTTGAAAGATGGCAGACAGGATCTTGCAGATCCTGTCTGTCATCTTCAAAATCTGTACTGTGTGTACCTAGCTTTAAATCTGGAATTGTTAGACTTAATTGTTAGTGTTGGATCGATTTCTATAAATTTACTGGGGGGAGTGTAGTCAATATTAGATCTCTTTTTTAAATAATGGCTGATTTCTCTGGACCAAAAACTAGAAGGTTGTCCAGGCAGGGCTGGATTTATGCTTATTTCTCCCCTAGGCCAGCTAACTCATACTTTTTACTGCCCCCCTCTCCTTCCTCCCTCTCCCCCAGGTTGCAATTTTTTTTTCAATATTTAAGTGATCTAATATTGATCGGTGCCTTTAATTTTTTTCTAAGTCTTTAACTATCAAAGACTATCTATTTGTGAATGTATCACTTTGATCCATTCATAAATACTATAGTAAGCTGTCATTGTGACATCTATGGACAGAACTGCCATCATAGAAATCTGTGGTGAGTGACATTATTCCTGTCAGACCAAACAGATCCTGAGCTACAGGCTGCTCTGTAAAGTGACACTGTGTCCTCCATAAGACTGTAATTGTTACTGCTGTTACAGCCCCACCAAACCTCCTAAAGATTAGCAGATTACTTTCTGACAGTCCTGGACGCAATTTGAAGGAAGCTGAGAGCAAAGCAATGTATGGAGATCTCAGGGATATAATCACATTTATTATTAGTCAGCCCTCCAGTTCATTAGTCAGTGTTATATCAGCCCTCCAGCACATTACCCAGTACCCTCCAGTTTATTAGCCAGTATTGTCAGCCCTCCAGTTCATTAGCCAGCCCTCCAGTTCATTTGCCGGTGTCCTACAGTTTATTAGCCAGTGTTAGTCAGCCCTCCAGTTCATTACCTAGTATTGTCTGCTCTCCTGTTCATTAGTTAGCCCTCCAGTTCATTAGCCAGTGTTAGTCATCCCTCCAGTTCATTACCTAGTATTGTCAGCTCTCCTGTTCATTAGCCAGTGTTGTCAGAGCTTTAGATCATTACCCAGTGTTGTCAGCCCTCCAGTTCATTAGCCAGGGTTATTTAGCCCTCCAGTACATTAGCTGGTGTTTTCAGCCTTTTAGATCATTACCCAGTGTTGTCAGCCCTCCGGTTTATTCACCAGTGTTGCCAGCCCTCCAGTTTATTAGCCAATGTTGTCATCCCCCCAGATCAATAGCTAGTGTTAGTCAACCATCCAGTTCATTAACAGGTGTTAAGTCAGCCCTACAGTTCGTTAGCCAGGTTAAAGATATTACTGTTATCTTAACCACATCATACACTTGAAAATGTTGCAGGCAACAATGTAAAATGGTAAATTGTTTAAAAAGAGAGTAACTTAAACAAAGTGGATGTGACCTAAGCAAAGTGCGTGTGATCAGAAATGTTAACTCTATTGTCAAAGGTACTTGGTTGTATTTGCCCTCTAGGCCAAAAGGTCCCAGTCCCCCCCTGGAGACCGTCTAAAAATAACAATTGCATCCAGCTGGCAACGGTTGTTAGTAGTGAGCTTTCTTTTAGGCAAAGACTATATGTAATGAACTATATACAAATTGTATGTTAATAACTGCATTATACTGACTTGTTATAATGTCATATATGTTAATGCTACAATTAGCTACTGCATAATGTTCATTATTAGCTCACATTAGTATATAGAGACAATATATGTATTTAATTCTTATACTTATATACAGTTAAACTTAGAACTGACGTGTGCTATTAATAAATGCAAAGTTAGAAATTGCATAGTTTTAAAATTTTTCTTTGGAGTTCTTTCAGGGATTTGTGTGTCGCCAGAGGAAAAAGTGATCCCAACTATACAAGCCAATTCCTACGGGTGTTCTACATTATCATAAAATGGAACAAGATTCCATGTGGTAGTAGCACTGGAGGCCTTATGCCTTTGACATTTAGCATTGGATAGGAGACCTTTTCCTTATAAAAGCCAGCGGGCAGTGAAATCCTGTTATAGTAATTCAATGCAAGGTTTTGGAAACAACCTTTCCCAAGAAAATGCAACCACACAGGGAGTTGCCAGCCCAGAAATATTACTTAATATATGTTAACTAATAGAGGTTTCTGAAATGGTGAGTTGAGTTGCCCCGATTCGAACCCGGTTCCAGGGGTGTATTTCCGAGATCTGTGATCACATTTTTTCGAACTGAGGATGTTACTGAAATTTTAGAAAATTCAAGGATTTTAGAATTTTCTAGTTTTTCACACAGAAAAAATTAATTTGTGCCCCTGGGTATAAAAGGCAGCACAACAGGTACCATTTTGTCAGAGTGTTGGAAAGAGTTTAGTGGAGACCTGACAGTGTAGGAGTTGGACGTGTTTTTTGTGCTTTTCCATTTATACGGTAAGTGAAAAATAACTTTTAATTGATTGATCAAGATTTTATTTTTAAATAATTCCCTTTTAAATAGGGCTACCTTGGAAATAGAAGGGTGGTTTAAAGGCGTGTTTACCTGAGTCTGTGTGGGTATCTTTATGCATTTATGAGTGTTTAAGTACCATATATACTCGAGTATAAACCGAGTTTTTCAGGCTGAAAACTCGGACTCGGTTTATACTCGAGTTACTCACCTTTGAAGATCAGCGCCCTCTCCATTCCGCAGCAGCCGTCCTCTCCATTCCGGCACCGCACGATCAGTCCATGTACTGGCGCGCCGGCCGACGTCACTGCCCGGCGCCAATTAGTGACGTCAGCCGGCCGCCAGTACATGGACTGATCGTACGGCTGCCGGAATGGAGAGGATGCTGCTGCCGAATGGAGAGGACGCTGCTGCCGGAATGGAGAGGAACTTACCAGCACACAGTTCCCAGGAACCCTTGGATGGAGGAGAGCCCACAGATCCTGGATGAAGAGAGCCCACAGGTACAAACTTAACTCGGGTTTGAAGGTGAGGGTGGCATTCAAATGTTTTGGAAACTACAACTTCCAGCATGCTTATTAGCTGGGAGTTGTAGTTTCCAAACTAAAGCAAATAAAGCGCTGGGAGTTGTAGTTTCCAAAGATCTTGAATGCCACCCTCACTTGGCATTCAAGATGTTTGGAAACTACAACTCCCAGCTAATAAAGCATGCATGGGAGTTGTAGTTTCCAAAACATCTTGAATGCAAGTGAGGGTGGCATTCAAGATGTTTGGAAACTACAACTCCCGCATGCTTTATTAGCTGGGAGTTGTAGTTTCCAAACATTTGAATGCCAGTTCTACCCTGGGTTTATACCGAGTCAACAACTTTTTTAGATTTTTAGGTGAAATTGGTACCTCGGTTTATACTCGGGTCGGTTTATACTCGAGTATATACGGTAAGCTTTTAATGATTTCCTTTTTACTATAGTTACCCTTTAAAACAGGACTATTATGAATAAGATAAGAAAATAAGAATAACAATTTAATATGGTAACCCAGTGTGAGAAAAGAAAGAACTTTAGGTCTCTGGGGGGCCAAGGCAGTGGTCTGGATGACAAAACATCACACCATCCACGCGCATTCCCTCCTTATAGTGTGCTTGCGAGCTGTACATGCTCGGTGCCCATTGGGAACCATCATATCCTTGGCGGGAGATAACTGACCATGTATGCTGCCTCCCAAATTTCACCATTTTAATAAAAACCTGCCTTTCCAGGACTCTATGGGGGAGTTTCAAATGACCTAAAATAAAAATAAAACCCGTAATCTTGTTTTTTTATATTGAATCTTCTCGATTATATATAACTTTTACACAGGATTGGAAAAAAGCAATGGATCATTAATTTGGCTTAAAAAGTCAAATTACTGTTCTTTCTTTATTTCTTCTTTTTCTTCGTCTTTTTTCTTTCTTCTTCTTTTATTCTTCCCGCTTTTTTGGACCGTATCTCCTCCCACAGTTTTTGAGCTAGAGACTTGAAATTCGGTACAGACGTGCGGGGCATAAGGAGAAGTGTGCTACTTCTAGCTAAGGAATCCGCGAAGCGTTACGGTGTTATCTGGATGATTTCCGGACATGTTTTCCCATAGACTATAATGGTAACAATCCTCAAATGTGCATATTTAAACAGTTTTTTTCATGGTCAAATACAAATGTGATACCCCCAACCCCCACACAGACCCAGGTACACCCACACCCACCTAACTTTCCATTCCCATGGAAGCCATATTAAAGGGTAACAAAGTCAAAAAACTAATTTATATTTTATCCTCAATAAAAGATAGTTTTATGTTTATAAACTCAAAATAGACATACCCCCTCAACCAGACCCAGGTACACACACCTACTGATCTACTTATCCATTACAGTGGCAGCCATATTTAAAGGGTAACTAAAGTAAAAAAAAACAAATTTAGATTTATCCTCAATAAAAGATAGTTTTTTGGTTGTAAACTCAAAAAAGACATACCCCCTCAACTAGACCCAGGTACACACACCTACTGATCTACTTATCCATTACAGTGCAGCCATACTTAAAGGGTAACTAAAGTAAAAAAAACTAATACAATTGATTTATCCTCAATAAAAAATAGTTTTATGGTTGTAAAACAAAAAAGACATATCCCTCAACCAGACCCAGGTACACACACCTACTGATCTACTTATCCATTACTGTGGAAACCTTACTTAAACGGGTAACAAAGTCAAAAAAGCAAATTTTGATCAATAATCAAAAAACTTGTTTTTTTAACCCCCAACGTGATACAGGTACCACAGATACTGACCTACCCTCCATTACTGTGACAGCCTACTTAAAGGTAACTAAAGTCAAAAAAACTAATTTTGACCAATCACAAAAAAGTTTTTTTTAACTCTCAACCCGACCACGGGTACACACACCTACTGATCAACTTATCCATTACTGTGGCAGCCATACGTAAAGGGTAACTAAGTAAAAAAAAACTCATTTTTACTAATCATCAAAAAAAAATCATCATGAATACACACACCCAACTGACCTACCTTTATTGCTGTGACATATTTAAAGGGTAAGTAAAAACAACAATGTCCTCTTAATTGACATTATTGAGTTTTAAATCTGCAGCACAAACACACAAATTCCCTTCCAAATGCAGTCTTTCAACCAAATTCAAAGTTTATACTTAAACTTTCCCTTTCTAGTTAAATATCCAATCCTTTTTTCGAAATATTTGAATTTTCGATATTTGTAGAAAGCATAAATTAAGTTGGATACACGCACTAATGATAAAGGGTTGATGCCTCAGATCCATGGTATCGGTCCTTTATTGTTATGTGTGTGCATTGCATTTCTTAGCATTCTCAAGGCCGAGAAATGTTCAATGTCGGCCTTGCAATCATTCGGAAAGGTCCAAAAATTTCCTCTGCCCAGTCATTTCCCTGTATTTAAAGTATAGGGGCTGGACCTGAACCTAGTTCCAGTTTTCATATTTTTCTGAACTGCGAACTGGAATATTTTAAAAAAATTTAAAAATTCCTACAAATTTAGAACATTTTCAATTTTGAAAAACTACACAGAATATCAAAATAGGAAGCGCACAATGTTTTTTTTTTAATTTTGTCATTGACTTTATGTTTTTTGGGATTTTTTAAAAAAATGCATAAATCGCAACAGAAAGATTTCGGTGAACAAATCAGGAGCTTTCAATACTGGGGTTACCTTGACGTGGTTTGGACGGCTTTTCATTTTTATAATCTCAACATATAACTATACATCGATCCTTCTTCTTCTTCTGTCAGTTAAGTTTTCCGAACACTGCAGAAACATCAGAAGGTATAGCCAGTTTTTTATGCATCTTTATCCTCTTCTTTATCTACACATATTAATCTCATGCAGAAGCCAACATTTAACAGCAATGACAACAAAGAGATTTGTTTTTCTAAGAGGAAAAGTTATTGTGATTCCTTGTGCATTGTTAGTTGACATTTCCTTATTTGGTGTATGGGTTTATGTTGGTCTTTGCCTGTGGCTTGCCCATGTTTATATTCTTAGCAATTTCATTTATATCACTAGAGAAATTAAGACAAAACCCGCAAGTCACTTGTTTCAACAATCAGAAAAGTTTTGTGTGTAATTGATTGTTAGATAACATTAATCAGAAAAAGAATAAAGCGCAGCATGTACGTACCAATTTTAATACAATCACTTTACCACAGCTATGTATTACGAGTGTGCCCGACTAGGCAGGATCTTATTTCAAAACTGTGGTATGACTTCAATGATATATATATTGTTATGTCCTTCCCAGTCCATGAGCTCTTCCCTCTCCTATTCTTCTCCTCTATCTCGGTTTACAGCAGTTATCACACTTGTGGGAACTGTGGGTGCCCTACCTGTTTGCCAGTTTTTGTTTTGGGGATGGACTTGCCCTTTATAGACCCCATTGGTAACACATATATGCTTGTACATATGAAGGCCAAGCCAATGTCATCATTATTTCCATCTATCACTGTAGGTATGATTGCCCATGATTGATCCCAGTTTGGATTTTTGGGGAATGTGGGAGTTTCACAAAGTCACCTGCATAGCACCTGCAAACAATTTTAAATCACGCTTGCAAATTTGGCTTAACTACAAGCAAATAACCGGATATTAGACAAGCGCTTGTGGCTCACATTAATTACCCTGATTATGTCGTATAACTGGGGAGAATTTGAAAATCTAAAAATCAGCCTTTGGTTGGTCAGTTTATCAAGGTTCAGAAGTGAAAATTTTTGATACACCGTGTTAATGCAATGGTAAAATGTGTTATCTGTGTTTTACAGCGTCTTTTGTATTTTGTGACCATATATTTCCCACAGATAATTGCTGTGGTCTTTACTGTTACTTCTTTAATGTTTTAGGCAGATAATAACCATAATACAATTTTGTATAGGTGATGGGTTATTTAATCAGTTGGTTATAACTCTTCAGTGAAGGAATTTGACATTTACATGAAACACTGAACCAAATGACTATGTTGGGGGTTTTTTAAAATCTAAAAATATGGTGCTCCTTGTAACACACACCTGTCAAAAAGGGAAGGTAAACAACACTCATATTTAAATGAATTCTTGGCAGAATAATTAGAATCTTAAGCTTCTTTGGTGATTCAGATTTGGGAATGTCCTTGGATTACATCCAGTTATTAAATTTGATTGTTTACCTCACATTGTGCTAAAATCTAAACATCAAGGCTACCTTCTGGAAGTATGTTCAAACAAATACAATTAGTTTCACCGTTGTAATATGGTGCAGTCAGAGGTTTGTAGAACGGTATTCTAGCTATAAACTAGAGACATATTAGTGTGTATGTATAATTTATAAATTGACACTAGGGTACACAGCGCTGTACATGTCAATTTGAGATCTTGGAAATCCCGTTTTTGAAAATTTCGAAAATTCGAGAAATGTCAAATTTTCAGAAGTATAAGAAAATTTTTCTAAAAAATGATACAATAACTTATCATAAATGGCTCTGGGACCTGGGAAATGGTTTGGGGAAGAAAATCAGATTCTTTCTGAATATTCCTCCAAAAATATCTGATCGGTTGTAGTATCAGAATTTTTTCCAATCAAGCGGCTGATTTACCCAGAGGTGCTGGGCAAATTTATGAGTTAAAGTCACGCTAACCAGTTCATATTCTTCTAGAAAGTATACCAGTCAGATTCTTTCTGAATTTATCTAATTTTATCCAATCAGAATTGGTTACAATCAGATTCTTTGAGAAGGAATCTGATTGTCTGTTCCCCAGACCATTTCCCAGAGCAATTTACAGTAAGCTACGGTAGAAGTTTTAGAAAATTTTCGAAAATCTCAAATTTTTTCTCTATTTGCGAAAATTTGGACCTCAGTTCGGCAAAAATTCAGAAAGCGGAATTCCAGAAAATCCACAAGATCCGCGGCAAAACCAGGTTCGGATCCGCGATCCAGCCATCTCTAAGCTTCATACATAGGTTAAAAGGTCCACTTACTCACTCAAACAACTTTACTTTATCTGAAACTACAATTTGAGAGCTACAAGTAAAATGGTGGTACTCACATATTTATCCATGCTGCTTGTCATAAATTATTAATGTTTAATGAGTGCTCCTAATTCCCCCCACCCTCCCTTACTCAGTACCCCCTTGTAGTGTTGGCAACATTTAAAATTCTGCACAACCTCACCATAGACGCTTCTCTGATAATGTTAAAAATAAAAGAAATCCTATGAAATCTTGGTTCTATTATGGTCACATCCCATAATTAATACTTTCCAACATATACGAGGCAGAAGGGAAAACTATTGGGTTACCCCATAGGTATTAGAGGGCCTATATCACAACATCTTTTGGATTGTACTGGAAGTGTCAGTGCTTTAGAAATACATGTAAAATATGCTTTATGCATACTTAACATGTATAAACATATTATAACTTAATATTATAAACATAAATACTTAACTTAATGTGCAGCCTAACATCTAGATAAGACAGACCATTATATTGGTTATATAACACTATCACATTTTTTCTGTTTTGTTTAGCTTTGTATTGATAAATCCATACAGGAAGATATTTAAATCCAGGGTTTGAGATGATGGTGAAACTGCTAAAATCGTTTCCTGTGGACCTGGAAAAGGGACTGGGAAAAAACGTAAATACATTCTCACGAACCAAACTGTTTTTCGAGATACGCATTCTACTTTCGAGGGTCACCGAAATTTTAGAAATTAGAATTTTTAAGGAATTTTAGAAAATGTTTGTAAAAATTATACAGTAACTTCTGTAATGGTTCTGGGACCTGGGAAATGGTCTGGGGAACAGATAATCAGATTCTTTCAAATTAGAATTGGTTTCAATTATATTTTTAAGATAGAAAGTGATTGGTATACTAACCAATCAGAATCTTCTGAAAGAATATGAATGTAAAAAAATTCTGTTTAAAAATAATCTGATTGGTTAGTATACCAATCACATTCTTCTGAAAAAATCAGATTATATCCATCAGAATTGGTTACATCAGATACTTTCAGAAAGAATCTTATTGGTACGCTTTCTGGAAGAGTCTGATTGTACCTAATCAGAATTGGTTACAATCAGATTATTTCAGGAAGTATCTTTGCTATACTAACCAATCAGATTCTTTTCCAATCAGAATTGGTTACAATCAGATTATTTTAGAAAGAATCTGATTGGTATACTAACCAATTAGACTCTTTCTAAAATAAGCTGATTAAAACCAATTCTGATTGGAAAAGAATCTGATTGGTTAGTATAGCAATCAGATACTTCCGAAATAATCTGATTGTATCTAATTATACTTGTTACAATCAGATACTTTTAGAAATAATATTATTGGTATGCTTACAGGTA
This sequence comes from Hymenochirus boettgeri, assembly GCA_019447015.1. NCBI lineage: Eukaryota > Metazoa > Chordata > Amphibia > Anura > Pipidae > Hymenochirus > Hymenochirus boettgeri. The sequence continues at coordinate 79,762,386 of CM033471.1, forward strand.
GGCTCAGAGGGCCCTAGGGGAAAAAAAGGAACAGATTACTTAAAACTGCTGCTCCAGTTGATTTTAGAGTGTACTTATCCTTTAAATTTCCAACCAATAATAGATCAATAGGAGATCAATGGATCATTCTATAATTAAAGTTATCAATCTGTCTTTCAATACTCACCATTAACTCACAGCTGTACCAGCTGTTTATTTTGCCTTATTTCATTTCTATATACTTAATGTCATTACTACATATTTGTTAATATTGATATAACTATTTATTTAGTGCTTAACAACACATAAACACTGTCCCTATGCATACTACTTTTACCTACCCCCCCATCATACTACCTCCGAAAAACCCAATGTATTCCCATGAAGTATACATTTTTTATACAATAAGGGACAGTCTCTATATATAGTTCTCGGAATACAGAGCACTTGGGGGTCTTTTTCTTTTAACAACTTTTATTCACACATTATGTGAATAAAAGTTGTTTAAAGAAAAAGACCCACAAGTGCTCTGCTTCCGAGAAGACTACAATTGAATTGCTCTCAGATGCACCGGGGCATTGAAACTGTTCACGTGAGTGCGACACTTGGTGGGTTGTTATGTTTCTTTAACAAAGGTGTCAAATCATCAAATCAGCGTCAATGTCTTCAGTACTATTGTATGCTGTTAAAAACATAAATCATAGTGCTTTCTAGTCAATTTTACCAGGAATTCAAATTTATGAAGCAATCTTTCTGTGTTAATGGGAGATGCAAAAATATTCTGAAAGTGCCCTAAAAATAGGAATTATACAATCCACTGTTGCAACAATCTACTTACGCTGTTGTGAGCATGTAATTTCTAATTGTTTATTAGCAGGAATGATGGGATACAGGAAAGACAGGTGCTTAGTTTAATTAATGTATGTTTCAGTATGAACTTTGTAATATAAACTTCAGATTAAAATGTCAAATGGACTCTTCAAAAGGTCTTTAAAGCGGTAACAATTAAACAGTTTAATTAATTCCTCTTGTTATATGAGGTGTGACACACATAACTACATTTCATGATTATTTTGTATAGGTCAGAAGATTTTATTATGTTACATCCATGTGGTGCACATTTTCATGCTGTCTCAATTTTTGTGTACTTTAAGACTTAAAATAGCCCTCAGATATAACTTTATTACATCACTTGGACGGCAGGAAATTTCATTGCCTTCTTTTGCTACTAAAAGAGAAAAAAACGTTCCTGGTAATTACTAGAGATGATACATAGAAAGAACACAGGGCAACTAATGCCCCTATAAAGTAATTCGTCATAATTGGAGATTGAGGATCGTCTGGGGATGGAATTATAAAACTTGAATTTTAATCACAATGCATTAAAAATCAAAAGTAAAGCTGGTTAAAAAATAGCAAACAACATGTGTGCCACGGCAGGGAAAAAAGTAAAGAGAGAGAGAGAGACCTCGATATCCCTTTCATTAAGATAATAGACACAATTAGTGTCTCTAGGATAATTGTCCCTGTGCTAGATGAGAGCCCTAGGCACTTGGTGCCCCTCTAGTCTAGATAGCAGAGGTTCCCTAGTTATGGGTCCCTAACATACATGTCCACACAAGGGATGCTAATAAAATCCATATGTACACATAGTTTAGATGCTGCTGCAGATCGACACAAGGTATGTAGTCATCGTTCAGATGTCGCATCCAGGTTAAGAACTACCATTTAGTGCATGGTACAGCAGCTATCAAAGTGTGCTAAATGGAGAAATAAAACAAACCCCTGACTCGTTTCGGTCTCACAAGTGCTTACTCATAAGTGCCGCCATTTTACCCCTTTAGTCCCTCCTACCTTCTCTCATTGGTGATCCTACTGACTAGAGATGGACCCGAATCTGAACCCAGTTCCGAAGCGGATTTAAAGGATTCTGCGGAACTTGGACTCCAACTGCTGAACCTTTTAACTGTGTTTTTTTTTTAAATTTGGCCAGTGTAAGTGTTCCCAGACCAATTCCTCAGGTCCCTAGCAGTTTAAAGTAAGTTACTGTCAGGTTTCAGGGTGGGGCTCAGTGGTGAAAATGGCAACACTTACCTATCCAAGTCTGGGTATGCACTGATTTTTAGCAACAAGCCTCCTGGGACTCAGCAGGGTAGATGCAGATAAGATGGTAAATGAAACTAGAGAAAGTCACTGTGAACCAGTAAGGCGGAAGCTGCAGTGGAAGATCAGGAGCGACTTGATAGGAGATGAAGGTAGCACTGCAGGAGGAGACCAGGAGCGTCTTGGAGGGATGTGATCTCCCATTGGCTGAGGAGAAGGATATCATGGAGGATTGACTTCAATGGGCCCGGGGAATCTGCAAGTGAACGGATTTCAGTGAGTTAAGGCCATCTCTATAATTACTAAATAATTTAGCCAGCCAGATAGTAAGGACAAACACTAGTAACATAACAATGAAAGAGTATTTGGAGCATGAAAACTCACTGAACATGTGCAGATCTTGTCTTGTCAGGGAGGGGTGGGGTTTGTCAGGGCTTTTCATGCAAAACATGATGAGGGTTTATCTAATATAAGTTCTTCGTTAAAAATTGTGCTAATTTTCACCAACCAATCAGATGTTAGCTTTCAAATGTTAAATAATATCTGATTGGTTGGGCCACAGTTAGCAACCATTTTTAACGATAAGATTTTATTGAAACTCCCTACATATCTTAATAGTGCTGCTGGTTTGAGCAGCACTATAAGGGCAGTAGTAATATATTCAATAATAGCTCATGGATTATAAAACTGAATGTACTGGCATCCTCGTGTGCAGGACCCAATCAAGTATAAAAACTGGGAGAAAATGAACAGAAGAGTAACAATCTACTTCATGTGCCACACTGGGATACCTCTTCAAAAAGCTGCAGGTAATGTATTTCTAAACCAATGAATCGTAACTTTCAGCCTAGTGATGTAAGTGTCCTTTGCATGGAAGTGGATTATTTAAAAACAGGATAGAATATAGAACCAACACAAATGCCAAAAATTGGCCCATATGCTCAGTACAAATAGGAAACATTACATGCTACATCACATTTAAATTAAGATCACCAAATAAGGAAAAATAGACAGCTTCAAAAATTTGTGGATCCATCGAATTTATTATTGTTATTATTGTTGTGGATTACATAGCGCCAATATCTTCCATAGCGCTTTACAATTACATGTATACATTCACAGGCCCTGCCCCGAAGAGCTACAATCTAAGCACATTTTTTTGACACATACAACCTATCAGTATGTCTTTAGATATGTGGGGGAAAACTGTGTGCTCGGAGGAAACCCACACAAGCAGCGGGAGAAAATACAAACTCCTTGCAGATGTGTCCAAGGGTTGAATCGAACCAGGACTTCAGCGCTACAAAGCAACAGTGCTAACCACTGAACCACTGTGCTCAGTGGTAGCACTAGGAACTTAGCAGCGGAAGTCAAATATAAGAAAAAGGATAACTTGAACTTTTGATCAAAAATCTACATTTTAGGGGGGAAATCTAAACTTTCTGTCAATCTAAAGTTCGAAAAATCCCAATTCAGTTGGGTTCAAATCGGATTTTCCCAAACTTTATTAGTTCAGCTGAACCACTTTCAGGATGACACTCTGCACTTTCACTGTGTCTCTAGAGCTGGGCATATTGATATGAAATCATTGGTGTATATATTTTTTAGAATTTACAGTATTAAATTCTAGTCTAATATATTAGATTCAGGCAGCAGTTTACAATAATCCAACATTTAGCTGAGAGCAGGCAGTGATGTTTATAATGTATACGGTTTATAAATCACTCCACGGCAATAATTGTATTGAAATAAAATAAAGGTATTTCATAATGAAAGTGAAAGAAACTGAGCAGGTGGATGGATCTTGTTCTGGTATTAGATTTAATGTAATTATCATGAGTTGTCTTTTATTAATGGCACTAAATGTGGAAATACAGTAGAATGCTCAGTTTTGCTTTATATCGGCAACCAGATGTTATTGGGCGTGCAGACCGTCTCTTATTGATTGGAATAATTTAGCTGGTTTATACTCGGGTCGGTTTATACTCGAGTATATACGGTAAGCTTTTAATGATTTCCTTTTTTACTATAGTTACCCTTTAAACAGGACTATTATAGAATAAGATAAGAAAATAAGAATAACAATTTAATATGGTAACCAGTGAATGAGAAATAGAAAGAACTTTAGGTCTCTGGGGGGCCAAGGCAGTGGTCTGGATGACAAAACATCACACTATCCAGCGCAGCATTCCCTCCATTATAGTGTGCTTGCGAGCTGTACATGCTCGGTGCCCATTGGGAAGCCATCATATTCCTTGGCTGGGAGATAACTGACCATGTAGTGCTGCCTCCCAAAATTCACCATTTTAATAAAAACCTGCCTTTCCAGGACTCTATGGGGGAGTTTCAAATGACCTAAAATAAAAATAAAACCCGTAATCTTGTTTTTTTTATATTGAATCTTCTCGATTATATATAACTTTTACACAGGATTCTGGAAAAAAGCAATGGATCATTAATTTGGCTTAAAAAAGTCAAATTACTGTTCTTTCTATTTCTTCTTTTTTTCTTCGTTTTTCTTCTCGTTTATTCTTCCGCTTTTTTGGACCGTATCTCCTCCCACAGTTTTTGAGCTAGAGACTTGAAATTCGGTACAGACGTGGGGGCATATAGGAGAAGTGTGCTATCTTCTAGCTAAGGAATCCGCGGAAGCGTTACGGTGTTATCTGCGAATTCCGGACATGTTTTCCCATAGACTATAATGGTAACAATCCTCAAATGTGCATATTTTAAAACAGTTTTTTATGGTCAAAATACAAATGGTGATACCCCCAACCCCCCACACAGACCCAGGTACCCAACCCCACCTAACTTTCCATTCATGGAAGCCATATTTAAAGGGTAATAAAGTCAAAAAAACTAATTTATTTATCCTCAATAAAAGATAGTTTTATGGTTATAAACTCAAATAGACATACCCCCTCAACCAGACCCAGGTACACACACCTACTGATCTACTTATCCATTACAGTGGCAGCCATATTTAAAGGGTAACTAAAGTAAAAAAAAACAAATTATTTATCCTCAATAAAAGATAGTTTTTGGTTGTAAACTCAAAAAAGACATACCCCCTCAACTAGACCAGGTACACCACACCTACTGATCTACTTATCCATTACAGTGGCAGCCATACTTAAAGGGTAACTAAAGTAAAAAAAACTAATTTAGATTTATCCTCAATAAAAATAGTTTTATGGTTGTAAAACAAAAAAGACATATCCCTCAACCAGACCCAGGTACACACACCTACTGATCTACTTATCCATTACTGTGGAAACCATACTTTAACGGGTAACTAAAGTCAAAAAAGCAAATTTTGATCAATAATCAAAAAACTTTGTTTTTTTAACCCCCAACGTGATACAGGTATACACAGATACTGACCTACCCCTCCATTACTGTAGCAGCCATACTTAAAGGGTAACTAAAGTCAAAAAAACTAATTTTGACCAATCATCAAAAAAGTTTTTTTTTAACTCTCAACCCGACACGGGTACACACACCTACTGATCAACTTATCCATTACTGTGGCAGCCATACGTAAAGGGTAACTAAAGTAAAAAAAAACTCATTTTTACTAATCATCAAAAAAAAATCATCATGAATACACACACACCAACTGACCTACCTTTATTGCTTGTGACATATTTAAAGGGTAAGTAAAAAACAACAATGTCCTCTTAATTGACATTATTGAGTTTTTAAATCTGCAGCACAAACACACAAATTCCCTTCCAAAATGCAGTCTTTCAAGCCAAATTCAAAGTTTATACTTAAACTTTCCCTTTCTAGTTAAATATCCAATCCTTTTTTTCGAAATATTTAGAATTTTCGATATTTGTAGAAAGCATAAATTAAGTTGGATACACGCACTAATGATAAAGGGTTGATGCCGTCAGATCCAATGGTATCGGTCCTTTATTGTTAGTGTGTGCATTGCATTTCTTAGCATTCTCAAGGCCGAGAAATGTTCAATGTCGGCCTTGCAATCATTCGGAAAGGTCCAAAAATTTCCCTCTGCCCAGGTCATTTCCCTGTATTTAAAGTATAGGGAGTAGAGCTGGACCTGAACCTAGTTCCAGTTTTCATATTTTTCTGAACTGCGGAACTGGAATATTTTAAAAAAATTTAAAAATTCCTACAAATTTAGAACATTTTCAATTTTGAAAATACTACACAGAATATCAAAATAGGAAGCGCACGAAGGTTTTTTTTTTTTAATTTTGGTCATTTTGGTCACAGAAAGGACTTCGGTGAACAAATCAGGAGCTTTCATACTGGGGTTACCTTGACGTGGTTGGACGGCTTTTCATTTTTATAATCTCAAACATATAACTATACATCGATCCTTCTTCTTCTTCTGTCAGTTAAGTTTTCCGAACACTGCAGAAACATCAGAAGGTATAGCCAGTTTTATGCATCTTTATCCTTCTTTATCTACACAGATATAATCTCATGCAGAAAGCCAACATTTAACAGCAATGACAACAAAGAGATTTGTTTTCTAAGAAGGAAAAGTTATTTGTGATTCCTTGTGCATTGTTAGTTGACATTTCCTTATTTGGTGTATGGGTTATTGTGTGCTTTTGCCTGTGGCTTGCCCATGTTTATATTCTTAGCAATTTCATTTATATCACTAGAGAAATTATGAGAGCAAAACCCCGCAAGTCACTTGTTTCACAAATCAGAAAAGTTTTGTGTGTAATTGATTGTTAGATAAACATTAATCAGAAAAAGAATAAAGCAGGCAGCATGTACGTACCAATTTTAATACAATCATCTTACCACAGCTATGTATTACGAGTGCCCGACTAGGCAGGATCTTATTTCAAAACTGTGGTATGACTTCAATGATATATATATTGTTATGTCCTTCCCAGTCCATGGAGCTCTTCCCTCTCCTATTCTTCTCCTCTATCTCGGTTTACCAGCACTTATCACACTTGTGGGAACTGTGGGTGCCCTACCTGTTTGCCAGTTTTTGTTTTGGGGATGGACTTGCCCTTTATAGACCCCATTGGTAAACACATATATGCTTGTACATATGAAGGCCAAGCCAATGTCATCATTATTTCCATCTATCACTGTAGGTATGATTGCCCATGATTGATCCCAGTTTGGATTTTTGGGGAATGTGGGAGTTTCACAAAGTCACCTGCATAGCACCTGCAAACAATTTTAAATCACGCTTGCAAATTTGGCTTAACTACAAGCAAATAACCGGATATTAGACAAGCGCTTGTGGCTCACATTAAATTACCCTGATTATGTCGTATAACTGGGGAGAATTTGAAAATCTAAAAATCAGCCATTTGGTTGGGTCAGTTTATCAAGGTTCAGAAGTGAAAATTTTGATACACCGTGTTTAATGCAATGGTAAAATGTGGTATCTGTGTTTTACAGCGTCTTTTGTATTTTGTGACCATATATTTCCCACAGATAATTGCTGTGGTCTTTACTGTTACTTCTTTAATGTTTTAGGCAGATAATAACCATAATACAATATTTGTATAGGTGATGGGTTATTTAATCAGTTGGTTATAACTCTTCAGTGAAGGAATTTGACATTTACATGAAACACTGAACCAAATGACTATGTTGGGGTGTTTTTAAAATCTTAAAAATATGGCGCTCCTTGTACACACCACCTGTCAAAAAGGGAAGGTAACAACACTCAATATTTAAATGAATTCTTGGCAGAATAATTAGAATCTTAAGCTTCTTTGGTGATTCAGATTTGGGAATGTCCTTGGATTACATCCAGTTATTAAATTTGATTGTTTACCTCTACATTGTGCTAAAATCTAAACATCAAGGCTACCTTCTGGAAGTATGTTCAAACAAATACAATTTAGTTTCACCGTTGTAATATGGTGCAGTACAGAGGTTTGTAGAACGGTATTCTAGCTATAAACTAGAGACATATTAGTGTGTATGTATAATTTATAAATTGACACTAGGGTACACAGCGCTGTACATGTACAATTTGCAGATCTCGGAAATCCCGTTTTGAAAATTTTCGAAAATTCGAGAAATGTCAAAATTTTCAGAAGTATAAGAAAATTTTAATTTTCAAGGAATTTTCGAAAATGTTCTAAAAATGATACAATAACTTATCATAAATGGCTCTGGGACCTGGGAAATGGTTTGGGGAACAGAAAATCAGATTCTTTCTGAAATATTCCTCCAAAAATATCTGATCGGTTAGTATCAGAATTTTTTCCAATCAGAGCGGCTGATTTACCCAGAGGTGCTGGGCAAATTTATGGAGTTAAAGTCACGCTAACCAGTTCATATTCTTCTAGAAAGTATACCAGTCAGATTCTTTCTGAATTCATCTAATTTTATCCAATCAGAATTGGTTACAATCAGATTCTTTGAGAAGGAATCTGATTGTCTGTTCCCCAGACCATTTCCCAGAGCAATTTACAGTAAGCTACGGTAGAAGTTTTAGAAAATTTTCGAAAAATCTCAAATTTTTTCTCTATTTGCGAAAATTTTGGACCTCAGTTCGGCAAAAATTCAGAAAGCGGAATTCCAGAAAATCCACAAGATCCGCGGCAAAACCAGGTTCGGATCCGCGATCCAGCCATCTCTAAGCTTCATACATAGGTTAAAAGGTCACTATACTCACTCAAACAACTTTACTTTATCTGAAACTACAATTTGAGAGCTACAAGTAAAATGGTGGTACTCACATATTTATCCATGCTTGCTTTGTCATTAAATTATTAATGTTTAATGAGTGCTCCTAATTGCCCCCACCCTCCCTTACTCAGTACCACCTTGTAGTGTTTGCAACATTTAAAAGTTCTGCACAACCTCACCATAGACGCTTCTCTGAATAATGTTAAAAATAAAAGAAATCCTATGAAATCTTGGTTCTATTAGTGTCACATCCCCTAAATTAATACTTTACACAATATACAGAGGCAGAAGGGAAACTATTGGGTATACCCCAATAGGTATTAGAGGGGACATATATACACACATCTTTTGGATTGTACTGGAAGTGTCAGTGATTTAGAAATACATGTAAAATATGCTTTATGCATACTTAACATGTATAAACATATTATAACTTAATATTATAACATAAATACTTAACTTAATGTGCAGCCTAACATCTAGATAAGACAGACATTATCCATCTTATATTGGTTATATAACACTATCACATTTTTCTGTTTTGTTTATTGCTTTGTATTGATAAATCCATACAGGAAGATATTTAAATCCAGGGTTTTGAGAGATGGGTGAAACTGCTAAAATCCGTTTCCTGTGGACCTGGAAAAGGGACTGGGAAAAACGTACATACATTTCCTCACGAACCAAACTGTTTTTCGAGATTACGCATTCTACTTTCGAGGGTCACCGAAATTTTAGAAAATTAGAATTTTTAAGGAATTTTAGAAAATGTTGTAAAAATTATACAGTAACTTACTGTAAATGGTTCTGGGACCTGGGAAATGGTCTGGGGAACAGATAATCAGATTCTTTCAAATTAGAATTGGTTTCAATTATATTTTTTAAGATAGAAAGTGATTGGTATACTAACCAATCAGAATCTTTCTGAAAGAATATGAATGTAAAAAAATTCTGTTTAAAAATAATCTGATTGGTTAGTATACCAATCACATTCTTTCTGAAAGAATCAGATTGTATCCAATCAGAATTGGTTACAATCAGATACTTTCAGAAAGAATCTTATTGGTACGCTTTCTGGAAGAGTCTGATTGTACCTAATCAGAATTGGTTACAATCAGATTATTTCAGGAAGTATCTGATTGCTATACTAACCAATCAGATTCTTTTCCAATCAGAATTGGTTACAATCAGATTATTTTAGAAAGAATCTGATTGGTATACTAACCAATTAGACTCTTTCTGAAATAATCTGATTGTATCTAATTATACTTGGTTACAATCAGATACTTTTAGAAATAATATTATTGGTATGCTTTACAGGTAGGCTCAGGAGGGCCCTAGGGGAAAAAAAGGAACAGATTACTTAAAACTGCTGCTTCCAGTTGATTTTAGAGTGTACTTATCCTTTAAATTTCCAACCAATAATAGATCAATAGGAGATCAATTGGATCATTCTATAATTAAAGTTATCAATCTGTCTTTCAATACTCACCATTAACTCACAGCTGTCACCAGCTGTTTATTTTGCCTTATTTACATTTCTATATACTTTAATGTCATTACTACATATTTGTTAATATTGATATAACTATTTATTTAGTGCTTAAACAACACATAAACACTGTCCCTATGCATACTACTTTTACCTACCCCCCCATCATACTACCTCCGAAAAACCCAATGTATTCCCCATGAAGTTATACATTTATTTATACAATATAAGGGACAGTCTCTATATATAGTCTCGGAATACAGAGCACTTGTGGGTCTTTTTCTTTTAACAACTTTTATTCACACATTATGTGAATAAAAGTTGTTAAAAGAAAAAGACCCACAAGTGCTCTGCTTTCCGAGAAGACTACAATTGAATTGCTCTCAGATGCACCGGGGCATTGAAACTGTTCGCGTGAGTGCGGACACTTGGTGGGTTGTTATGTTTCTTTAACAAAGGTGTCAAATCATCAAATCAGCGTCAATGTCTTCAGTACTATTGTATGCTGTTAAAAACATAAATCATAGTGCTTTCTAGTCAATTTTACCAGGAATTCAAATTTATGAAGCAATCTTTATTTCTGTTAATGGGAGATGCAAAATATTCTGAAAGTGCCCTAAAAATAGGAATTATACAATCCACTGTTGCAACAATCTACATACGCTGTTGTGAGCATGTAATTTCTAATTGTTTATTAGCAAGGAATGATGGGATACAGGAAAGACAGGTGCTGTAGTTTAATTAATGTATGTTAGTCAGTAATGAACTTTGTAATATAAACTTCAGATTAAAATGCTAAATGGACTCTTCAAAAGGTTCTTTAAAGCGGTAACAATTAAACAGTTTAATTAATTCTCTCTTGTTATAATGAGGTGTGACACACATAACTACATTTCATGATTATTTTGTATAGGTCAGAAGATTTTATTATGTTACATCCATGGTGGTGCACATTTTCATGCTGTCTCAATTTTTGTGACATTTAAGACTTAAAATAAGCCACTCAGATATAACTTTATTACATCACTTGGGACGGCAGGAAATTTCATTGCCTTCTTTTGCTACTAAAAGAGAAAAAAACGTTCCTGGTAATTACTAGAGATGATACATAGAAAGGAACACAGGGCAACTAATGCCCCTATAAAGTACATTCAGTCATAATTGAGAATTGAGGATCGTCTGGGGATGGAATTATAAAACTTGAATTTTAATCACAATGCATTAAAAATCAAAAGTAAAGCTGGTTAAAAAATAGCAAAACAACATGTGTGCCACGGCAGGGAAAAAAGTAAAGAGAGAGAGAGAGACCTCGATATCCCTTTCATTAAGATAATAGACACAATTAGTGTCTCTTGGATAATTGTCCCTGTGCTAGATGAGAGCCCTAGGCACTTGGTGCCCTCCTAGTCTAGATAGCAGAGGTTCCCTAGTTATGGGTCCCTAACATACATGTCACACAAGGGATGCATATAAAATACATATGTAGCACATAGTTTAGATGCTGCTGCAGATCGACACAAGGTATGTAGTCATCGTTCAGATGTCGGCATCCAGGTAAGAACTACCATTTAGTGCATGGTACAGCAGCTATCAAAGTGTGCTAAATGGAAGAATAAACACAAACCCCCTGACTCGTTTCGGTCTCACAAGTGCTTACTCATAAGTGCCGCCATATTTTACCCCTTTAGTCCCTCCTACCCTTCTCTCATTGGTGATCCTACTGACTAGAGATGGACCCAAATCTGAACCCAGTTCCAAAGCGGATTTAAAGGATCTGCTGGAACTTGGACTCCAAACTGCTGAACCTTTTAACTGTGTTTTCTTTTTTACATTTTGGCCAGTGATAAGTGTTCCCCAGACCATTCCTCAGGTCCCTGACAGTTTAAAGTAAGTAACTGTCAGGTTTCAGGGGTGGAGGCTCAGTGGTGAAAATGGCAACACTTACCTATCCAAGTCTGGGTACGCACTGATTTTTAGCAACAAGCCTCCTGGGACTCAGCAGGGTAAGAGTGCAGATAAGATGGTAAATGAAACTAGAGAAAGTCACTGTGAACCAGTAAGGCGGAAGCTGCAGTGGAAGATCAGGAGCGACTTGATAGGAGATGAAGGTAGCACTGCAGGAGGAGACCAGGAACGTCTTGGGGGGATGTAATCTCCCATTGGCTGAGGAGAAGGATATCATGGAGGATTGACTTCAATGGGCCCGGGAATCTGCAAGTGAAACGGATTTCAGTGAGTAAGGCCATCTCTATTAATTACTAAATAATTTAGCCAGCCAGCATAGTAAAGGACAAACACTAGTAACTAACAATGAAAGAGTGATTTGGAGGCATGAAAACTCACTGAACATGTGCAGATCTTGTCTTGTCAGGGAGGGGGTGGGGTTTGTCAGGGCTTTTCATGCAAAACATGATGAGGGTTATCTAATATAAGTTCTTCGTTAAAAATTGTGCTAATTTTGCACCAACCAATCAGATGTTAGCTTTCAAATGTTAAATAATATCTGATTGGTTGGGCCACAGTTAGCACCATTTTTAACGATAAGATTTTATTGAAACTCCCTACATATCTTAATAGTGCTGCTGGTTTGAGCAGCACTATAAGGGCAGTAGTAATATATTCAATAATAGCTCATGGATTATAAAACTGAATGTACTGGCATCCTCGTGTGCAGGACCCAATCAAGTATAAAAACTGGGAGAAAATGAACAGAAGAGTAACAATCTACTTCATGTGCCACACTGGGATACCTCTTCAAAAAGCTGCAGGTTAATGTATTTCTAAACCAATGAATCGTAACTTTCAGCCTAGTGATGTAAGTGGTCCTTTGCATGGAAGTGGAATTTAAACAGGATAGAATATAGAACCAACACAAATGCCAAAAATTGGCCAATATGCTCAGTACAAATAGGAAACATTACATGCTACATCCACATTTAAAGATCACCAAATTAAGGAAAAATAGACAGCTTCAAAAATTTGTGGATCCATCGGAATTTATTATTGTTATTATTGTTGTGGATTTACATAGCGCCAATATCTTCCATAGCGCTTTACAATTACATGTATACATTCACAGGCCCTGCCCCGAAGAGCTTACAATCTAAGCACATTTTTTTGACACATACAACCTATCAGTATGTCTTTATGAATGTGGGGGAAACTGGTGTGCTCGGAGGAAACCCACACAAGCACAGGGAGAAAATACAAACTCCTTGCAGATGTGTCCAAGGGTTGAATCGAACTCAGGACTTCAGCGCTACAAAGCAACAGTGCTAACCACTGAACCACTGTGCTCAGTGGTTAGCACTAGGAACTTAGCAGCGAGAGTCAAATATAAGAAAAAGGATAACTTGAACTTTTGATCAAAAATCTACATTTTAGGGGGGGAAATCTAAACTTTCTGTCAATCTAAAGTTCGAAAAATCCCAATTCAGTTGGGTTCAAATCGGATTTTCCCAAACTTTGATTAGTTCAGCTGAACCACTGTCAGGATGACACTCTGCACTTTCACTGGTCTCTAGAGCTGGGCATATTGATATGAAATCATTGGTGTATATATTTTTTAAGAATGTACAGTATTAAAATTCTAGTCTAATATATAGATTCAGGGCAGCAGTTTACAATAATCCAACATTTAGCTGAGAGCAGGCAGTGATGTTTATAATGTATACGGTTATGTAAATCACTCCACGGCAATAATTGTATTGAAATAAAATAAAGGTATTTCATAATGTAAAGTGAAAGAAACTGAGCAGGTGGATGGATCTTGTTCTGGTTATTAGATTTAATGTAATTATCATGAGTTGTCTTTTTATTAATGGCACTAAATGTGGAAATACAGTAGAATGCTCAGTTTTGCTTTATCTGGCAACCAGATGTTATTGGCCAACCTCTCCTTATTGATTGGATAATTTAGCCAGGAGGCAGAACAATTATATTGGCACAGTTTTGTACTCTATGTGTGTGCCATATTGCATATGAGTTATTTGGCAAGCCAACATATAGTCACAGGAAACAGCAAGTAATGTTTAAGTTTTATTTTTGTTTAAGTAATAATCAAGGTTATGGATTCTGCCATGCATGATAGACCTGCTGTTGTCTTTCCATATTAAAATCCTCCTTATCCATTCAAATATTGTCTGTTAATGTTATTCAACTCTGTTACCCAGAATATAGCAGCTTTGATACCTTATGCAGCAAAAGCAGCAATGATCTTTGGGCTGGATTTTCATCCCCGTCAGGTTTTATAGGAAGCAATTATAGCTAAGGGGAACAATTCTATCAAACCTTACTAAGATACTTTACAATAAATGTTATATTATAATCTATTTATTTTTGAACATTTCACATATCTGAAGTAGAGATGTCCAAACTTCGCAAAATCCGGTCCGCTCGAGGATCCACAAATTTTCGGAAAAATTCGAAAATTCAAAAATCCGCGAGCGGACCCATTAAAACCCATTAAAATGAAAAA